>OZ024719.1:54509552-54835264 GCA_964016875.1 Fallopia convolvulus | reverse complement strand
GTTTTCACTATTTCATTTGATAATGCATCTAACAACACCGCTTCTATTAGTGAATTGATTCAAGTTTGTCAACCGGGTTTTGGAAACAAATACTTTCATGTAAGATGTTCTTGTCATATTTTAAACTTATGTGTTCAAGATGGTTTAGGGCTTTTAATGCCATATCTTGAACCTATTAAGTATGTTGTTAGCTTTATTTGGTTAAAAAAGAAGGCCAAAAGTGATTGGGGGAAGTTTTGTAAATCGAATGGTGTTAAACCCACACTTTTTTTTCAAAAGATGTCGGTCATCATTGGAATTCTACTTATAAATTACTTCATCAATGTTTACGTTATAAAGAACTTTTAGCTTCCCTTGCCGCTCAACATATCCCGGGTTCACAATCAATTGAAGCTTCTTGGGATATTTGCTTATGATATTGTGGAGATTTTACAAGTTTTTATTGATGCAACTTATATATTTAGTCAAATATATACACCAAGTGCTCATTTATTTGTTGTTGAAGCTTTGAATGTTGCGGGTGCCTTTAAGGAAGGGCTTTCACAACCTGTCCGACCCGACATTGTTGAAGATGTTTTACATATGAAGAGGAAGTGGTTGAACTATTACAAATATATTCCCGATATTTATCTTGTTGCTTGTATTTTTGATCCAAGATTTAAGATACAAGGTTTGCAAGATACTTTATATCAATACTATGAGTTATTAAATTTAGAAGAAGAACATTATGATAGAAATTGCAATATTGATTTCATTATAGAACGTATTAAATCTCTTATCTATGATTTGTATAAGGCTTATAGCACGGGTGGTGAGGTGCCTTCTACGCCTCAATTACCCCCATCGTCCTCCTCATCTCGTCGTTCTTTGCTATCCGCCGGGTCGCGTATGTTGGAAAATCTTACAAAAAATCGAGATTCACGAGCTCACATACGAAGCTCAATACTTATCTAACCACTACCTTTGAGTTTGTAGATGATTTTGATATTTTAGATTGGTGGAAGCAACACAAGAATACAAATCCAACACTATTAAGGATCGCCGCTCAAGTACTTGCCATTCCCGCTTCAACGGTAGAGGTGGAGCAAAAGTTTAGGCAAGGTGGTCACATCTTAGACGATAGGAGATCAAGATTGGCACCCGAAGCATTGGAAGCTCAAGTTTGTGTGGACGATTGGAAGATGGCGGAAATTAGATCACAATCAATGAACTATACGGAGTCATCTGATGATGTAATAGAGGACGACGCAAGCCAAGCTTCTTTCGCCGATTTTGCGGTCGTCTTAGGTAAGTTTCCAACGGGATTTCATATCGAAGGTAAGAGAATTACGTGGGCTTTGATTCCTCTATGACCCCGAGAGGATACGTACGCAACTTAATATCAAGTTCAAGCCCTTCTTTTCCAACCACTTCTCTTCCCAAACCGCCCGAAAAGGCTAAAATAGTCGTTAGAACAACAAGCTGCGACCACGGATTGATATGACTGTGATTGCGGTCCACACACCGCGATCGCGGTGCTCTTATACCGCGATCGCGGTGCCTTTTCGACGGCTACATTACTAAGTCCTAACGGTCAGAAGTCACATGCTTTCAAGTTCAACGACTATTTCAATCCTAAATCCATTTATCCATATAAATATCATATATCTCACCTTCAATTTCATTTACACCAATCTCATAGACTCATACTCTTTTATTTCTTTCGAATATTTCATTTCATAATCATTTTCAAGTATGGAAAACCAAGGCCGAGGGTTGAAATTCGAAATTTTCACAAATTAATTCACCAAAGGCAATGTATTGGATGAGTTCAAGTGCAGCTATTGTTCCACAAGGTACCAATGGTCGCCGCGTGGAGGTTATGCAACCATCACTCACCATTTAAAGACCAAGCACGACATCCACCTTAACCGTAGGTAAGTGGCCAAGCGGGGTTGCATATCGAAGGTAAGAGAACTACTTGGGCTTTGATTCCTCTATGACTCCGAGAGGATACGTAGGTAACTTAATATTAAGTTCAACCCCATCTTCTCCAACCACTTCTCTTCCCAAACCGAGCGAAAAAGGCTAAAATAGTTGTTAGTATCACAAACCGCGACCGCGGATTGATATGACCGCGATCGCGATCCACACACCGCGGCCGCGGTGCTCTCATACCACGATCGTGGTTTGTGCAGAAAACGGCTAGTTTAATTTTTCACATCTGGGGAACCGAAAACCGGAACCTGTCCAGGAACCGGCTCCGGAATCGGATGGAACCGTGAAAAATCGGAACCGAGGAACCGGGGGTTCTCGGTTCCGGTCCCGGTTCCAGGGTTCCGAGGAACCGAAACCGCCGGTTCCGGAACCGGACACACCTCCAAATATTTTGGTATTGTTGAAAATAAATATAATGGAAAATGAGTTCTAATAAGATAAGCATACAAGCATTAATTTTAATTTTAACTTCCCCAGCTAAAAGCAGCTATATATACTAATATTCCCAATCAACTACATATAAAAGAGAGAGTATTAATATAAGTGCTCCTAAAATGTATACATATACGGTGCATGTGATCGATGCTTCGCCTTCGGTTAGGTTTTGAATCCATATTTTTTTTTGTTGGAAGTTTTGAATCCATCTCTTAGCTAGCTACCACGTAGGCCCATCTATATATTTTAGTTGGATTTAATGCACACCCCAAGTATATTTAGAGGATTGCCGGTGAAACATTTGGAATGTGATGGTAATTAAATAAAAGGTATTTTGATACAATGATACTTTTTGTTTTCCTTCTATTTGACCGTCATATTCATATATCAAACAATGTTGACACTAGTTTTTTTTATTACTCGAATTCTGTATGGTGTACATGATCTTCTTTTTCTTATTGCATATATATTATCTAATCTTAATTTGTTCTTTTTGAATAGTGTGATATGTTACAAATCTTAACAAGTGTTATTACAAATGTGAAAATCTTAAAAAAAAAACAATAATTAAAATACGTAGTTCATTAACATTGTATTGGCTATGTCAACATATAAAAGAAGAACTGCTTTTATATATTAGAAGTAAAAAAAATCCTGATTTCACAGTTATAATTGTATAAGATATTTCCAGAGCACATACTCTAGAAATCGTAATTCACGTCCAAATAGATACCGATTAAAGACGGATTCAAAACATACTAACAACAAGAAATTAATCATAGACGTATACTTTGAAATATCCAACGTAACCGATGGCCCCGATTGTAGAAAAATTTTATATATACACTTTTTTTTATAAGGAAATAAATTAGGGCGGTCACTAATAAATTAGTAATTATTTTAGAGCATCCTGTTGAATGAGAGTAAGTAATCATGAGTCAAATGCAAGCATGATAGAGGGGATACGTGTGAAGGATCCAACGATGAAGTCCGCCACAGAATTGCACTCACGAAGAACATGAGAAATACACCAATCCTGGAACCGCACAAGCAAGCATTGAATGTCTGAACGCAACAGTTCAATCTCCCACGGGCATCGCCAGTCACCAGGAACATCCTTGACCAGTTACAAATTACCGCTTTCAATTTGGATCCGGGAAATGCCACGTCTAATGGCCTCGAGAAGTCCCTGGTGCAAAGCGATGGTCTCGGAGATCAGAACAGAATGCCGACCAATCAGTCCTCTATCAAAATGGATGGGGGAGCCACCAGAGTCCCTAAGGATGAACCGGAAAGAAGCCATGCCATCGGCACACACTGCGCCATCAAAATTCAACTTAATGCCATCCCTCTTGGGTTTTGCCCGCTTAGCAAGCTTTCTCCCTTCTCCAGCTTTTAGTGCGAGAGCTGTGGGAATCAGAGGCTCCTGCAAGTTTCCATTCTTTAACTTGGTTTCAAGTAGACTCGCTAAGGCTATCAACATTATTCAAGTTTGTTACGTTGTTGTTGTCAAAGACTCTCTTATTTCTAGAGAACCATAGGCTCCACCGTACCAGGTGTTAGTGAGGATTTCATTTCCTCTTTTGTTGTCATTGTCCTAATCTCCTCCATAACCTGATGTGGTTTTTTTTTCGTCAGGGGATACTTGGTCGACAATCTAACGTAGTTTTGGGCTTACAAAATTAAGGGTCTCTCTAATAAAGGGGCATGAGAGTAAGATGTAGTTTGTGTCTTCAACTTGGTTGTTACACGCTTCACAACTTCTTGGTATCAGAATATATATGTTGCAAGCCTTGTTTTGGTTTGTAGGCCATTTTGTGCCACTTTCCATAGGAAATTCTTCATTTTGGGAGTGGGTGGGAGTGAGGGAGAGGAGATGTTGAGCTTGTTAATCCATTTTAGGTTGATTTTGGGTTCACCTTTGGATTGGTGGAGCCACTGCATGGTCGAATGGGTAGAGTACTAATCATGATTAATGACCTTACTCAATTTTTCTATGTTCCACGAATTGTCCTCGTGGAGGTACGTACCAATATGTTCCTCGTGCCGAGGGGATGTTGTGCTTGTTAATCCATTCTAGGTTAATTTAGGGTTCACTTTTGGATTGGTGGAGCAAATGCATAATCGAATGGGTAGAGTACTAACCATTTTTCAAGATCATCATGATTTATGACCTTGCTCAATTTTTCTATGTTCCATGAATTGTCCTCGCGGAGGTACGTACCAATATGTTCCTCCCATTTAATGAGGGTTTTGACCTTAGTTTTTGGGTAAATAGGGTCATTGCCGATCCAGTTATCTTTTCAAAATCGAACGGTTTTTCCGTCCCCCACTTTTCAAATGAGCCCCTTCACGAACCAAGTCTGTTAGGCCTAATAGTTTGGACTACTGTCATGATGTGTTATGTTTTTTTTTGTAGGTCAAGATACTTTCCGTTTTGAGGTATTTTTCGGTCACTATTTTGACCCAGAGGTTATATGGTTCCACTAAGATTTTCCATAAGTGTTTCATTTGGAGTACGTGCTTGGTTTATTTCTTCCGCCTTGGCGATTCTCACCCCTCCATGAACGGGTGGACAACAAATGGGATTCCAACTTATAAGTAGTTTGTAATTGTTTTCCTTCTTCCAAAATAAATTCTTGTTAATTTAGCCTAATTCTTTCAAAATTACCCAAAATAACAAAAATGATTACATAATATAATTTGATTGTACTGAGAAATTTGTTTTAATTAGAGTTTTACGTCTCTCTCAAAAAAAGGGTACATAATTAATAAGTACTACATACAAAATACGTATGGGCCATACTTTTTTCCTTTTTTCTTCGATTTTGAAAATATAGGCTGTCATTACACACGTTACTTATTACCCAAGAAACTACATAATTAATAAGTACTACATATACGTATGGGCAGTATTACATATTTGCTTACGACAGTGTACCCATATTATACAGTTAATCAAGATTATAATACTACCAATAAGACTGCAATCCAAATCATTAAAAAAATTGCAATCTTTTCTCCAAACGTGGAGCAGCAAAGTCAACGAAGAACCAGTTTCTTGATGCCCAAACAAATTAAAATTGAACACTTGATCGAGTATGTTTTAAAAAATGAATGTAGTGACAAACTGGCAATTATTTATAATTGGAATGTGTTTGGATTATATGTGTTTATGTTTTATAAAATATTTTACTCTTTTTAATATATTAAATTATTAGTGTATGTTTGAATGATCTATTTTACTAAATTTTTTTGATATAAATTGTGTTAGCATTAATCTGTATAAAAAAGAAGGGAACATATATTTTTAAATATAAACCGTCTTGATATCAAGTTTAAGTTGGTTGGATTATATACAGACAGAGAAAGAAAATCATACCGACACGATAATTTTAGCACATAAGTCATTGAAATTCCATCTAAAATCAATTAATAATATAAAAAATAATTCAAAAATATAGATAGCAAGCAATTCATTTTCAATATCTTGATATGAGATAATAGATATATATATCTTCATAGGTTTCGAAAGGAATTGGTTGCGAGAAGATAAAAGCATTGACTTTTGGATGTGGAGCTTCCAGAAGCAAAATCTAGCAAATTATTTAATGGCAGATCGAAAAGGTCAAACAAAAGACTGCTTGTGATCATCAAGCATGTCATGCCACCACTTCCCTTCCTTACACCGTCAAAACATGTATAATCATATTTGTTCCCCTTGTTTACAGAAATAATTAACGCGTAGAACAAAAAAATAAAAAGGCATTAAATTTCAAAAAAAATGTTGATTTATTTAGTAAGCTCACAAAATGATGATATTATACCAATGGTGCATTGGCGTAGTGGCGTTGGGGCTACATTTGGTAGGACGAACCGTGTGTTCGATTCCCTGCAATGTCGTTGGGAAGGGTCTGCCGTAATCCCATTCAGTACCCCGGTCTGGACGTAACCCGTACGGATGAACCAGATGTGAGAGAAAAAAACAAAACAAAATGATGATATTATGTAAAGTTATCTGAAGTTGTTGAGGGCGCTCCTCCAATTTGCTGTTTGATGATCTTCACAGTAGTACTTATGTTTTATTTTTTGATAATCGGATTACTCATTCCACGTCATTCATTTATTTATGGTCAAATATATGTGGAATTTTTATACTCCGAATATATTAGAGCTGTTTGCCAAATTAATAGTTTAAATGTAAGAAGTCCAAAGTAATGCATATAGATGAATTTGGACCCAACAAATTCATCTAGGGAATCATTCATATCATTAGCTGCAGGCAGGGGTGGATCTACATAGTGTCCAGCGGGGATTGTAGTCCCACTGGAATTTTCAAAAAAAAAAAAAATTTGAAAATATAGTAAAAAATTAGGTTTTTTTGTTCAAAACTAGCTTATTTGGTTAGAAAAAAGCAGATTAATTTTTTTTATGTACATATAATATTTTAAAATGATTTTTTATATAGAAAAATACAATTTTTTTTTTCAATATTTTAAAAAAAATACAAAAAAAAAAATTCCTTATACAACCACAACAATTAGTTGAAGTAATTTAGCCCTCACTAACCATCATTCCTGCCTACGCCACTGGCTGCAGGCATTTGATATTAAGTCGTTTGTTCAAGTTGTCCAATTAATACAAGTGCTTTGCTGGGCTGTGTCGTCCCTTCAGGCTCCATTAGTGGGGCGTAATGAATCCTTGTTTAATGAATTGAAAAAAGCATAAAAACATTAATATAATTACTGTCTACCTAACCACTGGCAACCTTCCATTGATCAGGTAATTAAAATACAGCTGTCCATTTTTCCAATTTTCATACTAGTAGTAGTAAAGTGCAGATAAATTGCAATTGATCGATGTAAGGGACACCTGAATCATCTCAATCAAAAAATCATCCACAAAATTAAAGTATGTCTAACACGCCCGGAATATAAGTAAACCGAGTCAGGTTATCACTTTTATTTTCATGCTGGTAATTAAAGTCAATGGAATCACCATACATTTTTTTTTTTTCAAAAACAGTGTTTATGGGACTTGAAATAGATTTTTAACCACTTGGCTAAATATCCGAAAGTATAATTTATTACTCAATCTCACATCGGATTATATGTACATTTTTTGGGTCATGATTTTATGTACATATATATCATTGCATGTTATAGTATAAGGCATGCATATATATTATATAGAGACTAGACTATTAATGCTTTAGAATTACAAGGATGTATGATTAACTTGAACAACAGTGTTTTGTTTGGGCAAATTGAGAACGACAACTGGCTTTCTTGTTTGGATGTTCCTTGATAATTAAACTTGAAGAACGACAGCATAGTAAAGAAGCTCCACCAACTGCAAGGTAGAAGACTATAAATACGGCCCCTACAATCCAAATGCAAATCCAGCTGAGCAAATGTGACAGATTTTCAATTAGTTTTGTAGGAGCAATAATTATCATAGTGATAATAATTATCACAAATAACATTCCAATTATATTACTATTATCAAACATAAAAAAATCCATTTTTAATAAGCTTAGAGGGTAAAATAAATTAAACCTTTGATCCTAAACAATTCATTTATTAAAAAGATTGTAAAATGATAAATAAATATTAAATATTGAGAGGGCCCATGAGTTACATTTTTTTTTTGATGGAAATACAATGCATTAACTTAGAAAAGAGTCTTCCTCAAGTACACAATAGAAATCAAGCTGAAAGTAGAAACAACTAGAAACAAAGAAAGGTGATAACGACATTCGTCGACAAAGCCAATTAGCAGCTTTATTCGCTTCTCTCCAACGACACCAATGGCAGACATCCATATGAGCTCCTACTTCCAAAGCTAATACGAGGACATCTCCAAAAGAATTCAAAGGAATTGAACCCCCTAAGCCCTGTGAATCACTTTTAAGCAATCCGATTCTAACACAACACGCTTGAAGCCCCGGGACAAGCCCATACTCAAACCCCACAGTGTCGCTTCCGCTTCTGCCACTACAACATCAGTTCCTCGATGAATACGTTTCGCCCCTACAAAGACAACTGAATCATCATCCGCTCTTCCGATCATCCCAATACCACAGTCTTTGTCCTTTATTGATGCGTCGACGACGGTCTTAATCCAACTCGTCGCCAGTTTCGGCCAAGTTCTTGTTTTTGAAATTTGTTGGCCTGTTTTCCCTCTTTGATCAAACCCTGCGCTTGCATGAATTCTTCTTGCATGGTCAAGAAGTTGTCAAGCAAGCAAGCATCATCAACAACAATACCTTCAAAAAGCAATTTGTTTCTCGCCCTCCACAAACCCCAGCATAACCACACCCATAGTCGAATCTCATCTGTTGAACCATCGAAAACATATGCAGTATATAGTACATGACAAATAATCAGTAACCTTCTTATCATAGACCTGCAAAGACAGAAAATTCTCCCAAACCAAAAAGAATCGAAAACATATACATTTTTTTGATAGAAGCCCATGAGTTGCTACAAAGGAAAATAAATATCAAAATGGGAAATCACTAAATAAATACGTTGTAAATATCAAAAATGGGAAATCACTCTTAAAAAGAACTAGGGATACTCCAAGTAGCGATAAAATGAGAGAACATGCGAAAGTAGAAGGTGAAGCGTGAAATGGAGAAAGCAGGGGTGTCAACTCGTTTATAAGGTCTGTTGTTGGGTCGGCCCACCACATTTCCACTTGGCCCAAAATAAACAAGCCCCAAGGTAAAGATTTACCAAAAACGTAAAGCTCTACAAACAAGAGGCTAAAGGCAAACCACTTCACCTTGCATTGAAAGAGAAAAAGAAGTCGCACACCACCGAGGAAGGACATCGCATGTTTGCCTTGAGGTTCCTACAAGCAGAAATAGCAAGTCACAAGGTTGTGATGGTGCATGAATAAACGATGTGGTTAAGGACAAAAACAGATGACCGTCGTATCGGGGAAATCTGATGAAAGCACCCTACATGTTCATGCCATGACTCAAGAAGAATGATGGAGAAGGCATCTAAGCCTAATTATTAGTTTTTGGTACAATCAAATTTGTGGGACACAATTTTGGGACACAATAATGGGACAGAGGATTTGAACCGTACAAACATAGCACACATCCTGCTCAAAGATATGATTCTAGAGCAACTTTAAAGTTCTAGACAACACACATTATCAACTATGGGATCGGGACCTTAAACTTTCAGTGCGCTAAGTCAACATAACGTAATGTTGTGTATAGCCTTACAAGGATACAAATAGAAGTAGCGCTAACATCTCGCATGCTCAACTAGCCGACCTAGCACAAGATATATCCAACCGCATACTCAACCAATCAAAACACATTGCACTCTCTACCAGTCAACACCAATTACGTACTCAACCAATAAAAAATGCCACACTCTCCACCAATCAGCACCAACCAAATTCTCAACCAACCAAATGGCGACATCCCACTCATCCCACATCAGAAAAATCCAACAAGGGATCCTCTCGTGGAGAAGGAGAAAGTTACAAGGGTCGAAAAACATCTCTAGCTTAAAACTTTTTATTATTATTAGAAACTCGACCCGTTGAAACTTTTCAGAGAACTTCGTTACTTACGAGGGAGAATCCTAAAAGGTCGTGAGTCGCATATTGTAAAAGAGAAAACCAACTCATAGTAATTTCTAGAATAGAGAAAAGAGTCCATACCCCAAGTGCGGATAATCAAAATTGTAGAAACTCTTTTTTAAAAGTGCGCTTGTATCGTTCTCACACACATAATAAAGAGTGTAGTTTCAGGATGCCTATTTTATATTAATTTAAGTCTTCAAATTTAACAGTGGTTTATTTTGTGTTTCAACCCCTACAAGAGTCCAAAATTTCTTTGGTACACGATTTTGATGGACACTTTTAGTTTATATTGTAGTATCGGGTGTTCTAGTTGAAAGCTTGCAATAATTGGGCCTGATCATGAGACCTGAAGTTGCCTTTAGTAAAAATAAATTAAGCCAATTCAAGAAAAAGCCCACAATTGACCACTATATTGCTTTAAGACTTGTATTTTTAGGTATTTGGCCGACACTTCCGAGTTCCGACATTGTTAATTTTGAGGTTCAATTACCAATTTTGCATTGTTTATCGAATGCTGATTGGATATGAACAAGGATGATAATATATGAACCACAAGTTACTCGTTATACTATGGTAAACCTCGATATCTTGGAGCTCTTGAAAACAACAATCAACTGCTCTCTCAAAAGCTTAATACAAATCTTTTGCTCACACATCTGAGTAGCTTTGGGTGATTTCCTTACTTAATGAAACCAATGTCAAATCAAACAATTAATGAGTTATATATTATGACAATTTTGGGGTAACAAGTTTAAGCTTTAATACTATGTTTCACTTTCGAATGGAATATTGCCCTAAGTTATCTATATGACCGGGAGCAAGTACATCAAGGACGTCTAAAAGTTGCACATGTCTCCATTGATGGCCAATTGACCTATTTCCTCACAAAACCACTTCTAGGTCCACGGTTCCAACATGTTAGCTTGGTCTTTCCCAAAGGCCATCCAATTAGTAGGGTCATGATAAGATATATATTAGTAGGATCGTAGATCTGTGTTAGTAAGACAGGTCGGGAACTGTTCTAGTGACAGTTCCCTTACGCAGTGGAATAAAGCAACACAGAAAATAAATTATGAAACAGAGACAAGGACACGATTTCTTATAGAGGAACCCCTACAGCCAACTAGCTGGAGAGTAAACCTCTACATCCCTTGGAGGATTTGAACACACACTATATTTCAATTTATAGATCTCAAGGTACACAATACAAGGACGAACTTCTCTATTGTTTGTAATCCCACTTACAAACAATACTAACAACTAAGTCATTGTGGTTCCTAAATCTAAACGCAATCAAATATAGAGAGTGAACCTGACTCGTTCCTTGTGCAGTTCCCTTTAGCACAGGAACCAACTCTCCAAGTCGATGGAAATCTTCACGCAGTCTCCATCATTTGAACACGGAAGTTCCTTCTTCAATTTCTGGTTCGTCGTCTTCACTGGATTAGCTCGGGCTCTCTCTTTCTCACTTTTCCTTTTTGATCTTGTGCTTTTGCATTCAAGAGCTTGAATGACCTAACGGCATCGCATTCTATTATAGAGGTTTTCACTTTTAGCTTGACGCTTTTACCCTTCTTGTCTTGGGGAGTACGACACTATTCAAAAAGACTAGCCTACTCTTTTGCATCTCTTTCTATTTGGAACTTGGCTTGCCGCCCAAGGCAATAGTGAAAAGTCTTTATTATCCTTTTAATTCATTTGCCACGTACTCAGATGACTTCATGGGGAATGTTTCCCTTGCTTTTCTAGATACCTGTATCTTTCCTAAGATCACATGTTGAGGGAATTAGTTCCATTTATTTGTCATTATCAAAACTTCGATTTCTCGAATAGAGAAATCATTGTTCCAGTGTTAGTTCCCTAACACTGATCCAACAATATTAATTTAATATTTTTTATTATTTAGTGATTGGATTTATATCTTCAACTTTTAGCAATTCACTATAATATTGTAAAGACATTTTTTCCTTAAGCACTTAGAAAATGTAGCCGCCACTATGAAATGTGCAAATACCCTTTAGTTTACTAGCTTGTAGCAGTCCATTTGTTTTAATTGATAAAAAAAGTAAATATAAATATAAAAATGACATATATTTTTTTCAAAAATAATAAAATAATCCACTTTATGCAATTAAAGCAAATAAACTATAAAAAAATTAACTATAGAAATGGACCAAAAAATCCATATTGCTATGGCATGCACTATATGTATATCCTCATATAAGATAAACACGTACACATATACCTGCCACGGCCCACATACAATATCACACATAAGAAGTAGCTACTACAAGTGATTCTTAAAATAAATCACATGACTTAGCTCATCAAAAAAGATTTACCCCTTAATTAGTACCACCCACGTACATGGACAAGTGGCTTAAACCGGCCTCTCATACCAACACTAAAAATGGAAAGCCTTGGTACTCAACTTAGGAGAACCTGCCACGTGGGATATTTCTAATACTTGTATTGTCAACTTGTCTTCCACTCAAACTTTGCTCCTATTATCTTTTACTTAAAAAATTTATAGTCTTGCCACGTCGATGGCCCAGTCAAAACGCAGCGTTTGGTATCTCGTAGAGGATCTCCAATGTCCGTTGTTTGTTGTGGATCATTAACACAACTAACTACCAAACGGCCAATACCCAACTTTTCCCTGTCCACCTCATTCCTCATGAACTGGCTAAAAGATACCGTCTTTCACGAGAAGAATCCTTAAACCCATAATAATAAAAAGGAATCCTTGTTGTCCACGATCTCTTCAATCCACTCCATTTGAACCAGTCTTAAATTCTCTCTCTGATTTCTTCATCTTTCTCTCATTATCATATCCATCTTCTTCTACGGGCTTCCGATCAGCTTGGAACACAGAAAAGGTGCACTTCTCTTCTTCTCCACCTCTACTACGTACTTTGATTCCCTTTTCTCTTTAAGAATGAGTTGGTAGTGCTTCAAATCTTCAGTCTGGTGTTTTCATTATGTGGCTGCAATGAAAATTCTTGGTTTATCATATCCGCGTTGAATTTAATTGAGTTGGGTATTATTAATTTTTTCAAGTTGATGGTGGTGCTCGTATATGTGACCAATTGGGGTTTGAAGTTTTGGGTTTTGATTAGAATGATGATATGCTTTTAATTGTTCTGTTGAGATTATTGAGTCTTCTCATTTTGTGTTAATTAACTATGGTCAACTATATCCCAAGAATTGCTGGGATCTGAATTGTGGCTAATTAAAGCCATCACAAGCTAGGTTGCAAATTGACATTTACCCGGGAAACTCTATGTATACATTGCTTCAAGTATTCAAAGTGAGAGGTGAATCGGTGGTCACGTGTAAAGTGAAGGAGAATATCATTTATCCTGATAATGCACGCTTCCTCATTTAAGCGACAACATTTATAAAAACGTACAGTGAATTAGTGACCTCATACAAAATTGCTCATAGTTACATACTGTTGCTATTTTAAGCATACTTGTGCTTTACTGAGATTTAAAAGAAAAAAAGAAGATTTGATTGCTACAACATTTTAACCTGTATCTTTGAATTGTCCTTGCAGAAGGTGAAACATTCTTTAACTTGTGTTTTTCCCTTATCTTCTAAGCCCTTTTCCTATTACATGCATCTCCTTGCATGTACGAGATGTTGATCAAGTGAGGCTAACAGAAGCTGTGTTAGACTTTAAGCAAAATGTGAGTACGTACGTTTGCAGAACATTGATGGTACATTCTTCCTTGCCCATCTGCCGGTGTTTTAGTATCCGTATTACATGTGAAAGCAAAGATCTGGATATTATTAGTTGTAAGATCAAAGAAGGAACAATGGGGCATCAACAATACCCTGTTGATGTCAGCGCTTACAAGCTGTATGAGGCAATTGGAGAAGGTGTGAGTGCTACTGTGTACAGAGCTTTTTGTATTCCTTTCAATGAGATAGTTGCTATTAAGGTTCTTGATTTGGACAAGTGCAATGATCTGGTATGTTCTATTTTTGTTGCTCATTTATTTCTCAATATATGGATATATTTTCTTATCTTTGTAATAATAAAGAAAGAGAGTCTATTTTCCTATGTAGGATGACATCCGGCGAGAAGTGCAAATGATGAGCTTGATTGACCATCCTACAGTTCTAAGGGCTCTTTGCTCCTTCACTACAGGCTACAGCCTTTGGGTTGTGATGCCTTATATGGACGGAGGCTCTTGCCTTCACATTATGAAATCTTACCATCCACAAGGCTTTGATGAGCCCGTAATCGCAACATTGCTCCATGGAGCTCTTATGGCCCTTGATTATCTTCACACCAACGGCCATATCCACAGAGATGTTAAGGTCATTTATATTGTTTCTCAAATCTATCTGTAGTCGTGTTTCAGTATTCTATTTGTCTATAACAGAAGCAAAATTCTAGATTAGTGCAAGTTTAGGGGTCAATGGAGTAATTTACCCAACAAGTTGCATATGAAATTGCATGATTGATGATTGTATTGGTGGATCCTAGACAGTGCATATATCCCTCTAGCTAGTTATTTCTCCGTTTGTGTCATTGAATGATTCATTTTCTTCTGCATTGCAGGCTGGAAATCTCTTACTCAACTCAAATGGTAGTGTCAAATTAGCAGATTTCGGCGTCTCAGCATGTGTGTTTGACACAGGTGACCGACACCGTACTAGAAATACCTTTGTTGGAACTCCATGCTGGTAATGTCTTTTCGTGTCTCTTTTCTCTCTCTCTCTCTCTCTCTCTCTTTGAGCATGCTTAAACTGCTTTCTCCAATCAACTGATTGTATAGCATAGTTAAAAATAGTCTTTATTATCAATTTCATATTAAAACTACATTTGAGAAAACATTAAACCTTTGATGGAATTGTTTGAAGTCTATACTTTCTCTTTCTCAACTGGCAGTCCTTTCCAGTTTCCAGTTTCCACTAAACAAAAGAACTTTTAGTCCTAATAGAGGGCCTTTTGTTCTTCATTATGTTGAAAAATATTTATATATATATATATATATATATATATATTAATTCTTCAAATAAATCATGGTATTGAAGTGTTCTATTTCGTGTTGCTTTTGTAGGATGGCTCCTGAAGTCGTGCGGCAGGTGCCCTACTATGATTTTAGGTAACTATTGATTTCTTGTACATGATTGTTTTCTGTTACAGCATAGTTCCTTGAACTTTTATTAGGGACTTAGGGTCATTAAAGGGTCTAAACAAGATAATAAACTTGTATTTTGTCCAATACTAGAGTCTTTACTATGGTTGAACAGGGTAGATATATGGTCATTTGGCATTACGGCACTTGAACTTGCTCATGGTCGCGCTCCTTTGTCAAATTTACCTCCGGAGAAGGTACTATTTATCACTAAACAGAGGTTAATTGGAAAGACTTGTGATCATTGCTCTGGTTCACCTTCTGTTCTTCTTGGAGTTGTTAGATTTTCGTGTCGATTGTGCAAGATGCACCTCCTGGTCTGGACTACAAAAGAGACAAGAAATTCTCACAGGTCTTCTTTCTTTTCATTTCAATTGTTGATTTTACTTGTACAATCTGTAATCCATCTGGTCTCTGATTTGAGTTGTGATACTTGTTCAAGCAGTCTTTCAAAGACATGGTATCTGCTTGCTTGGTGAAAGATCCAAAGAAACGCCCCACGGCAGATAAACTCTTGCAGCATAATTTTTTCAAGAATGCCAAAACACATGATTTCTTAGCTCGCAAGATTCTCCATGAACTTCCGCCATTGGGTGAAAGGTTCAAGAAACTTAAGGTGATTTTCTTGTCGCATAACTTCTTGTAGTTTCATAATTTTGACCATAGGCTATATATCATATGATCATATCTTGTACATCAAAAAGGGCTCATGAATTCTTCTTTTAAATTGCTTAGGAAAAAGAAGCAGCGAACCGTGTACAGAACAAGACTTTCCCTAGGGATAAAGAGCAATTATCTCAGGTCAATCAATTTTAATCATTGTTATGTTAATATATGAAACTATTGGAGATTGTGACAGCATTTTTACCTTATCCTTTTTGTGTTTTTTGTACTTAAACTTGTAATTTTCTTCCCTACCAGATGTGCATCAAAGGAGTAAGCGCCTGGAATTTTAACTTGGAGGAGTTGAAGATTCAGGCTTTCCTGGTAATTAAGTACATTTCTTAAAATTGAACTCTACTTTCTTGCATATATATATTCTTTGTTTCTATAAGTTCTTCATACTATACTTCCTCAATGAACAATATGTTCATAATGATGAATAATAGGATGAGGACAATGTTGAGAGACCGCCGCCTGATATGACTAATATTGCATCAACTTCTGGACTTAGATATGAGGTACTCTTTCATTACTAATAGTTAGTATCTTAATTTGAACCCTATAAGTGCTGTTAACTGCAATTATTCTTTGTCTCATTCAGGATAAAAATGATGGTATATGCAGCCTAAAGAGTCCACTTGTTTCAAATCCTATTCAGCAATTGCAGCCACTCAAGTATGCATTCATCATTTCTTGATATAGTATTTTTGTGCTATGCTAAATGTTCTTTATGTCTTCTGAGTTTATACACAAGCTGAGAATAATCAATTTCAATACAGAGGTATAAAGGAGAACCATCAAATGGAGAGCAATGAATTGGATAACACACCAAAGGTATATTTATTACAAGTTCAATTTCCACCATTCCTTTCACCAGCAACTTCAAATCTAGCTTATTGTGTACTATGCACAGTGTCATTAAAAATCTGTTAAACCTTTCTATAACTTATTGTAGGATTCTACAATTGGCTCCACCAATCCGGATTTTGGAAACTCGCCTACTCAAGTATCTCAAAATGTGTCTGCTGCATCAATAATTCCAAATCTGCAGCTTATGTTGCTGCAGATTGATACACAGAGGGTATGCAATCTACATATATAATGTTACAGCTATATCTATTTTATATAAGTTTCTCTAATTATCTTAACTGATCATTTCTGACAGGAGGAAATAATCAGGTTGATGATTAAGTGTGTAGAGCAGTCCTCTGGTAAGATCTTATAATGTGTTTCTACATTATTTCAGTAATCTTTATGGCTGTGTAATTTAAAATTTAAACTACTACTACTCTGCACCCAGGCAACTCAATCGAGTCAGCCGATGCTGTACTTAGTGATATATTTCAGGTATTTAATATAGTAGCTCTACCTTTTGGATTGAATCTCAATCCACTTAATCCTAGTTTGTTTCCTCTTTCCTAATACTCGCAAACTTTTGTGTAAGAAAATGCAGGTTTCTACAGCTTCTGCTCCATATGGGAGCCTTGAGAATCATGTTATTCATTTGCAACAAAGGTAAGTCAAATCCGCAAAAGTCCAGATTCAAGAAGCATTGATTGTTGATGTGTGTGTTATAATAAAGCTAGTCTTTAATGACAGAATTGGAAGTCTAGTTTCAGAACTACAGAGGCAAAAATTGAAAAATGCACAGGTGAACATTTCTGATCTCTCTTCTTCTTGTGACCTTGTTCTCATTTGTTTTGATCAATTTAGTCGCAACAACAATCATCTAAGAAAAGATTGATGTAGTCTCATTACTTAGCTTTGAATTAGTGCTGTTATTAGCCTTGAGTTCAACTAGGATGCATTTATTGTTTTGTTAATGTTTGCCTTCCATGTGTTGTGCAGCTAGAAAGACGACTAAGTTTCCTGGGAAGAAACGAATAGAACTCACCTCCATTGATCATCTTCTCATGATATTGGTTATGATTGATGAAGATGATGATAGGATATACACTATATATATGTTTTTGATGATGCTGTGCCAAATGGTTGACTTGGCAGTGCTTGCTTAGGGATCTTCCTCTTTTGCTAGTGTGAATATATGATATATGTATATATAGGATATGCAGATTCGAATATAGACAAACTTGTCAATAAATGTATTTTTCTTCCCTTTGTATGTAATTAAGATTAATGGGATCTGTATGTAATGAGAGTGTACCATAAGTTTTCTGACTTTTCCCCCTTCGGGTATCAAATTTAGTTGTTTTAGCCCATGTTTGGATCTTGCATATTAAATGTATTAAGTTGTATTAATTTGGCCATGATTCAAACGTACCTTTAGTTTCTTGATGCATTAAAATACGACTTGGAGTGAGTGTATTTTTTCCCAGGCTATTTCTCTCTTGGCCAACTTGAATGAATTCCTGTCATCAAACAATAAAATAAGATATCACACCACGTATATATACCGAGTCTGGTACAGATTTATGGAAACTTGTTGAATTGAAACTGATAAGCTCCTGGTGTATGGCAATGGAGTTTATTGATCACTGGGTGAAGTTTACAAATAACATAGAACAACCTATATACATCTTAGAGTGCTTGACATATATCCAAGAAAGAAATACTCTATCACCTCTTTCACCCAAGGTCATTTGCATAGGTTCTTGAATCTTGAAATTTAACGCTTGCCTCTACATCCCAGAACAAAAATATGATTTATATTTGGTTTCTTTTTATACGAAAGTTCAAATGAGTTCAATTAACCATTCCTCTTGCTTGGAAATCAATTTAGTAATTAACAATCAGTTAACATGGCTTCACCCAGTGACGGACGCAGAAATAAATCGAAAGGGACGCCGGCACAATATATTAAAGAAATTTTTTAAAGGCTACATATATTGTTAAAACTTAATAAAAATAGCAAAAATTGAGTTAACTACAAGAACTCTATAAAATTGATATCAATTAAAGTGCTCACTACAAAAGATTGATATCAACAAAACAAGAGACTACTATTAGTCAAAATATCATGTCTCTTCCGACTCTTCAATCGGTAGAGGCGGTAAATCCATCCTTCGAGTCTTCATATTCTGAAAATGTTGGATGATAACTTCATTGTCAATGCCTCTAAAAACATCCTTCTCAATATAACATAATAGACAATCATTGAGGAATTCATCTCCCATCTTGTTACGCAAATCTGTCTTGATAAAATACATTGTAGAAAAGGCTCTTTCCACTGCAGCAGTAGCAACAGGCAACACCAAAATCAACTCCATGAGGCGATAGACCAAGTGAAAAGCATTCTGAATTCCAACCTCAATCATCTTTTGAGCAAGATCTCCAAAATTTTGCAATTGTGCAAACTTTTCATTTTCTCTCATCTCATCAATCCACAAATCGAGTTGTCCCTTAAGCTCAATTTGATCACACATTGAGAAGTCTTGTGTATACATTTCTGCAAGTCGAAGTAGCTTTGACACATTGAAGTTGGAGAATGAAGTCTTCGGATCAAGACATGCTATACATGTAAGTAACTCTGTGCTTGACTCACTAAAACGTTGCTCCATCTCTTTGCCAATTTGATCAAGAATCTAAAAATATATCATAAAATTAAATCTATTAACAAAAGAAAATCTTTATATAGTTAATGGAGAAATGATTACATACCTGGCAGGATATCTCAGCTTTAAAGTGGTGGAGGTATGTTACGGCATATCCAACACTTCTAGCCCGAAAACGACCCGGAACATTATCATCCATATTTGAAATGGCGATATCATGCTTAACACAAAAGTTGTTGACTTCTTCTAGTAGCTCATCCCATCCATTGTCTCTCACATTTTGCAACTTCCTCTTAGTTCTTTGAACCAAACTAACAGCCTTGAGAATATTTTGATCTTTCTGTTGCAAGAATTGTGACAAAACATTTGTCAAGCCCAAAACTATCTTCATAAAGTGAGCAACAAAAACAAATTCAAATTTTTCCATTTTTTCACCCAAACTAACGGCAAGTGCTTGAGCTTTCGGAACGGTGGCATCATCAAATATAGCTTCAAGCACTTTTATTGTTGAAGACCACAAAGATAAAATACGAGCAATGGTAGTAAAGTGGGAACCCCAACGTGTAGCTCCCGGCCGAACTAAGTGCCTTTCTTGATTCAATCCTCTCCCGGTAGAAATTTCACCATTTACTAAGCTCTCCACCATGTCTTCATGTTGCTTTTGTCGGAATTGATCTTTTCTTTTGCAAGAAGCTCCAACAATGTTTGCAATCATGGACAAATACTCAAAAAAATCCATCACAAATTGATTATTTTGTGAAACCGCCACAACAACCAATTGCAATTGGTGAGCAAAACAATGAATATACTTTGCACATGGATTTTCATTCAATATAAGAGTCTTCAATCCATTAAGCTCGCCCCGCATATTAGAAGCCCCATCGTATCCTTGACCTCTTAGTTTAGACATTGGTAATCCATGTCTAGCAAAAAACTCATCAACACCACTTTTCAAGGAGAGTGCGGTGGTGTCAACAACATGAACAACTCCAAGAAACCGTTCCTTGACTACTCCCCGGTCGTCTACAAATCTCAAAACAATAGTCATTTGCTCCTTTATCGAACTATCGAGCCTCATCAATGAATATAGAAAAGAATTTGTCTCCAATATCACGAATAATGGCTCTTGTTGTCTCCGATGCATAAGCACTTATAATTTCCTTTTGAATGCGAAGAGAACTAAGTTGATGATTTGCCGGTGCATTTCTTTTCACAACCTTTCCAACATCAACATTGCGTGAGTTGTACCAATTAAGAACTTCAAGAATATTACCTCTATTAAGTGAGCTTGCCGATTCGTCATCCCCCCGAAAAGCCAATCCTTGGCAAAGTAGCAATCTAACAACATCCACACTTGCAGTCAAACGAATACGATATGCATCACCCAATTCTTTCTTTCCCGAAGCCACCTTTCTTTTCAAACTTTTGGTTTTTGAAATCAGAAAAATGATGTTCGAGCATGATTGTGTGCACTATCAACCGTTCCCATATGATCTCTAAATCTTTCACAAGCCTTTTTCCAATTACGAAATCCCGTTTTCACAAACGCATCTTTTCCAAATCTCTTTCCCTCCCCTCTAAAAAGATAACACCAAAAACAAAACGTGGCATCTTTAGAAACGCTATATTCCAACCATTCCCAATTCTTGAACCATCCGACTTGAAAACACCTCGATTTTTTTACCAAATTCGCTTCTTTGAAAATCATGAGAAGATGGTTGACAAGGACCCTTGAGCACATATTCTCTTCTAATATCATCTCTAATTCGAGGTTCATAATCATTAATTGGTATTCTCAATGCGGGATCACTAATAAGTTCATCCTCAATGATAGTCTCCATCCGAGGTCTTTTATTGCTCGATCCACCAACATCACGATCTATATTTTTACGCTCGCTTGAATTGTTTGGAAGTTCAATACTTGCCGTCGGAATTGATGGATTTTTCTCCGGATAACAAATTTGTCCATTTTCCTAAACATAAATAAATCAAACAAAGCCATTTAAACCAATTGAATCAATAACATTCACTACAAATCTACAATCTAACAAGTATTCACCCAAAAAATTGGTTTTTAGTTCCAAATTTACACAAGCCAAACAATTAATTTAACGAATAAGTAAATTTTACACAATTACAAACAAATAATAAAACCCAAACCCTAGAATTTCATCAAATTACAATTTAAAATAAGAATCAGGACATCAGGTAAAGAAGAGTAGAGGACGAACAGGAATGAGTAAGCAATCGTCGGCGGCCCGGCGAGGAGGGCGGTCCGGTCGGAGCAGCGGGCGGGCGGGCGGATCGGGCGAACTTCAAACGCGCAGTCGCGCAGATCTGAGGGGAAATTGAGCGAGATTGAGTCTCGTTTTTCCCTTTAACTGATTTAACCAATTGCCTTTTTTATGTTAAAAATAAATGCTTAAAAAAATTATAACCAGAAGATAAATTTTTTTAACAAAACGACGTCGTTTTGATGCAATTTTTTTATAAAAAAAACACAATAAATGGGGTCTTCTTCTTTAATTCTTCAAACCCCAAATCTGAAGCTCCAACAATGGTGCAGCTTTGGCGCTCGCATCCTCCGCTCCTCGGTACTCCACGGCTCTACTCCCCTATATAAATTTCGTCGGACGGAAGTGGGGGCATCGGCCCCACAGGCCCCCACTCCGGTCCGTCTCAGGCTTCACCCCAAAATCCATTATTTAAACCCGAGCAGGAGAGCATCGAATTAACCATCTTCTTTAGAACTCGAATTTTCCTCTCCAACACACCATTGTGTTGTAGTGTGTAGGGAATAGTAGTCTCATGGATAATCCCCATTGATTGGAAATATCCGGGGTTCATATACTCACATCCTCTGTCATTGCACAACTTCTTGATATTAATAGACATTTGAAGTTCAACTTTAGAATTATGTGTTATAAACTTATCCAATGTCTTCTCCTTAGCATGTAAAAGATATACACAATATTAACAAGAATAATCATCAATGAAAGTAGAGAAAATTGCACTAAACCACCCGTTAAATAGGCGAATTTACACTTAACCACCCGTTATACACGAATTTGTTTTAAACCACCCAAAACTTCAATTTCGTTAACAAATAGCCACCCACGAGCCTTTTCCGTCAAAAAATCTGTTAAATCCTACCGTTTGACACTTTTACCCTTAATTGTTCACCCCTTTTATTCTTCTTCTTCCGTCTCGCTCGACCTGGCGACCTCTAACCACGCTCGCCAACAACACACATCCAGATTGGTCCGGCGAGGGAGGCGGCGACGTCGGAGCGGTCATTTAGGGTTCCGGTGTGGAGGAGCGACACCACGGAATCGTGGAGGCGACACCACGGACGGGGAGGCGAAGAGGACAGCGACAGAAGCACCTACGATATCCCCTCTATTTACTGTAGGCCGTTTCCGACAGATTTTGTGGCCGGAAGGCCGACCACGAAGCCCACAAACTTGACTCGTCGCTGCTGAATTTTCCGGGCAAAGAAACCAGCAGCAACGTTGGTCACGAAGGCCTGTACGTCGGCTTCCACCGGAGACATCATGGGCGGGGTGGACAAGGGACCTGCGACAGCTGAAAATAGACTTCCCCATCTACCTAATGTCAGCGGTGGAGACCGGATAGGTGACCGGAAGGCTATGAACGAGGCCCATGAAAATCCTTCGTCACCCACCTCTGAAAATCTGGAAAATTCAGTACCCGATCTGTTTTGGTTGATTTCGACTCGATTCTTCAATCTTTTCTCTACAATTGATTGAGGGGTATTGTAGAGAACTTAATGCTCGACATATAGCAATTTGAATCACTAATTTTGGTTAAGAAACGAGTTCACAATCGAATTTTGAAGTTTGGGGTGTTTTAGGTCAAAACTGAGATCGGGATTTCGGGTCCCAATTCGAGCCTCTTTCTATTCGAGCACCCCTCCTCCTCTTATGTACTTCCTTGATATTAATCACTCTCTCCTTGCCACTAATCTCATCAGAACGCCTCCATGAGGTTCGTTCCGAGCGTGCCACATTCGACAACAATCATAGGACAGGGCGAGGTGGCACATGAGCGACCCTAGTGCTCAATTCCAAGGTGTTCGGCGGCCTCCAGAACATGTGTGGTTGGCGAGCGAGGTTAGAGGCCAGACAAGACCGAAGAAGAAGAAGAAAGGATGAACAATTGAGGGTAAAAGTGTCAAACGGTAGGATTTAACGGATTTTTTGACGGAAAAGGCTCGTGGGTGGCTATTTGTTAACGGAATCGAAGTTTTGGGTGGTTTAAAAAAAATTCGTGTATAACGGGTGGTTAAGTGTAAATTCGCCTATTTAAGGGGTGGTTTAGTGCAATTTTCTCATGAAAGTAACTACATATTTCTGATTCCCAAGGACGAAATGAAAATCACACAAAGCGCTATGAACCAACTCTAGCAAGTTGCAAACTTTATGAACATTAGGAAATGTTTGTCTAGTTATCTTAGTTAGATGCAAGTTCTACACTTCTCAACATTTATGTTAAAATAAGAATCAAACCATCTTTATATATATCAAGCATGCATTTACAATGAACATGGCCCAAACAAGCATGCAAAAGGGAAGAATCAAAATCCTTCAAAGGTGCAAAACCTTGTGAGATAACCACATCCAACATATATATACATATATAGAACTTTGAACTTTGTTACTACTTAATTTAAACATTCCAGTACAAAGATAACCACATCCAACATATGCACCACCCTTTGACAAGATGAACTTGTCAACTTCAAAGACTAAATGAAAGCCTAATTCTTTCGAAATTAAAGTCTTACCGGAATGAAAACTCTATTTCTGCTTAGCCCTTACCTTGGACAATGGGTTGTTGACTCATTTCCCATGTGTAAGACTCATCCATTATCCACAAGAATGAAAGTCGTGAACATTGATCGGTCTCTACTCATGTGAGTGGTAGCCCCTGATTCAGTTACCCACCAGACAACCTCATCATCTTGCACGATAGATGCCTCAGACATGTTAGGGCAAAATCCAGACATGGAAATGTCACATACTTGGAAGGGTTCCCGAACTTTTAACCTTGATGAGATGTCTACCCAAAAGTCTATGACTCCTTGAGCAGGGTGAGTAGGAGCATTTCTCTCTTTAACTTTTCCAACACAACAATCCCTTCGGAAATGTCTAGATTTACCACAATTTCAACACCCATCTTCCTTAGGAGTGCGTTTCATGTTGGAACCAACTTTAATATTGTTATTCAAAGTCCTTATTCTTGTTCCCATGTTTGTAACCTTCTTCCACTATGTTAACGTTAGAAGAATTCAAAGTCTCTTTCTTATTTTCTTGCGCTCGAAAACCATGCTTCAATCCGCAAATGGCTTCCAAGTTCCACAAGACAAATTTCCTCCTTCTAATGCTTAAACATGTGCTTAAAGTTTTTTCATGAAGGTGGTAGCTTGTCTATAGTACTTGACACTAAGATGGCTTCATCCATCTTACACTTATGTTGGACGAACAAACCCAAAACAAGAAGAAGTTCATCGAAGTGCTCCATCACCGGCCTAGCATCAACCATCTTGTAGTCGATCATTAAGGTTACTACCAGGAAATTTAACACTTAATGCATCCTCGACCATGTCAACATGAATCTGTAAAACCGCATATATATCAGGATTCAAATCTAACGAAAATTCAACGGAAGGGCGGTCGCCGAGGGACAGGCCGCGGTCGCGGTCGAGCACTCAATAACTACTGATGTTGTTGAATGGCCCGCAGTTGCGCAAAGGAGGCCCACGGTCGCGGCCGAGCACTCAGCAGCTGCCAATGCTGATGAATGGCCCGTAGTTGCGCAAAGGAGGCTCGTGAATGCTAGTTCAGCTTTTGCCGAATTAAGCGATATGATCTCAAAGCACTCGACAATCACATTAGGCGCATATAAAGATTGCAAAGCATTAAAAGAAATTAATTTCGGCAGTTGACGGTCTCCTTGTAAAGTAATCAACTGATCTTTCCACATGAATTCCATCGTCAATTGAGCATAATCATGGCCAGCTTTGCCTAAAGTTTGGAGCCACTAAACGCCAAGCAAAACCTGAGGGCCATGAATATCGAGCGCAAAGAGATCAATAGAGAACGAATGGCCCTGGAGGCTAATTGGTGTGGCAGCACACTGATGCGTACAAAGCAAAGAAGAATCATTTCCGACATATACCCGAAAGGGTGGGATTTGCACAAGAGGAAGGCACAATTTTTCAACAATCCAAGGATGTATAAAGTTGTGAAAGCTGCCCCCATCAATCAAAACCTGTAATTTTAGCTCTTTAATGATGGCCACCAATTTTAAAGATTTCGGATTAGCTAGTCCCTGCATAGACTGAAGGCTCGAAATATCCCCTATGACAGCCAAATCATCATCAATAGCATCATTAGCTTCATCGTCACTTTCTTCGGTACCTAATAAAGCCAGAAATTTGTGTGTACAATGGTGGCCAAGAGAGTATTTCTCGTCGAAGTTCCAACACATGCCTTTTTTAGTTTGTTCTGCTCGTTCTGCCACAGATAAGCACCGAATTGGCAGATTAGAAAAGTTTGTCGGCTGAGGTGTCGGTGCTCGGGTTAGTTTGCGTGGAGGACGATGGTGATGGCGTGCATTAGGAGGCCATCCCGAATTGTTACTGGCGTTTTTCCAACCTCGGTGATTGGACGAAAAAGTGCTCATAGTTTCAACATACAAAGTTGCTAATTCTCGGGCCAAGGCAAAAGCTCGCGATAAACAGGTTGGATTACGCAAATTGAGTTCGTGTTATACATGCTGTTTCAAACCGACCTTAAATATTGAGATCAAGGTGGGTTCAGACAGCCCTTCAATCTTATTCAACAAGCATTCAAACTCTGTCTGGTATTCCAAAAACTGTAGATTTTTGTTGCAATTTAGCAAGTAATCCCACGTAATCCTCATAATGATGAGGATCGAAGCGCTGTTTCACAACATCTAAAAATGCCTCCCAAGTCATGAGATTGTTATTCCGTCGTTGATAACGGAACCAATCAAAAGTCGGGTGCTCAATTAATATACCCACAATTTGTAGGCAATTCTGCGCATTAATATGAAAATAATCAAAATATGCTTGAACTTTATAAATCCAACCTGCGGGATCGGTGTCGTTGAACTTAGGGGTGTCAACCCTAATTTTGGGATAACGATTGGCGCGTTGCTCCTCCGTCACTAACTGAACACGGCGTTGATCTGCCACTACGACTCGATGGTCATGCTGCACAGTCGGCGGCTGTTGGTGTTGTTGTTGTTCGCCGGCGGCCACGCGACGCTCCTCCCGCACTACCGGCTGCTAAATTGTCGGTTGTTGGAATTGTTGATTGGTTGGCGGCAATGGTTCTTCGTTTGGCGGTCGCCGCTGGAATGATTCCCGGCAATTACGCCGTGAGCGTTGTCTTCCAATATTTGGCGGGTGCCGAGAATATGGAAAATTTGATCCACGCGATGACGTTGGACCTCTTGTTCTTGACGGTGGACACGGAAATCGGCGGCCAACTGCTCGAGTAGGGTTCGAACGTCGGGTTCCGCGCCGGTAACCATAGAATTATCTCCATCGTTAGACATGGTTCAAGGAATGAAAGCATCAATTGATATCCATTGACTCAGTCGATACCAAAGACAATAGTGCAGATGCACTTCGGATGTGAATGATCAAAGCCGTGGATAAAGAGTGAATACTGGGTAGTGAAGAATTAGGGCAAAACTAATTAATTTCTGATTGAATGAAAAACCTAATAACATGGGAGTATTTATACTAAGCTCTAACGGTTAAATAAAAGCGTCACGGGAAAGAATCGTAAAGAAAATCCGAGAAAGAGTTTATCACACTCTGTTTAAACATTACATTTATTTAAAATACTACTACTACTAATAATAATCCATGAATCAGGCCGGAGGCCTACGTTTACGAATTGGGCGCCCTACTTGTGCTACTGGTGCGCAGTGGCGGATCTAGGGGGCATGTGTGGGCAATTGCCCCCCCGTTCGCCAGAATTATTAACAGGAGAAGGGAATGAGAAGTGGTGTTGAGGGGCAGGGCGGGGCGGTGTTGAAGGGCAGGGCAGGTCGGCGAATCGACGGCGGAGTACCAGACCAACGGTACTGCTGCAAACCTAAATAAATCGGGGAAGATGACATATCGAAAGGAACGAGTGAACGCCTGGGCCTATTTTATTTTTAAACGAAACTCTTTTTGGGCCTATCATTTAAAAAAAATCGAGGCAACAGTATGGAGCATTTGGCCCAACTCAGAGAATCCGGTTTCTATCCATTTGTTTAGAAAAAAAAAAAAAAAATGTCATTGAAACTTTAAAAGTGAAAGAGTCCTTAAAATTAAAGGTGATAGATAATTATTAATTGTACCTCTTGCCCGCATGTAACATGTGTGTGACCGGAGTTCAATCTTAAGAATTTTTTTTTGTTTTATTGATGGTGTTTAATTATGTAAAATTTGTTAAAAATAAAGTAGGGTATAGATTTTTTAATAAAAGAGAATAGAATTAAGCATAGAAAATTTATTATATATCTTTCTTATTAAGAGAGGTAACTTAAATAGGATCTCCTTAAATTTTAAGCTTTATCCATAAAAGTCTTTAATAATTCTCTTAATATTATTACTTTATTTACTTTTTAATCTGTTATTAATTTAAAGCATAAAAATCATTTATAAATTGGCCCTCAAATGTCATGTATTTATACTTCAAAATCTTGACATTCAAATAGTACTCATTCTAAACGTTTTGTCGCATTTTTAAAGTTCGTATAGTGATCATCAATATTTGTATCAGAGTTGGTTGCAAAAAATTCGGATAACAATTCAACAAAGTAGCAACTAGTCGACTATTTGATTGGTGACGTCCGAGACAGTAAAGCTTCCGCCTTCGAGCCTGTCGGCCGTCGCCGATCACTCTAGATCGCCCGCATCCAGTCGATCCTGGATTCGCCACTGCTGGTGCGGGCCAATCCATCTGAGGCTCAGCTAGCTCGCATAGCCTTCCGGCCAGTCTAAGAGATTGTCTCATCCGTCTAGGCAATCGCTTGGCGGTCTCTCTCCGCTTAAAATCTACCTAACGTTTTTTAGAATATTGATTTGCACGCATATTTTGATTCTAATCAAGGCAAACGTTTTAATAGATGTATATTTTTTCCCATTTTATAATTAAGATTGTATCATAACTATAACCTAAAGCGGAGGTTAAAAAAATTATTAAACGACACATGTCACAATAAGATTGGACCACACCACCTTTTTTTAAGAAAATAATATTTTATTTTTGGTTATTATAAATTCTTATTCATGTATTTAGAATATAGAATAGAAAATCTCATTATTAAATAATCTTTTATTTTTGGATATGATAGATAGGAAGATCATTAGGATATTTTTTATGCTATCATACAAGTTCTAGAATATTTATTTTATTTGTAGGTAGAATCTTTTTTAACTAAGATATCTTAATTGAATAGTTATCTTTATAACTAATCCAATCATTTGTTACCTTATATGAAAAGATCTTGATTAGTTATATGATAATTGTCTTATCTTTTTACGCGAATCATAACAGAAATTTATATTTAAGTATTTACATGATTATTCTTCTCGAATAATAAATATATTTAAAAATATTTTATTATTAATATTTTATTTAAAAAAAACCCGTTATCTGAATGTAAAGTGTGTACCATTAGTTCTCCTTTGCTCCCTTCGATCGAATACAAATTTTAATTGATTTAATTTCTTGATGTATTAATATGGCTCAGAAATATGGGTGTATTTTATTTTTCTAAGGTTAATACGTACTCGATCTCTTGGAATTTGAATGTGTAACTAGCTTCATTATTCCATATATCTGACTTCATTTAGTTTGAGAGTTAAACCTAAGAAAATTAGGTTAGAGTTGAGCATCTTCCCACCTACAAAATGAAATCTATACTAATATATTATAAAGCAGAACCCAAGTCTGTTGTAAAATTTGCGTCACGTGGCATTTTTGAATAAATTAATATAAAATTATATTTTAATAAATTTTGTAACAACTTATAATATTCTTCCTATATATACTAAATAGATAACATGTTTATATAATTTTTATGTATATCATTTTCTATCTATGGATTATGAATTAGTTTACTACAATAGATAACATATTTATATAATTTCTATATACATAAAGTCCTATGATATGATATTTTCCATATTAATTTAATATTTTTTATCTCTTAACAAGATTTAGGGTTTTAATATTTTTTTTATCTTTTAACAAGGCTTGAGCTCCAAGTATAAAATTTATATCTATATAATGATTTAATTTTAAATAATAAATTTTGTTATGTTGATATATTTTTATTTTGAGAAAATATTTAAAAAAATCGAATTTTAATTAATTTAAATTACAAAATTAGATTTTCTTTATTTTCTTATGCATTTGTCTATTGTATAATTTATTATGATATTATATAAATATATTTAGTATTTTAAATTAATAATGTAGAATTGTATAGATTTTAATAAAATTATTCCGTGAATATCACGGGACTTCAACTAGTTACAAATCATAAATTAAAATTAATTGCTTAACCTAAACATGAACCAATTCCATGAACCTGTCTAGCTAGGTCAAAGGGAGAGACAGGTCAAAGGAAAGTTAAACAATTTTTCTGAAATGAGACTAGAGTTTAATGTTTATGCAGAATTTTATTTATATAATATGAAGGAACATGGGTTAATGCTTTGAGAAACTGTACAATATATGATGGTTCATGTGCTATAAAACCATCTAGAGATTCCCTTTAGTTAGCTTCTAGTTGTCAGATCTGACTGTTTTGCACTTGTGGTTTTGTCAAATCTAAGAAAACTGCTCATATGCCAACACATTTTGATTCTCCATTAATTTTTTTTTTTTGATAAAGGTAAGAATTCAGAGTACCAAACAAGTTTGGTAGTCTGAGAGGCCGTTAAGAAAAACAGCAGACGTAAACGGCTAAATGAGTAAAAAAAGAAACCACCCAAGGTAAGCAGAACGACTAATGGTAGTACAAATCCTCGAAAAGAAGAGCAAAAAAGGATCGGAATCGGGGTGAGTAAAGCACTAAAGTAATAGCGCCGTAGGCAATAGGTCAACCCATCCAGGGGTGTGCGAAATGGACAGCTGACGTTCCCTCCACCGAGATGAAGGATCTTCAGAAGCCTCAGAGCACCAAGTGACCTGGCCTAATACAACTCGGTCCGATATGTGCCGACCACAGCTCCAGCTCTTCGAAAAATTAGTACACAAATTAAGTGCGAATCGTCCTGCAAAAGAAAATTTCAACCTTGCACCACAAGTAAAAATACTTGAAGCACAAGTAAATCAAACTTACAGCGCAAGCATAGCTCCAACTTGCTCCGCAAGTAATTTCAAACCTTACCCCGCAAGTAATTACAAACTTGTAGACCATGTAAATTGATTTTGACCTTTCCTATTCAATTCACTTTTCTACTAATCCTTGCCATGTAAATTTGTCCTATAAAGATGTTCATGTTATGAAAAGATTTATGAAAGCAAGATCACTTTAACTTTTGGGAAAACACTTAAACAAACTTTATGAGGACTTTTAGATCATTAGAAGAGAGGGAGGGAGAGTAAGAACTTTAGAGAGTGTATTTCTTACTCTACTTTGGTGCAAGTTTTACAATAGATGATGGCCATATTTATAGGCCAAGAGTGGGGTAAAACTTTGGTAAATCTCCATGATTTATGCATGGAAATAAGGAGGTGAAGAAGGTGAATAATTCACCTTGTACAAATTTTCCTCCATTATACACTTGTTCATACATAATATGTGTAATACATGTGTGTGTAAATAGATAGCTTGTAGTATGATAATTTGGACTTCATAAATTTGGACTTCATAACACTCCCCCTTGAATATTCACCTTCTTTTCATGGAGTAAGATATGGGTAGACGGTGCCTCATTAAAAACCTTGTCAGGAAAAACCGAGTGGGATAAAAACCTGAACGAAGGGAAAAAGAGTGCAACCATTGATCCCATTGTACGCCTTGATGCTGCCTCATTAAAAACCTTGTCAAGCAAAACCCAGTGGGATAAAAAACTTGATCGAAGGGAAAAAGAGTGCAGCGCGTATGATACTCCCCCTGACTTCAACATATGTCTCGAAGTCTGCACATTCCAATTCTGGATACCAGTTCTCCAAATTTCTTGGGGATTAAAGACTTTGTGAACAAGTCAGCCAAATTGTCATTTGATCGAATTTGTTGGATGTCCACTTCACCAGCTTCTTCCAATTCACGAGTGGAGAAGAATTTTGGAGATATGTGCTTTGTTCGGTCTCCTTTGATGTAGCCCTTCTTCATCTGAGCAACGCATGCTGAGTTATCCTCATATAATATTGTTGGATCATCAGTCATTGGTTTCATTCCACTTTCTTTCTGGATGAATTGAATCATTGCTCGAAGGGACACACATTCTCTTCCTGCCTCATATAGTGCAATCAATTCTGCTTGATTTGATGATGTGGCAGTCACAGTTTGCTTCGTTGATCTCCAAGAGATGGCAGTGCCTCCGTATGTGAACACATAGCCATTTTGAGATTTGGCTTTGTGTGGGTCAGACAAGTACCCTGCATCTGCATATCCAATTAAGGTCGTATCCCTTTGGTTACGATAATACAACCCAAGATCATGTGTGCCTCGGAGATAGCGGAATACATGTTTGATCCCGTTCCAATGCCTCCTTGTGGGTGCAGTGCTATACCTGGACAACAAATTTACTGCAAAAGCAATATCTGGTCTTGTATTGTTAGTTAAGTACATTAAAGCACCAATTGCACTTAAATATGGTACCTCAGGACCAAGAACCTCTTCGTCCTCTTCTCGGGGACGAAATTGATCCTTTTCTACATTGAGGGATCGAACTTCCATTGGAGAGCTCAAAGGGTGTGCTTTGTCCATGTAAAATCTCTTAAGAACTTTCTCGGTGTAATTAGACTGATGGATAAAGATTCCATCCCTTAAGTGCTCAATTTGTAAGCCAAGACAAAGCTTCGTTTGTCCGAGATCTTTCATCTCGAATTCTTTCATCAAATATTTCGCAGTATCTTGAAGCTCATTTGGAGTTCTGACGATGTTTAAATCGTCAACATAAACTGCGATAATAGCGAATCCCTTTTCGGATCGCTTGATGAAAACACATGGACAAACGGTGTCGTTCTTGTATCCCTCTTTCATGAGGTATTCACTGAGGCGATTGTACCACATTCGTCCAGATTGTTTTAGCCCATACAATGACCTCCTCAATTTTATGGAAAACATTTCTCGAGGTCCACAATTATTGGCCTCAGGCAGCTTGAGTCCTTCGGGGACTCTCATGTAGATGTCTGTATCAAGTGATCCATATAAATATGCGGTCACGACATCCATGAGGCGCATTTGTAACCTTTCAAAGACAGTCATGCCAATTAGGAATCTCAATGTAGTTGCATCAACTACCGGAGAGTATGTTTCTTCATAATCAATTACATGGATCTGAGAAAAACCTTGTGCTACAAGCCTTGCTTTATACCTTACAATTTTGTTTTTCTCATTTCTTTTACGTACAAAGACCCATTTATAGCCGACTGGTTTCACACCATTTGGTGTATGAACTACTGGTCCAAAGACCTCTCGCTTTTCAAGCGATTTTAGTTCTGCCTGAATAGCCTCTTTCCATTTTGGCCAATCATTTCTTCGTCGACATTCATCGACCGATTTTGGCTCAAAATCATCATCTTCAATTACAATATTACTAGCCACTGAGTAGGCAAATACATCATCGACAATTACATCTTTTCGATTCCATTGTGTGCATGTGGACACATAGTTTATGGAAATCTCAAAATTGTCGATATCATTATTCTTGTCTAGAATATCATCCTCTGTTGAGGTATTCTCATTTTCAATATCTTTGCCTTTACCATCATTCTCATGATCCATTGTGGCTTCTCCTGCTATACCCTTTTGGCTTCTTGCCTTTCTCGGTTTCAAATCTTTTGAGCCTAATGGTCTACCACGCTTTCGGCGTGTTGTAGACTCGCTTGCGATGGATGCATCTGGCAATCCATTGGGTATTTCAATTCTTGCTGGAGCATTTGCTGCAGGTATATGTGATTTAGTTACCTTCTGTGTATCAGTAAATGCATCTGGTAACTGATTTGCTACATTTTGCAAATGAATGATCCGTTGTACTTCTTGTTCACACATTTTTGTTCTTGGATCAAGATGGGATAATGCAGTTGCATTCCATGTGATTTCTTTCACATGTGGGTCCCCATTTTTCTTTTCTCCCCCTAAGGCTGGGAATGTATTTTCATCAAAATGGCAATCAGCAAATCTAGCTGTAAATAAATCACCAGTTGTTGGTTCAAGATATTTGATTATCGAGGGAGACTCAAAACCAACATAAATTCCCAATCTCCTTTGGGGTCCCATCTTTGTGCGCTGAGGTGGAGCAATAGGGACATAAACCGCACATCCAAATATTTTTAGATGTGAAATATTTGGCTCCTTACCGGACACAAGTTGCATAGGGGAATGTTCATGGTTTGCACTTGGCCTTAATCGAATTAAGGTTGCTGCATGTAATATTGCATGTCCCCATGCCGATGGTGGTAATTTTGATTTCATCAATAATGGTCTGGCAATTAATTGCAATCGCTTTATCAATGATTCAGCGAGACCATTTTGTGTGTGAACATGAGCCACTGGATGCTCTATATCAAGCCCAATTGACATACAATAGTCATTGAATGTTTGAGATGTAAATTCTCCTGCATTATCGAGCCGGATTTTCTTTATTGTATAATCCGGAAATTGGGCCCTCAATCGGATTATTTGGGCAAGGAGTTTAGCAAATGCAACATTTCTTGTTGATAGTAGGCTTACATGTGACCAACGTGTAGATGCATCAATTAGCACCATAAAGTATCGGAATGGTCCACATGGTGGAGCAATTGGCCCACATATATCTCCTTGGATTCTTTCTAAGAATGCAGGATTTTCACTTGCAATCTTGTTTTTAGAAGGCCTGATAATTAGCTTTCCAAGTGAGCAAGCAGTGCAATTAAAATCACTGGACGGAAGAACCTTAATGTTCTTTAATGTATGTCCAAGTGAGCTCTTTATGATTTTGTGCATCATTATTGCCCCTGGATGACCCAATCGATCATGCCATAATGTGAATGTAGTTTGGTCATATGACCTTTTGTTAAACATTGCATTGACCTCAAACGGATAAATGTATGTATGATATAATCCGGAGGTTTGCGTTGGCATCCTTTCGAGAATCTGTTTATGGCCAGATTCATGTTTTATGATGCACAAGTATTCTTTCCCATTTTCATTCATGGTTTCCATATGAAACCCATTTAGACGCACATCCTTAAAGCTTAGCAAATTTCTTCGAGATTTACTCGAATATAGTGCGTCATTTATTACTAGCTTTGTTCCCTTTGGGAGTAGAATGACAGCTCTTCCAGAGCCTTCGATGAGTTTTGACACACCGGATATTGTAGTGACATTGCATTCAAAGGCTCTTAATTGGGTAAAGTATTCTTTACTCCTCAAGATGGTGTGTGTTGTCGCACTGTCCAAAAGACATTGCTCCTTCCCATCGGGTTTCACTTTAGGTAAGTCCATGTTTTCTATCAATATAAAGAAAAGGAGAATTAAGACATAAATAAAAGCTTCATATATTAAGGATAATTCCATTACACAAGTTCTATTATACAAGGTCCTACGAGAGAGAAGTTAAAACATGAGATATAAAAAATACATTGCAAATATTATACAATAACATGGGAGATAGTAGAGATATTTAGGGGCTCGTGCTTTTCATTTAAGCCCCTAAGGCATAGCCATCATCATTCTCAAAGTTGAGGAAGTCATTGACATCCAGACTAGTCACAGGTGACCTATCCACATCTTTGTTATCGATGTAGTTGGTCTCGGTAGCCTTTTCTTTATTCTTTTCAGCTTGGTACAACTTCACTAGGTGTGGAGCTGTGCGGCATACCTTTGACCAGTGACCAGTCACGCCACATCTGTAGCATACTGATTTGGATTTCTGGGAGGATCCTGATGGACCCGTCTGGACCTGTTGCTTCACACCCCCTTTGTAGCCATGGTTCTCACGGTGATTATCGTGGCTTTTGTTGTAGACTCGGCCACGCCCATGGCCACCACGACCACCACGACCACCACGGCTCCCATAGTGACCACGACCTCGTCCACGCCCGTTGTTACGGCGTGATTGCTGCCCACGTTCATTGTTGTTCCTATCATGGAACGCTTTTTTCATAGCATTTGCTTCTGGGGCAGCTGTTGAGCCAGTAGGCCTTAGGTTGTGGTTTTTCATTAGGAGCTCATTATTCTTTTCAGCAACCAACAATACTTTCAACAAGTCAGAATATCTTTTGAAATTTCTTAATCTATATTGTTGTTGCAATAATATGTTTGAAGCATGCATAGTGGAGAAAGTTTTCTCCAACATCTCTTCCTGAGTGATCATTTTACCACATAGTCTCAATTGAGAAGTGATCCTGTGGATAGCACTGTTGTACTCAGTGATGGACTTAAAGTCCTGGAACCTTATAGTGTTCCCCTCATGTGTTACTTGTGGGAGCAAAACTTCATTTTGATGAGCATAGCGCTCATTCAGGCTCTCCCACAATTCTATAGGATCCTCCACAAATAAGTACTCAGTTTTGAGACTCTCATGAATGTGGTGGCGGAGGAACACAATGGCTTTCGCCTTTTCCTGTGGGGTGGCATTATTGTTTGCCACAATTGTTTCCTCAAGGCCATTTTCCTTGAGGTGAGCCATGGCATCATTCGAGTTATTTCTGGCCCGATAGGTCAAGGATGTCAAACTCCCTCTTAGCAATGTTTGTCATTAGTTGCTACATATATGCAAATTAAAGGTTAACATAATCAATAATATAATACATGAGTCGTGTCTAAGACGATTGAAGGACATGTCATATCAAATAATAAATATATGCATGTAGATGATATATTCGGAATGCATAAAGAAAGATTGCGTGAGTCAGAGAAGTAATCAATATAGATATAGGCATAGACAATAACGTAAGACAAAAGTAAGAGATCATATGAAATGAAAGAAAATTATATAACGGGAATTTTAAAGTCCTTAGAGTTCGAGGTCCTTTAAGTCCAAAGTCCGAGGTCCTTTAAGTCCAAAGTCCGAAGTCCTTAAAGTCTGATTCCCTTCATCCCCCTTTTCACTTTTTCACTTCCGACCTTATCTCCTTCCTCCACCTCCATATTCGACCACCTTTACCAAATTTTTCTTTCGACATTCTCCATGGCCGACGACGAGATTATGCGTCGTCTTAGAGCCGGTAATAGGAGATTTTTGATTGAGCTTTTCATTTGCCTTGTTCTTATTGTGATTACCAACATCATGCTCATAATTATTTTGGTTAAAACTTACTTCCAATCCAAGTGGTGAAGTTGAAGATTTTCGAAGGAGAAATCGGTTTAAAGGTAAGCAAATGTAATGTTTTGTTTGTATCTTTTACATATCCAAAAGCATGATTTATTTTTGGTAAGAAATCGTTTCAAATCTAGGAAGAAAAACGAGTTTCTGATGTAGAAGATCCCAAATCGGGCAACTACAGAGCATACTCCTCAAAAACAGTTTTAGGAAATAAACTTGTTGTATGATTAAGATTAGAAAGAGATAGAATTTGTACCTTGGTGATTAGTGAAGCTCAATTGTTAATTAGAGACTCGTGCTGATAACGTGTTATGAAAAGATTTATGAAAGCAAGATCACTTTAACTTTTGGGAAAACACTTAAACAAACTTTATGAGGACTTTTAGATCATTAGAAGAGAGGGAGGGAGAGTAAGAACTTTAGAGAGTGTATTTCTTACTCTACTTTGGTGCAAGTTTTACAATGGATGATGGCCATATTTATAGGCCAAGAGTGGGGTAAAACTTTGGTAAATCTCCATGATTTATGCATGGAAATAAGGAGGTGAAGAAGGTGAATAATTCACCTTGTACAAATTTTCCTCCATTATACACTTGTTCATACATAATATGTGTAATACATGTGTGTGTAAATAGATAGCTTGTAGTATGATAATTTGGACTTCATATATTTGGACTTCATAACAGTTCAATCAAACATACTTAATTCTCTCTTTCTTTTTATATATATATATTTCAAAAAATGAAGCAGAAATTTCAATACGTAATTCCAAATATCACATGTCCACTCAATTAGTGATATTGTGATTTTTGAAACAAATTCATAAGTGGGCTAAAGACAAAACTAGCCCAAAGTAAAGAATCAAAGCCCAAGATGAAGCGTCACTACTCTGATGCACAACACATCTAACAAGCAAGCAACAATTTGTACAGGATGGCAACACACATAGATCGGCGGTGGCAGAGTTAACCCCAAAATCGGTGAAAGTGGTCGAGCCTCAAGCAACCCAACCCAATCCAGCGAAAGGGCATAGAGAAAACTTCCAAATACAATCTGGACATCAAAATTATCTTTGAAGGCGTTCAAGGAATCAAGAATTCGTTTTGCAAGAATCTACAAAAAGAAAACTGAAAGGGGAAATATTCAGTCTAGGTCCACAAATTCAGGCGAGAAGGATGGGGCTTTGCCTCCTCAAGCAAGAGGAAGAACAAAGGAAAAATCAATTTGATAAAAGGTTGAACAAAGATCATATCCAAAAGTTAGGGTTACACTATAAGACATCGGGCAAGATTTCTGAGCAATCATAAACCCTCCATCAAAGGTAGAAAAGAGTTGTGCCTTCTCGGCTAAAAGATTTGAGCCTTCTCGGCAAAAAGATTTGAGCCTTCTCGGCATCAACGGAGCCTTCTCGGCGAGATTTGACCCATTCATCTCTCTAGAACAAGAGAGAGGGGAGAGCGTTTTTTTGATTCTCCATTAATTAGTTTGCTACAAGATTGTAAATCATATATATATAGATAGATTTAAGTTCAAGTGAAAAGAGTTTTTAGAGTGTGAACATGTGCACAATTTATATTCATGATTTTGAGTTATATATGCATAATTTTGTATGACTATATTTATGGTTTTAAGTTGCATATTCATTATGTTGAGTTACTCGCTTTTTATGAATATACAACTTAAGAATATGATTATGTAACTCTATAAACATGATAAAGAGATGGAATATAAAAAAAACTTCAAAAATACAATTATATAAAAATATGAATATGCGACTTATAATCATGAATACAGTGTAGTATGGAAAGAATGAATATGAATGAATATGCAACTCAAAAATATGAATACAGCCATATAAAATCATGAATATACAACTTAAAATCATGAATACAAATTGTGCACATATACACACTCTAAGATTAATTTTACTTGAACTCACCTCTAAATATAATATATATATTTTGTGGATAATTAAACTAAGAACATGTAAACCCCAATTGATACTAGCTTATCCATTATTACGTACAAAGACACGTCTACTCTTTAAATTTGGTCCTCGCTCATCTCGATCATTCGTTCTTGATCAATCTGACGTAATACCTTCTCTGATTGAATTAGGATGAAATTTCTTTCTATGTATTAAATAAAGCCATATAGGATGAAGTATGTTACACTGGACCTCCTCAAATTAATGCAATATCTCAATCCAGATTTTGCCTCGGAGTTGGAAATTCATATAATGCCTTGGAGTTAGAATTGTAATATCAAAATTACCACAGAGGATCCGAGGGAGAGAATAATTAGTAAGTATTTTCACATTTCTAAATTCTACTGTAATTGTTATGGAAAACGCTACTCCTTCGGTTCTATTCTACTTGTCTTTCTAGCCTCAAAAATTTGTTCAACAAAATTTGTCCATTTAAAATTTTTATTTAATTAATATATTGGAAAGGGTTTATATTGACTTTTTTTCTCTCTATCTATTCGCTATAAAGGGTAGTTAGTAATTAATTTGTAATTACATTTAGAAAATTTTGGATTTTCAATGATATTTTTTACATTTTCAATGAGTTTCTTAATATATGTGAAATAATCTAAAAAGACAATTAGATTAGAACGGAGGGAGTACCATTTAAAATTTAGCGTAGATATGAAGGATAAATTGTCGAGCCGCAAGGCCTAGACCTCTGAATAGGTCGATCAAATCCTAATGTAAGGTTTATATTGGAAACATATATTTCCGGTAAGATAGTAATTTTTTCAGTAGGAAAAAATTAGACGATAAGGACCTAAAGTCCAGAATGAGTTTGAACTTGATGAATACTATATGAATGACGTAAACAGGCAATTATATCATTCGTCTTATTATAATCACGATGTACATATATGTGCAACTCGAACTGTCTCAAAGAACTGTAAGAGAACCAAGGTGTCTTAAATTATCATCTCAATCTGCCAAGGACTTGATTTACTTCCTTTTAATGCATTTATTACTATGAGATAGTCACCTTCGATCTCAACTTTCAGTAGGTCGTCATACATTCCTCTTGCCTCAGCTTGTATTGCGCTCTCAAATTCATTAAATGAAACATGCATGGAGAGGGTTTGTCCGTTATGATCCCGGATAATATATCCACTAGTCGCTATCCCATTTTCTCTTTTTGATCCACCGAAATTGATCTTAACAAATCCGTGTTTAGGTTTAGTCCATTTCTTCTTCTTTTTTTGTTTTGGTAATCTTCTGGGTTGTGCCTCTGAACACGGTATTGGTTCTTCATCTAGCAGTTTTGATTTATGCCATGACCTAATTTGTGATTTTATAAAATCTTCTATGTTTTTAGAAAGTCTGTCAATGGATTCTATTCCTACAATACCAAATACTCCACCAAGCTATTAATAGGTCATTAAATTTCGGAGATTTCATTTGGGCTTTTAGGTTATGTATGATCGTTGCAATCCATTGATCATTACCTTGTGTTTGCGTTATGGATTCAAGTATTCAACAAAAGAAAAAAAGAAACACACTTTAGTGCAATTGAGCTCTTACTGATTTATGCATTGTGTGTTAGGGGGTACAACTATTTTTTCCATTGTTTTGTAGGTCATGAAATGATCTTTCTATTATTTTGTAAGTTAAGGATATTTTTTTTAAAAAAAATGAAGGTTCAGACGTCAAGACCATTGCTTGTCAAGACGAATTTCTACAATAACATCTTATTTGTTGACCATGGCTCTAGGTGAGCACCAACACTAATTAATTCCTCTCAATTCAACAAGCTTAGCCTCGAATATTTCTGTTGGATTGTGATGTGTTAGTAGAAATACAGGGAACTATCAATATTCCTTGGGCAACGGAAATAAACACAAACAGGAACACGATATTTAGAGAGGAAAATTTTCTACCCAGCCAACAAGTCGTAGAAAGAAAAACCTCTAGCCCGGAGACTCCTTCTTAGAGGATTTCAATAGAATATTTTATATTAAGTTTCAACGGTTACAAGACAAGTCAAGTTCCTTGGTAACTAAGGCACTCACCAAAGTTCAACCAACTAGACTTCTTCTAACCTAATCGTAAACCTAAACAAAAGCAAACTACAAACTTAAGTACTCACACAAATGTAGATTCTTCACCGGAAAAAGCCATACGAACTCTTACACTTGAAAATGCTCTCTCTTCAAGTTCGCCATCAACCACACTTAAACCCTAGCTAATCCTAGCCTTTTATAGGATATTACCAAGTCTGATCAACATCCTAATTCTTGTCTAATTGCGCTAATATTCCACTCGACAAATCTCACTAGAATAGAAGTAAGTATTTAACTATTATTCTTATCCTCAACCACTTCGATTCTTTCCAAAATCGAATGATATCGGATTTCCTAGATAAGACCATTCACGCTTGATCTTATCTCTTCCTTGATCTTCTCAAACAATCGAACAAAACTGTCGAATCTTCGTGGAAGATTGCTCGTAGATGATTTGATAACTTGCCATAAATAGGAAACCGCGTTTCTTCAAGATACTTTTTCTTGATCGTCACTCATTCCCTCCATTATTCTTCACAATGTTCCTTCACTCTTGACGAAGTACGTGCTTTCGTGAAATGCTAATATAAAAAAACACATTATACCATCAAAGTTTGTCATTGTTAAAAATCAAGAGAAATCATGGAACAACGAATGTTTTAACAATTTCCTTTGCCCTTGGGGGTTTATGCTCTTACAAATCCGAAAAAACAAATTCCAAAGAAAATTAACACACACATGTATATTGATTGAATTGAAAGAAAATTTTCCAATCTAAGAGTATGTGTGTGTTCTAGAGAGTTTGGGTGATTGTGATTAGATACTGACACCTATTGATCTCGTTTTCATTTGTTCAAACAAATTAATTAAGTGGGTACTGATCATTAAATGTAATCAATTGGGTAACCATATTGAATAATCAACGTTCATAAATCTATCAACTTTTAAATTGGGCAGATGTGTAACATTTTGTTATTGGAGTATCTTTTGCAACGATTGCGTTGCATTCAGCTCGGCCCGGCGGTCAATGAGAGTTTGGGCTCCGACACAATCACTCCTCCCCCGTTCTGCACTCTGCACCACCAACACCTTCGTACATATCTGCACGTGCCCTCTAACTCTCCCCCACGTGCGCATCCCCATCCCCCGCAAAAAATGAAGATAAAAGGAAGCCAAAGAAAAGAGAAAAGCTAGTGTGTAAATTGTAATTAAATGAAAGATTCCCTCAAATTTGCTTGGTTGTAAACAGAGATCTACACTGTGTATTTCATTTATTTATCTTAGTCTGTGAACTACTACTATATTGAATTTCCAAGCTACTAATACAGTGATTTCATTAAATTATTCTATTTTGTTTTCATTTGGTTTTGTTTGTTGTTTGGGAAAAAGGGAAAAGTCTTGGAAATGGCAGTCTGTAGCTGTGCAATGGGTTACTTAAAAAAATGGCCATGGCCATCGATTGGGCAGATGGGCAAACGCACTCTCGCGATCCAGAAAGAGAGATAAAGAAGCTGAGAGTGAAAAAGGGGGAGCATGAGCACCAAGTGTTTGTTGAAATGCCTCAAATAGATCAAACACCCAGCTGAATAGCTGATGCTTCTTCCTCTCCTTCTCCAGATACATCTGAAACAGAGATTGCCCCGGAAACGACATCGTTTTTCTGCATACAGTTTAGTGGGTACAGATTACATCCGCACCAGGAAATTGTTGTCCATGTGAATGAGAAGTAAGCTTTTGCCTTTTATCTCTCTCTTAGCATTTTTCATCTGCTCTAGCTTTGGTGCTCTCTTTTTTCTAACTTTGGTTTTTCCTTCTTCGATTTGGTCTTTGATGGACTCTGCAAGCCTAGTTCATTTTGTCCTACAAAGGTGCCTTTTCCACACTAACATTTTTTTTGTCCAAAAAACTGCACTACACTTGATCAGCAAAGCACATAGTATATGTGATTGAGTTCCATTATCAATTTGGCCAAATGGGTTTGATCTGCTTGAAGATTTAACCCACAAGCTCTCTCCTTTTCCCCACCTTCTTTTTTCAGGGATTGGGAGACTTGCTTATCAATATTAAAATAAAAATGGGATCCAATTGTTTTTGCATTTTGATAAATCAAGTCCTTACATTATAACATAGTACATGACATTCTTGCAATTTGTACAGTTTTCTCTTTTTGGAATTTTTTTACTGATGAATGATTGATTAGTTGGATGGTACTTAATTGCCATTTTGGTAATCATTTTGAATCAATTAGAACCTAAAAAATTTGTGCTTTTTTAGTCCCACCATTGTGTTTGAAATTAGATTCTTTTGCGTTTGGCCGCTTTGGAGCTGAAAGTGAGTTTAGGAATAATGGAAAGGGACACTTTGAGACCACTGTTTTCCACCCACCTTCTTTGTTTATTTGTGCCTCAATTGAATCAAGGAGGAACAAACTAAATAAAAATGATGAAGATATGATTAAGAAATGAATTGTTAGCATGCTTTGATTTTTATCTTTCTTAAAAGACAAAATGATCTTAGGTTAAGGCTTTAAGCTGTGTTTTTTCTATAAAAAAATTGTATAATCTTTTTAATCAAATGTTTCCATCCTAATTGATAAGAATTCGAATTGCTGAGCAGTGGCTATCAAATTAGAAATTTAAAGTGACAAAACAGAAGTAATTTGTGTCTTTGGAGGCAAGTTCTAGGTTTCCTACTTCTCTTTTGTATTTGCTCTCTGAATTAAAAACTTCGGAATCAATACATCCGAAACTATACTTGAAGGTTCACATACTATGTATCTAGGATTCTCTAGATCAAAAATTCTTTCCTTTCCTTTTCTTTCCTTGAAGATCCTTAAGAAATTACTCTCTCCATGGCACAGCTGCATACAATGATACTACATGGCATTTGCACAAGATTCTTACTGGACTTGTTTCTTTTAACATTAGAATAGCTCTGCATTGAAGTAGTGAAACCATCTTGCACAAGATGTGTAACAGTTAAGCAAACACAGTTCGATTGCAAGGCCAAAAAACTTTAACCCCCACCCATTACCCCCATGTACAAGTTACTATGTATAAGAAGTTGAATTTTTCAAAAAGACCCATATTTTTTACACCAGAACGGAAAATAGTGGGCTTTGACAACCCTCGTAAATAATACACATTTAGGTGACCATGGTGATGTAATCTTTTTGTGACACTTTTGTAGAATCTGGGGGATTTTGTGCTTATAAAAGGTAGGTGGGAAACAAAAAGAGATGGGTGAGGATTGTGAGAAAGCTAAATTAGGTTCAGACATTGAGTGTTCATTGCCATTTGCAGAACATAGAAAACTCAAAGCTGGGAAAAAATATCATGAATTTGGGGTTCTTATTGGTGAGTAGAGTGAAAATTTTTGTACTTAAGTCTACTTTACCCACATTCTCATTTGGTATGTTTACTTTTCTTGTGAAAGACCCACTAACAGAAATTACCCTCCTTCTGGTGAATTTTCTGCAAGTGTATGGCCTCTTTATTACTTTACTTCCATGTTCTAGTCATTTAAATAATATCAACTGTGACTATATTGCAATTGTATAAGAAATGATCTTCTATTTGGTGAAACAGTAGCAGTAAGAATAGTGCATAAAACAATCCATGAAGTCAATTTTGTCGAATGTAACTTAGGTGAACCCAACACAGACAAATAAATCCTTGTGTGAGTCCATAATATGAACCAAACACTATAAGTAACCAGTATATTCGAAATCTTTCCGGTCTGGTGTTTCTCCTTCCATTATGAATCCATAGTATGAAGGTGTAAAAATATCATTCTTGCTAGCTGTAATGTTGCCCCTACGTGAATTACTTAGATCTCATCTCATGTATAGCATTGTAATTTACCTTTATGAAAGGACATATAGGGGACCTTATGTCACTGAATTTCTTGCTTATTGATTGGATGTCTACCCATCACTCTTTTTTCCCTCATAGTAAATGCCCTTAGAGTATTATTGTAACCTTTACAAAATTTACCAAGGTTAACACCTCTTGCCCTTGGTGGGGCACTTTCATCCCCAGCAGGCAAAATTCCAAACTCCAAACATTTTTCTCTGCTTCTCTGTCCACTTCAATTCATAATCCAGCCTAGCTAACTGCTTTTTCATACATAGGCTTCTATTTGGCTTGTGAACTGATTTGATCACTTCTGACCCATCAAAGCACAGAAACAATGGAGGACAACCCACCTCGCTCTCGACGCAAAAAGACAGCCCACAAGACCCATCCACCAAGATCCTTAAGCTTTACATCACAGTCATCCTCCTCCTCCTCCTCCTCCTCCTCCTCAACACAATCATCATCAAGAAACCATGGCAGGCTCACAAGAAGTGCAAGAACACTGGAGGAGGAGGAATTAACTGGGAAATGCTCAGTGGGGTGTACAGGTCAGAGCTGTAGAGCTTGCTCAGCCGCCCTCGTGGCAGATTGCGTGGCGCTTTGCTGCTGCCCGCTCGCTGCAATTAGCCTCTTGGCACTTGCATTCATCAAGGTGCCTTATGCAATGGGGAAGAGATGTTTGGGGAGAAGGAAAGGGAGGGAGAAAGGGAATAAAAAAGTGGGAATTAGTAGGAAAGACAGTGTTGGTTTTAGTAGTAATGGGGATAGTGTTGTGGAGAGAGCAAAAGATATTGTGTTTGAATTTGGGGAGGATGGGATTGTGGAGCAAAGGAGGAAGAGCCTGTGTACAGGGTTTGTTGAGCTGGACAATGTGCTGTTGGAGTTGTACCAAGTGGGTCATTTGGGTTTTGGTAGGGTTTCTTTCACTGGCATTCAACCCAATGCCAAGAGCAATTGATGTGGGTTTTAATATTGAAATAGTTTAATTCTGGTGTTTTTTTTTGTGTGTTTCTTTTTGCTTCCATCTGTACAACATTGAGGATGAGTTTTTATTATGGAAGTATCATATTCATCAACTACCAACACTTTGTTGTATTATTTTTGTTTCCACTTTCACCTGTTGAGTTGGTTTGCAGAAGGAATCACAGACATGAATTGTATTGTTGTGTATATTTTGGAATGGCATTGTGTGGATGGATATCGTATGGTCATGTGAAGATTTGTATATCATGAGAACAATAATTTGTACAATCTTTCACCAGCGTTTGGAATTGACAGTATCTCTAGCTGCATTTGCCTCTTGCAACAGTGATGTAGGAACGCCAGTGCTCGCTCGTCATGTATTATATACAAGATAATGCATTATAAACTAAGATCTAAATATGCATTATAATATAAAATTTTGTATTACAATGCCAGAGTTGACATTAAATCTTACATTATAATGCAGAACTTTTTATTATAATGCGTGAATGGCCTGTTTATTACACGCATAACGCACCCTTCAAAATCGTTTCTTTCGGATATATACGTTTTATTCGCACCGAAAAGAGAAGAAGGGTGTATTTGGATGTAAAGTTTATAAACTCATTTCGTATTATGGTTTATTTTAGTTTATGATGTGTTTGGAAGGATTTTAATTTGAATCTTTTTTATATATATATTTTAATATCAATGTGATGTTCAATGTGATATTTGGGAGTGCTTATGGAAAAGAGGAAGCAACAACTAAAAGATTTTTTATTTGAAATAAATGTTTTTTATATCTCAAAAGTTGAACCAATTCAAACCAGTCTTAAAAATTTAAATTATTAAAATAAATTAAATAGAATGCATTATAATACATAAACTATGGTACTAGGAAAAGTGGAAAACGGGAAAAGAAAACGTATTCTAAACACTACTTCAGTTTCTTACCCTCGTCACAGCCTCGCCTACTCACTGATCCACCCCGTTTCCCTCGCCAGACCACCACTCGGCCACCGAAGCTTACGGGCATGGATCCAATGCAAAGTCAGAACACATCATTACAACGACTTCAGAATGTGGAAAAGGTACAGAGCCTAGTTCTTACTCCGCAAAAAAATTGTTGCTTTTGACCAACAAAATTCTTTTGAGATTTGATCTCTCTGTGATTGTTAAATGGGTTTTATTACTACAAATCGAACGGTGTTGTTGGATTGAGGTACTAAGATTGTTTTCGGGTTGTGCAGAGAATCGTTAGGGTTTTGGAGCTCGCAGGCGGAGTCATGGAAGAACTTGCCAATCCTGCTGGTCCTCGCAAAGACTTATTGAACATTCACTGTGGCGAGTTCATGAAATTGATCAAGGTTTCTCTCATTTGGGATCTTACCTCCTTTTGATTTGGATTTAATTGTTACTTTTATCAAGTTTGATTTTGTATGATAGTGATTATTAGGTTAGGAAACTCAGAAAAGAGACAAAATTTAGGGTTTTGGGGCTTGAGTAAAGGTCTATCGATTGAAGCAAGTAGCATTTGGTTATATAAATCGCTTCGATTTGTGACTGAAGGTAGATGCTGAGATGAATGAGTGAGAGTTAGTAGTGAGAAGAAATGGATAGGCCTAAAAAGTTTTCTTGTGTATGAGATTTATTATTAGCTAGCTGCCTTTTGGATTGAAAGTGAAGAAAATTTCAGTACATGAGCCTTTCTTGTCATATTAGATACTGACTGGATGGTGTGTGTTTATCACTATCACATTGCAATCAATTTGATTCATTTACCTAATCCAATTGTTCCACAACTAAAAACCTCTTTGTCAGCCACCAAAAATAGTACTCTCGTAGTCTGAACCTTCAGAGAATTGCTGCATTATCATGATTACAACAGTAAAAACTGTTAATGATGGTATATAAGAATTTAGAAGATCAGTGCAGCAAACAATTCACAGCTGTCTTATAATACAATGTTTTAGTGTTTTACATCTTCACATCCTCTGCTCCTTTACTCCTTTTCAATTTCCATATTGTTTCATCTAGAAGCCTAAGTTGAATAATCTGTGTGGTCCGTTTAAGGTCATAGAAACAACTTGACCAATGATTGAAATGTAAATATTTTGTTGTCAAAAGCAAGAATCTTACTTCAAAGGAGTCTTTACTTCAAAGGAGTCTCTGCAGTTTCATTCAAGATTTCAAGTGCCAAAGTTTAAGATTCAGTGCTTGTTCGTTTATTATTATTTTTTTTTTGACAAGTAGGACATTCAAGTGACATTACGGGAGGAAATCAAAAGTGCATGCGAGTATCGTCCTTTTGAGAAGTGCGATTATGGGGCCAGATTAGCTAATGAGGTCTGCTGTAAGAAGTTGGAGTATGTCTTGTCCCAACTAGACAGCATGAAGCAGACTATTGATGAGTACCATGGCACACAGGGACAATGACCTCTGTAAGTACATTGGCTGTTGTATCTTTTGAGCTATGCTTTAGACACGGTTTGGATAAGAGAAATGTAGTCAAGTACTCATCTCTTGTTTAGATTTTAGATAACATAGTTCTAAATCAAAAGGAGCAGGATGGTTTGATGTTAGCTTGGAAAATGAATTTAGAATTAATTCAAGCATGAAGTGTTCTGATGGATTTAAATTTCAAAGTACCGCTATCTTCTCTACTTTGTAGTTTAAGAGATATTAAAAGATGTAGTTAGAACCTTAGAGGAAATGCAAGCACTCACTTTCTTATTTTGTACTCAAAGTAAGAGTTATTTGTATTTGTAAGAAAATAAAATGCAGTTAAAAAGTTGTGGAGAGCAGGTTGTTAAACTTCTAAGACCGTCGTCATATGCGTTGTATAGAATAAAAGTGTTGGCTCATCTGAATAAAGAATGGACAGTAGAAATTTTAATTTCAAATTATACTTTTTAGCTGTCAGCTAATCCTTGAATGAGATTTCAAATTGAACTTTTTAGCTGTCGGCTAATCCTTGAATGAGATTTCAAATTGTACAAATATGATGAATTATAAGTTTGCTCCGGGGTAAGAAAAATAGGTAAAATGATAATTACGCTTAATTTTGCAAATCGAAAATTTTCCATGTAGAAGAATTTGTGGAAAGTGGAAGCATATGATGATCTAGTAGTTTGCTTTGTGGTTAAAGCACTAGTGTACATCTGATCTCTAAGTGCAAAAAGCTGGGAGAGTGATGGCTGCAGGAATGTTGGTTTACGGAATCCATAATTCTTAATGTATTACACTGGCATTCATAGATAGTTCCTAGTGTCATTGTCCTAGAAAACATTCTAGAATCCTTTTGATATAAGCTATGGTTGTACATATATGAGATATTGATAATGCATATCTTAGCACTAAGTTGAAGATGTGACTTGTAAACTTCCTTTGGAATCCTCTTGGTTGGGTAGCAGTGGAATAGAAAGGCTAGGATTGTAGCTATATGTGTTCTTTCTTAAGAAAATCGCTTTTACATGCGTCTCTACGCTCTAGAGTTATATTTGGATTTCCCAAGATAATGCATTGTATTGCATTATTATGTAATGTATTATCTTGCATTAGATTTTAAAGTGTAATGCAAAAATTGTATTATCTTGGGAATCCAAACACACCCTTGGTGCAGTTCCTTGCAAATGCTATATCAACTTAATCCCAAGATTTTGGATTTGAGATTGCAATTTCTGTACTGCCTATATTGTAAGAGTTACAATGCATTTGATGGAATTATGTTAAGAAAACACCATCTATAATAGAATGAGGTTAAGCTGAAACTCAAATACATTAGGTTTTTTCTTTGAAGTACTACTTGCTAGATGGCCTAGGTATTGGATTTTGCATATCTATCTAGAAATGATGTTAGCTTCTTTTTCTTAACGTAGCTCTTAAGTTGCTAGGCAGAAGTAGTTCTACTTCTAAGCCAGAAACTCCATGTTGATAAAAACAGCCAGCCCTGATACCCCAGAGCAAACACAAATTTAAAGTTGGCTAGATACTTCATTTTTGCACATGGAAACTATGTATTCAGAAAGTGGCATTGTATGCGTAGCAGTAACGGTTTATGCTTATTTGTAAAGAGAAGTAGTTGGGAACGAAGACTTCGATGGGGGGTAAAAGATATAATACCTCATGAATATCATGTGTCAAAAAAGACATTGTGGGTAGAGAGGAACTCATACGTAAACTCCCTTATAGCTTGAATGGCAATTGAGAGAAAAAGGATCTCTCTTTCATTCTTCCAAAGTATGAACCAAATGGGTGTAGAAGGTTCTCACGATTAGAACATGGTATATAAAAAACTTTTGCTTGGGCAGGGCTGAAGTAAGTTAAACGTGGCATGCGAAACATGCACAACATTTCACGTGATGAGATTTGTAAATCCATCCAAAACTTACTAAAGCTTTTATGAAACAGTATTTCACATGGTGAGTTGTGTATTTTACAACTTGTCATTTCGTAACTCAAGGGAGGGTATGTATGTAAATGCAGCACAGCTGGATTTACAAAAATGCATCCGGGTTTTATGTAAATTAAGCCAGAGTTATACTTTTTAAAAAAGTTAAAGTTACTCTAAAGATTCTATAAACTACTAGCTAATCAACCTAAATAAGAATTTACAATTTACAAAAATGGCCGGCCGTTATTTTTTTTTACCCTTCACTAGTTTTTTGTTTGATTTGTATGACTTCCTGTGTAGTCAATGAAAAAGGGTGTCCTCTCTCTCTAGAGTTATATAATTCACAACTTCGACCCTCTGTTTTTTACTGTATATAGTTTTTAAATTTATACAGTGTCTCTATAATTCATTTCCAAATTATGCTACACTTCTATGCTGCTTTAAAAAAAAACTCTACTTAATAAGCAAGATGCGGCTGTAATGTCAAAATTATGCACTTCCAAATTCCAATTGGTGTTTATTTTTTTGACCGAATGGTGCATTTTGTTTATTTGTTGGTGAAAAAAAAGTGGAATTCACTTTTCAAACATGATTATTATTCTGTTTGGAAGAGAAGGTCATCTAGCAAAGAAAAACTTCAGGTATTTTTCCAAAAAAGTGAAGCTCGAGGTAAGCAAGCTTACGTGCTCATATACAAGAGTGAGAGGTTGCAAACATATTTTTGATTGAAAAGGAATTGTGTCCCTATATGTCGTGTAATAATTTTTAATTCAAACTACCCTGATGGAGATATATTGTTGGATAAGGATTTTCTCTTAAGAAAATGTACACATTACACATGCAAGCTAAACCACAAAATCAAATATCACAATCAGCTAGCTAGCTGTGACAATAGACACGTTCATGAGCGTCACAGGCTAATTAATTAAGTCGATGGATGGATCAAAAGCTAAAGAAAATTGATGGAATGGAATGCCGTGATATGAAAGCATCACAACATGTTGAAGAAAGTGGGTTGTTTGATCTCCATCTCCATCTCTCCATGCATGTGAAGTAAGAATAACTTTGCTTGATGCCTTTCCTCAGAGTTAGGCAACAGTCGAGCTCATAACTTGAATGACCATACACTAAAACGGCTAAAATTCAAAAAGACTTGGATCAAATTTGCCAACTTGGTCCACATCACTTGCTTAATTTCCATGTCTCAAACCCACTTTAAACTTAGTTAGGTCCTTGTATATATTTTTGTGTTTATTTCATTGTGTGTGTGTATTGCACGTTATGTGATGTGTTGTGTTTAATTAATTGGTGCCTTTGTGGTGTGGGGACTCTTCCATTGCCGTCATGTTCATGTCATGCGAAATTAACTTGTAACAAATCCTAGATTATCCGGCTAATTAGTTTATGGTAATCCTGGTAATTATGGATCAAGTACAAATCTCGTACATAATTTAAAATGAGTGAAGATGTGATGTTACAACCCTTAATGGAATTCACAAGTAATTAGGAGGTTCTTTTTGTCTTCATGTTGTAATTTGCAAAACAACGTCTAATTTTAGATTAGCTTCTGGTCAATTTTTTGTCACGAGATGCACAACCATATAAATTTTGTTGGCTTATATTTTTTTTACAATCCTCTTTTTATTGGGTACCCAATAAAAAGGAGGAATGTAAAAATCTCTTAATTACACCGTATGTTGAATTCTCTAGCATTGTTTGGAAGGTAAGTTGGGGGAGAAATGTCTCATGTCGATAAATTGAAGTAATATACCATTGACATATATAAATGGGGTAAAATCTCTACTCATTAGTTTAAGATTTTGGGTTAGAATGTGGATTACCAGTTTACGACCTTATATACATGTGCAATAGATAAAAACTTGATATGGCACACGATTGGCCTACCGGGATTTGATATGGTATCAGAACAGGTCTGGTCTGAGTCCATTTTTCTAATAAAAAAAGGGCATATAGCTAAAAGAGAATGAGATGCTAATAACTCATAAGAAAATAATACGGGCTAGTTATAAAGAGATTGAAAAGCTAAAGTCATCGAGAAAAAAATGGTCAAGTTTTAACTAGGCTAGTTACCACTTGGGGGCGTGTTGGGAGAAATGTCCCGCAGCGACAAATTGAAGCAATATACCTCTAACATATAAAGGGGGCAAAATCTCTACTCATTGGCTAAAACTTTTGGGTCAGAAAGTGGATCCCGACTTTATATGTGAAATGAATAAAAAGTCGACACGTCACCCATTCAGTATCGACCAACCGAAATTTTACATAAGTCGTGACAAGACCTGCCGAGACTAGAAGTTACTAGGTTGTGTTTGAAAAGTCATCAAATATATACTAGTTGAAGATTTGCAAAGCAAATACTAAAGTGTATAAATAGTAAACTATTGTTAAAAAATTATTAAAGATTACGAATGATCTCAACCTAATCTAGAGAAAACACTTGGAGAAGAGAAGAGGAAGAAAAGCTCTCATAAACAGAATTTGTCGACTTTGCAAGATAGTTTGATTGAGTGGTTTTAGGGAGACTTATAGTAGCTGGTTTTACATGTGGTTTTAGAAAGCACCCAAGAGGAGCGTCTAACAACTTTAGCTTCCTCTTTACGCTCACTTGATTACATATGCCAACTAAGCATAACAACTAACTCACATTTCCCTCTCAAGTAGGAGTTCGGAGTGAGCTCATAAGTCCTAACTTACATGACGAAAACTTATATTATAACTCTTCTAATAGTTTAGACGATAAATCTGCCCATTGTAAGGAAGTTCTAACACAAGTTAGGATACAAGAAACCTTGAAGAAGTTGTTCTCTAACATAATGGCAAACCAAGTTCAAATGTTTAGCCCGCTCATGAAATATTGGATTCTCAGTTGTATGCATTGCTACCTTATTGTTAAAGAAGAGAGCAATAGGCAAGGGCATTTGAATACTGAATTCTATCATCTAACTATGAAGCCAAACAAGCTCACTTGTTGCAGCAGACATAGCTTTGTATTCTACCTCCACATATGATTTAGAGGCAGTTCTTTTTCCATGAAACTAAAATATATTCAAGTAGAACACAATATTATTTCCCACAGAAGATACATGTTCCCTAGTTTGTGTCACAAAAACCAATAAAAGCAAGTTGAGATTGAGTTGAGTATTATAAACTTGTAACAATTGTGCCTTTGAGATATTTCACCATATGAAGAGCAACTTTAAAGTGTGGAATTCTTGGTTCACTCAAAAACTGACCCAAGTGTTGTACAAATTAGAAAATATCAAGTTTGGACAAATTAAGATACAATAGTTGACCTACCATCCTTGATTCTTTCTATAACTTTTTGGATCCTATAATAATTCTCCAGCATCAACAAATAACTTGAGACCTTTAGGTAGAGGAAACTTAGCAGCCTTAGCAACTAGTAGATTTGTGTCTTGGAGTATGTTAATTATATATTTCTTTTTATTGATGAGTATGCCTTCATCAGTCCTTGAGTTCTCTAAGCCTAGAAAGTATCTAATAAGACCCAAGTCTTTGATAGTAAAAACACTATGCAAGGAAGTCTTCACTACTTGCATCATCTCATCATTACCACCAGTAGTGATATGATCATCCACATACACAATCACAATAACGAAAAGAGAATAGTCATAAGAAGATTTGACAAATCCTAGTTTCACAAGATGCTTTGACAACTCTAGATTCCATTATGTAGAGGCTTTCTTAAGCCTATAAAGGGACTTACTTAGTTTGCATATCTATTTAGTTTGCATACCTATATTGGCAAGGCTTTTATGTAACCTTGTGGAGGTTGTATATATACTTCTTCTTGTTAAAAAAACCATGAAGAGACGCATTATTGATGTCTAATTGATGCATTGGCCATGATTTCATTGTGGTAAGAGCAAGAAATAATCTAACGATGGTGAGCTTTTCCTGTTGGTGAAAAGGTTGTTTTGTAGCCTTTCCCATAAACATGATTGATTCCTTCGTCCACTAATCTTGCCTTGAACCTCTCAACTGATCCAACACTCTTAAACTTGATTTTTGTAAACCCATTTGCTACCAATAGTATTTTTCCCTGCAGTTGCATCCACCATTGCATCGATATGAGGCAAGGGGGGAATGGGTCTTTGGGACACACTTTGTTTAAGTCGGTAAAGTCGGCGCAAACACGCCACTTTCCGTTCTTTTCCTTTATGATGAAGACGTTAGCTAACCAATTGGGGTATTTCACTTCCATTAATTTCCAGATTCAAGTAAAGATTTAATCTCTTCATTTATTACCTGGTTCCGTTCTAGAGCGAATTTGTGCCTTTATTGTTTGACTGGCGATATCTTGCTATCAATAGCAAGTGCATGAGTAATAGTTTTCAAATCGATACCCACCATGTCTTCATTCGAACATGCAAAACAATCAGAATAGGATCATAAGAAGCTGACTAGTTATTCTCGTATTTCTGGGGTCAAGTCTGCCCGTGCCCGAATCTTACGAGTAGGATTTTCAAGGTTCTACGTAGTAATGTGATATCCATAAGGGAATCCACATTCAAAAACAATCAAATCCAAGCCAAACATAAAATAACTAAGAGGGTTTCCCGACACCAACAAAAGAACTAATTTAGAACTTTCTTCGACACCGAATCAAGCAACTACGATCCTTTTGCCATATCACCAACTCTACTCCCTCCAGTTCTAGGACTTCGGGCTTAACATAGTATGTTGGCGTCTTACAATCCTGTAATTGCTATGTCATCGACCTCTTTTCATGAGACGACTTTAGAGCATATAAAGTGGTAGCATGCATGGTTACATAGTAACATTCTTGTGCTATTCTCTGTTCCCCCTTGATTTCTTGAATTCCCCTAAGAGAAGGAAATTTGACACATTGGTTGTATGTCGAAGGGATCGATTTCATTCCATGGATCCAAGGCCTGCCCAAAATTATATTGAAAGGAGATGGACAATCGAGTACCAAAAATTTTACCTAATAGTTGACCCTGCATGCTATAGTGGGAAGGGTAATCTCTCCTATCGTGTATCATGATTTTCCGTTGAACCCAACCAATATTGTGGATTTTTAACGACATCATTTAGCTCTAGCCCTAAGTTGTATAAGACATCCGACATTAGCAAGCTAGTAGAACATTCATTATCAATCAATACACGTTTAACCAAGAAACTTGCAATTATCAAGGTGATGATCAAACATTCATGGTGAATTTCATCTTCCTCCACATCGTCAAGGGTAATTGGCATGACATCACGACTCCTATGAGTGGTAACTCGTGGTTCTTCAAGCTTCCTACCCCACAGACTTCGGATCCCCCTGTAATCACATTATTAACACTTGTATGTTTAGGAGAAGGTGGTGGACTTGTTTTAACTTTGTCGCGATCGAGTTGTTCACGTGCTCTCTTTGATATATATAAGATCTTTGAGATACCCTTTGCAAAGTAACTGGCCCACCTCTTTCCTTTAGGCGATGCATTCATCTGTTTGATGGGCATGATCAAAGTGGAAGTCATACCACTTTGAAGTGTCCTTCTGGTATTGTGGAGCGTCGCTTTTTCGAGTCCACTTCACGACATCCCTTATTTTGCTCAAGGTCCTTACGTCTTTCTTCGTATCAACCTTGAAGTTATTATGAGATAACCTAAGGGTAGCATGGAATCATCATTCCATTCGAAAGGGTGTGGTCTTGCAACATTCATAGTTCGACCTGGGACAAATGCATTAGGGTACGGGTTATACCTCGTATCTCGATTTCCATGTCGTCGCTCTGGTCAAGACGAACTAGATGCCTTGATAGTGTAGAGGTCGTCCTCTTCCAGCCGAACATGGGCCAATGCCTTAACCTTTACCTCATCAAAATTCGAACAAGGATATTTAGCCAATTCATAATATAGTTCAGGGTTACCTGAGGAGATCCCTCTTATGAACGCTTCTACGGTGGTAGCTGTGTCACACCCTAACGCTTCTACGGTGGTAGCTATACATCACACCCCTCGATTGTAACTAGTTCCTAGCTCGTTATACTTGTTTAGGAATTTTTTTTTATGATTCACTTGACTTTTGTACTAGGCGGTATAGGTCGCTGGAGCATTTCTTAGTATGTCTGCTGCTTGTGAACTTGAGTCTAAACTTGTCAACCATTTCAGCTAAGGATGAAATACTACTAATTGGTAAGTGAGAATGCCAATCCAAAGCAGAACCATACAAAGTGTTTCCAAACCAACAACACATCATAGTCTCCTTCATGTCCAAGGACCGTGCTGATGTTCATGGCTTGCTAAGCAGTTATATGTTGGTCCGGATCAGTTGTCCCTTCATACTCTGGTAGATCAGGGACGTGGTGGTTACGCGAAATGCCAACTCTTGCGATAGTGGGTACGAAAGGGGGGTCGGTGTAACCATCCCTCCTTTCGACTGCTATCAGTTAGGGAGCTCCTAGGACTTGTGTGATTCGGTCTTCTAGGGCTTTATGATGTTCACATAACAACCTTACCTCCACGTCTTCCCGAACAACGCGGAGTGAATTACCATTTACCCGATTCTTTATTACCTGCCTCGGCACGTTAGGTGTGAACAAACTCGGATCGTCGAGATTCAATTATCGAGCAACTCCTTCCATAATTCTTGAAACACGGGGTCGAATTGGGCCTAATTGTACCTACGATTGGAGAAAATTCCTTTCTTGAGTTAAAGATTCAATTTGTAAATCTTTCTGAAGGGCGAGCATAGAGGCCCTTAATTCAACAATGACAATTGATTCAGCAATCGTTGCCCGCTCTTGTGCAACAATTTGGTTATTTGGGTTTTGGGTTCTTTCGGTGGAGGTGTGATCGTCCGTCGAAGGTAGGTTTTGTGGATTAAGGGTATCATCGAGGTTAGGCTGATACATGTAAAGATATATATATCAATATGCGGAAAAAGAATACTTTTTTTCATTCATTCAATAACAACAACAACATCTACCCAGGGGGAACCCGATATGGACGAGATCTAGCAGGTCGAGATGTACATAGCCTTTCCCCGACTCGAAGTCGGGAGGGTATTTAAGGTGGGCCCAAAGCAAAAAGGGAAAAGGAAGGGAACAAAAGAAAGAAAAGGCTAGAGGGGGAGTAGAAAGCGAGATCGAAAAATTACGCTAGAAAAACCCAGATAACAATAACAGAGAAACTAAAACAAAGGGAGGAAAAGAGGACACTCCCTCCCGGTCTTCACTACTACCGCTCTGTCACTGTAATCTTCTCACGTCATTGGTCCCTACACAATGCCATATCTGCTAAGACTGTTAGAAAGGTAAGGTCTTGTTTTATGACTTCTTTCCAATTCTTCTTCGGCCTACCCCTTTCCCTACGAAAGGTTAGGTCTTTTTTTCATTCATTCAATACTGTACTAATAGAATTTTCATATGAAGAATGAGAATTAACCCTAAACCCTAACCTTGAAGCCCAAGCAAATATACAAGATAAGGAAAATATCAAAACATCTTACACAAAATAATGTTTACAAAATTTTTTCCTAATATTATCTTAACACAAACCTAATCCATGACAAGGGGAACTTGAGAAAATACATAAATTAAGCATAAGTACTATGGGGTAATAGACTATGATTAGTCATAATCTAACATTTCGGAGTACCATCATTTCAATGAGCGGACAACAAACGATAGCGACTGATAATTAATCAGCCATGATAAGTACATTGATCTGACGCGAATAATCAACTCACACAAAAAAACATTAAACCATCACATCAGAAGCCTAAATGAATAATCCAAAACAATCACTTTTCAAACTCACTTGATAGTTGATATATCATGAATGTAGTACGTACAACAATTCAAATGAAAGGTTTAGCTCGATCATTTATAAATCCCAACAATAAAATGAAGTAAATTTATAAAATTTACTCATAAGTGTGGATACAGATATAGATGTATTAATATGTACTAATTAACAAGCAACCAACCTTATACAAACTTCACCTAGTTTAGAAACTCCATACTGTATTAGTTACCAATTAAGTGCCCCATATAATAAATTTGAAAAATAATACAATTAAGCATAAGCCAGAAGCTCCACTGCTAGCAATATCATGTATCTATAAATACAAACCACATATTTGATGAATTGAAGAGCTTGTAGCTGCAATGAATCGATCTCGTGGTGGGATAATTCATCGGTTATTTGTTGGACGATCGACGTACGTACGTGTGCGTAGTAATTAATTAATTAATTAATTAAAATTGCTTAATTAGATAGACTTTCCTTGGTCTGGATTGAACATGTGGCCCATATTGATGGGCCAGAACTCGTTCTCAATATTGTGGGGCCAGTATTGGTCGGTGGGCTCCTGCTCCATGGGAAGAGGAAACGGCTGAGGAGGTGGCTGCATGAAGTAGTAGCCTCCTCCGTAGCCACCCGGCCCCGCCGCCAGCTGGAAGGCGGCGTCCATCGACGGCGGGTGGTCCGTGGTGCTGCAGGAGGAGGCCGAGTAGGGGTCGTGGTGGGCCCCACCGTGAGTCGACCCGGATGACAGCTGGCTCGTGCTCTGGCCCGTTGACTGGTCATAGCTTTGACCGGAGCTGTGGTGGTGGTGGTGGTGGTCGTTGGTGGTGTGGCCTTGCTTGAGCTGCTTCTGGATCCTTGTCCTCCAGAAATTCTTGATCTCATTGTCAGTTCTGCCTGGGAGATTCTTTGCTATTTTTGACCACCTAAAAGGGATATATGTTAGATCGTGCACATTACATTATAGTTGAATGTTATCTGATCCGTAGAAAAGTGAAAAATAAAAGAAGTGATATTATGGTAAATTCTATTAGACACTTTCTTGATTTGATATGGGTATATAGGTCCACACTTGTAACCATGGATGCAGGAGGGTAGAGTGACCCAATTGACTTCTTTCATGAATTGAGAAGGAAAATCATTACATGCAATGCAAGTAGGGTTTCAGAGAGATTACATATTGTTTATTGTATAGCCACCCGCCAGGCTTTTGAATAGTAGCTCAAATTAAAAGGAGAGAAAAGAAATAATAAGGAAAAAAAATAGTGGAAGCTATGATGTCCAGTTGTCCAAGCTAGGTAGACAAGTGCACGTGGAATCAGCGGCTGTGGAGAAAGAAGGAAGGTGAAAATTGCAAGGCCTAGAATACGTCAAAAGTTGTTTAAGATTTCGTAGCCAGATATACACGTACATACATCAAATTGCAAAGAAAACAAAGTGAACACGATTTATGAGTTTGGACCTTTGGTACAATATCTTAATTATTTGTAATTACTTTTAGGAAACGGTGTTATTTCTCTCATAATATACTACTCATATATATGTGCGTACCCAAATTAATCATGTGACTCCAAACTTACGAGATAACGTACATGCTTCTCATATTATGGGATAAATCTTGATCACCATATATAATATTGTCTAAAGTTGAATGTGCAAAATAAAACCGAATTTTTCGTTATTAATTCTAAGAGCCGACAAGAAAAAAGAGTTGAAATCAAGAACGACTAAAGTGAATGATATGAGAAGTAGATACATTCTTTAATTGATGTGTATCTAGTGAGGCCAACCTCTAAAAAAATGTATATAAAAAAAATAGTGTGGACCTCGATCTCTGTAAATTATTCTTTTCTTCTTTTTCCATATCTTCCTTTCTCTAAGTCAATTACTAAGAAAATACATGAAAGTGAAAGTGTCATGTGTTAACTTGTAAGCAATTAAATTTTCTTGTGGCTAAATCTAAGCGACAACAAATTAAGTTGTAGTAACTTTCTTTATAATTAATTATATATGTGTAGGGTACGGATTTAGTTCTAGTGGAGTGGAGAAAAAAAACTTATAAATAGAGTTGGAAAAATTCTAACTATGAAATAAAAATTGAACGATTAAGATTAAAATTTTCTCTTGATATCAACTTATTAATTTTTTTATTTTGGTCAGATACTTTAGAAGTAATTAGCGTAGGGATGAAAAATGTTCCAAGTAATCATTATATTTTCCACATAATGTGATCTATTTAAAGACATCTACAAACAAACTATATCTCATATAATCCAAAGAATTATTTCATTAATTGTAATTAATCTAAAAAAGGGAAGGAAGGTCTGGTAATGGAAAAGGCCAAAACAATATGGTACATGTCAAAATCAACTCCCCACAATCCATGCTTTAATGATTTTCACTCTATCCTTCTTCTCAAAGGCTTGAAAAGATATATCATGCAACAATTTGAATTTGTGATATATGTAAGCTCATAAAAAAAATCTACGAATTATGACCAAATTTTTTTAAAAAAATGGGTTTTCTATGTTAAACAATTATTTAGAAACTAAAGCCCTGAAATAAAATAAATAAATTATATATAAAAATTTAAATAAGCAAAATAGGTACAATCTATAAAAATATCTTCATTTTAGGGTTCTTAATTAATCCATATCCCAAGAGTATGTTATAAAAAAAAGCGTTCAAAAAAAAAATGTAAAGCAGAAGGAACAAATTCAACAGCTCGAACCCCATATTCATATTCATAGATCAAGAAATGTCCACATCTATATGCATTTTCATTTGTGGAAATTAGGTAAAAGGCAAAAAAGCTTCTTTTTTAACCTTGTTACTATCTTTAGTAATTGTGAAAGACAACGACTCATTGAATTGAAATTTTTGAGTAACTAAAAAATTTGAAGTTTTCATTGATCAAGAACAGGTATCTTCAACTGCAAACTTATCAGTTGTAATGAACATATATGCTTTTTCGATTTTGATCAGTAAATATATAAATTTATTTAAGGCTTGCTGAATCAAAAGTTGATTTTGTATTTTTTGCAATTGATGTGGCCCTGCAATACCATGATTCACCATGGTCCCCCTATATCTATAAAGCCCACCCAGATTGAGAGAATTCCTTCAAGGAATGTAATATTTTCGCAGGGTAAAAACGTGTTTTATTCTATATATTTTGTTTTTAAAGGAAGACAAACGTGGTGATCGATGAAGCTCTCTTCCTTAGCTTGTTCATCATGATCTTGATCTTCTTACACATGCAAGTAGTATAAGAAATGAAAATCGATCATCCTGGAAAATATGTGCATTTGGGAGAAGGAAATTGGATGGCCACATGTGACTTAATTGTGATAACCCAACCCACGTGTTGAAATTGATTTCACAGTAGAGTACTTTATTTTTTTTCTTAAAAATCATATGGTATATAGCTAGAAAAGGATTCTCAATAGAAAGCAACGTACACATGAGTGGCTTCTCTTTATCCATGAAAAAACATTGGAGCACACCCTTGAAATAGAGCTCCCCTTATCATATTATTAATTATTCACCTATCTAGTTTAAGCATATGGTAAAAAAATGAAGGTATTTACCTATTTCCCCACTTAGCATGCAATTCCATGATCAAGATCTGCTCCTCCTGGGTGATGTTACCTCTTCTCACGTCTGGCCTCAGATAGTTCAGCCATCGAAGCCTACAACTTTTTCCGGTTCGTTTAAGACCTATATTATATATCACCATGTATAATAAAATCATGTCACATATATTATATATACCCTAACAAACAATCAAGAACTTAGGGTCTTAGAACGTAACACATAACAATTAATAAATTGGTACGTACCGGCAGCTTTGGCTAAAGAGTTCCAAACGCCTTCTCCATGAGTAGCTATGTAGTTCATGAGGATCAAGTCTTCCTCCATGGTCCAAGGCCCTTTCCTTATCTCCGCTTCTTCAGAGCTGCGGCAGCTTGACGTCTTCCTACTATCCATGTCGATCGATCGATCCGTCTGTCTGTCGAATCTTTATGATCTTGTGTGAATATTATGAATTGAGGGCTTGATATGAAGCTCTCGAGATAGAGAAAAAAATTGGAGAGATATGATGGTGGTGAGAGAGAATTTTTTGAGGGTTTAGGGTGAGAGATAATGAAAGTAGCTATAGCTAGATAGCTATTTATATAGAGGTCATCTAAGATGTTGTTACAAGGAAATTTAAAGCCCCTAATCCATGACATGATGCTTGTTTTTGTCTTTTTTCTAGTCCTTTGTGACGGGAGGGAGACGTTGCATATAAGTTGTCATACACGCTTACCATAGAGATATCATAAATATTTATATGCTTTTAGATTTTAAGAGATACATGGCAAGCTGTAATCTTGCATGGCTACATACATATGTGGCATAAATGTACATAATAATTATATGTGTATGTATATACGTACACACAGATATATTATTAATTAAAGCTTTTGTGTTGTACGTACGTATTAATAATTTCTATAATCAATATCTACCCAAAATATTTTTAGTTGATTGGATCATTAAAATTTATCCATTTAATAGGTTGTGACTAGACTTGGCAAATGGGTCAGGCGAGTCGGGTTTGGTTCGGTAAAGTTCGGAGAAAAAAAACATTTTTAGTGGATTGGATCATTAAAATTTATCCATTTATGATGCAGAATTGATGCAGATATAGGTTGATCCAATGAGTCAAGAAAAAAACAACTTTTTTTATCCATTTATGATTATTAAAATATATTATAATTAAAAGTTAAAAAAGAAAATATTGACTTTATGTAATTTGATAATATCCATATTATAACATACTAAATATATACTCTCTCTGTCCCAATATGTTTGTCCAAAAGGACAAAGGACACATTATTTAAGAAAAGTAAAAAAAAAAGGGGTTGAAAGTACAAGTTGCTGTCTGTTCAAACAATACATTCAAAAAGTAGAATGAGTAATAACAGTGCAAATTTTTACAACTCCAAAAGAGTAATCCGTGTGTTTTAACTTCAACTAATAAGAAACAAGCTCATACATAATGAACCAATAGAAACAAAGCACACAGATGGCTATCTTCTTTCACTGTACAATTGAAATGGGTTCAAAAAACCAGAGAGAGTGAACAAAAAAATTTGATTATTTTAAAATCAACGTGAAAAAAAATTCACATTGGGCTATGGAAATGATTTTAATGGAGGTGATTTTAATGGAGGTGATTTAAATGGAGTAAAGAGGAGAAGAGAGAGTGAAAAAGATAAAGTAGGAAAGAGAGTGACTAAAGTGTAGATAAAGTAGGAAAGAGATTGAGTAAAGTGTAGATATAAATGGAAAGAGGGGATAGTACGACAAACATTTCGGGACGATGAATATGGAAAGTGGACGAACATTATGGGACGGAGGGAGTATTATATGTGAAACAACCAGTCGAGTCATTCTAGCTAGCATGTTAATTGACATAATCCAACCAGGTTCTAATTAGTCGGATTTGGATTACACTTGACCCATTAAAATTAACTTGAGTTGTGTTTCAACACCAAAAGAAAATTGATTTTTAGCTTGGTACGTTTAGTAAAATATGTATAAATTAATAGAGTTGGGATCATGAAGTTCATTTTTCGGATCACTGTGTTAGAATACAGACACTAATCCATAAGGATCAATAAATTGGGCAATAGAATAAACAAAAACAAGTAACTTTGCAAGACAAGATTACAATAAAATTCACTAGCTTTGTTAATAGAATCGAACTTACAAACGCGAACACAGTGTTTCTAGGTGTACACAACTCCTAGTGACTAACACTTGTTCCTTAGCGTCGAACGACTAAAAACTCGATCTAGTGAACTCGACCTACAAACTTTTGATTCTTAGACAACTCCTCAAGCTATCTTTCATATTCTTCTTCTCCTCTTGATCTCACAAAGCTCTCAAGAACTCTACGTACAATTATGATCAATGCGTATGTTTTTAACCTAGACATATACCATATATATACATATGACTAGAATAAATTTTATCCATAAATATAAGATATGATATATTTACATAGATTGTATTTTATCAAACAAGAGTGTTTCCTAAAATAAAATATATCTACAACTTTCCTATGCTCGACCGCCTAAACTTCCTTACATCCCAAGCATATCAAAGCAAATTGCCTTTTACAACTCGAAAGCCACACACGTTGTTTCCCTCAATATCACCTTTCATTTGTAATAACCCATGCCTTATTGTTGTTCCCCTAGGACCAAAAAAACACGACGAAATCTCTATTTCCTTTACTTTCTCTGCTTTAAAGGCTTAGTGATTGATCTTAGCATTCTTCTCCTTTTGTTTCACACCTGAAATGCCTTCAAATCAAAACCATAAAATCCGTAAGGTTTTTCATCATCAAAACCTACGGGAATAGTCAGTTTCCCAACAACTTCCCCATTATTTTGATGATGCCAAACTTATATAAAAATTGTACAAGAATACAAATCAAATCAAATACAAGTTTAGAAATCCCCCCTTAGAAGGATACACATTCCTTACTTACCAATGTGCGCAAAAATTACCCCTCAACAAAATTATGTTACACATGTACCATGAACTAATCACATCTCTATAATTTTTCAAACTTTCCTCATTTTGCTTCACCGAAAATTAATCAAAATGAAAAAAACAAGTACTCAAGCAACTCAATATATAGAAATATTCTAAGTCCATTCATTGCATTTAAGAAATAATTACACTAATACCACAAGATTGCACAAAAGAAAGTAAGTAAACATAGAGACCACATAGCAAAAGATAAAAACCGAGGAAGAATTTTTTTCGGGGAGGGGGTGTAGATGTGCTAAGAAAACAAGAAGGGCTTCCACTCAAGCTTTAGACTGAGGATCATCAGCCTCTTTTTCGTCTTTCCTCTTGCCTTTGATCCTTTTAGAGCAGATGGTCAAGTAAAACCTTGAACATCTTCCTAATGGACCTAAGCTCCTTCGATATCAAAGCAACAAATTCCCTTCCCCTTGATTGATGGTGAATCATTAGAGCTCCTCTTGGCTAGCATCTTCGATATTCTTCAGAATAGGATTTCCTTGATGACCCATTTTTTTCAAATTATGGACTTCGATGGGAAATGAGAAACTATGTTCCTCCCTTGGACTATACACTCCTCTACTTTCTAGAATTTTCTTCACCTACCCAATCTATGACAAAGAATGGTTCTTCCCTGAATACTTTTACATGTGGAGTAGTACTAGCTTGGAGAGATCAACCTTTTGCTTTCTCATAAAAAATCTAACAAAACCATGTATGATACTATTAGATTGTTCCTCTTTTCTTACCTTGGCACCACCACTTTGACCAAGAATTAGTGTTCAACCCTAGTAACATATAATAGCTTATATATGGTTAATTGAGAAGTCTTTAATCCGAACAGCATGACCATCAACTCTTGTTTGTCATTTGGCCACACACTAGGTTGTGGCAAAGAAGCTTGTCCTCTAATTGGCACCTCAAGCAGTAGAGCAATTTCATCACCCGAGAAGGAGAGTGGCTTTTCCACCTTAGGCATCCCCACCATGACATTCAAGTATAAAGAACGAGTGGTTGTAAGAGGGTCCAATCAGAGAGATAGGGAGTAGAGTATAACGAGATCTTCTCACCAGTGGTTAGACATACTAGAAATAGTTGTACATCAGGATCTGGAACTTGAGCAACTAGATATGAAGACGGCTTTCCTACATGGAGAGTTGGAAGAGAAAATATACATGAGCTAGTCAGATAGATTCCAGGTTCCAGGGAAAGAGAACTATGTTTGCAAGCTAAAGAAGTCCTTATATGGGCTAAAGTAGCCCCCCAAGTAGTGGTATAAGCGGTTTGACAATTATATGGTGTAGCTTGGCTATCACATGAGTCCTTATGATTGTTGTGTGTACTAAAATGACTTATAGAGTAGTTTAAGCATTTATTTGGTTCTATATCTTGATGATATGCTGATTTTTGATGAGGATAAGTCAGACATTCAAAAGTTGAAGGGTTCTCTCAATGAAGAGTTTGATATGAAAGATCTAGGTGTTGCTTGAAAAATTCTAGGAGTTGAAATCTATAGGATAGGAAGAAGATAAAACTCTTCCTATCACAAAACGGGGATATTAAGAAGATATTGAGCATGTTTGGAATGTCTTCAACCAAGCCTATAAATACTCCAATGACATCTAATAGTAAGTTGGGAATATACACAATTCAAACTGATGAGGAGGAGAAAGAGTACATGTCTCGAGTCCCATATGCTAGTGCAATTGGGAGTCCAATGTATGTTATGGTCTGCACTCGACCATATCTAGCATTTTTTGTTGGTGTGGTAAGTCGGTATATGGTTCATCTTGGGAAGAAACATTGGCAAGATGTTAAGAGGATTTTCAGGCATCGGTACTTCAGATGTTGGTCTCTGTTATGGAAATGATACTCAGTTCTTAGTAGCTAGATTTTCAAACTCTGATTATGCTGGAGATGTGGATAGTAGGAGATATGTGACTGGTTATGTGTTCAATCTTGGAGGTTTTATGGTAAGCTAGAAGGTGACTCTACATCCTACAATTACTTTGTCTACTATAGAGGCAGAGCATATGCCTTTGATAGAAGATGTTAAGGAGGGAATATGGCTAAAGGGACTGGTTAATGATCTAGGCCTACATTAGGATCAGGCAATAGTGTTTTGTGTACAGCTTGAGCGCAAAATGCTTAACCAAGAATCAGGTATATCATGAGAAGAAGAAGCACATTGATATTAAGTATCATTTTCTGAGGAATAAGAAGAGAATCCAAGTGAATAAGGTAGGGACAACTAATAACCCTACTGACATGTTTACCAAGCCAATAGAGAGCAAGTTTCAATATTGTCTGGACTTGCTCAATATCACAAGTCAATAATCTAAGCCCTTAAGGGCAGTCTGAGCCCTTGTTCAAGGGTAATTTGAGGCAGAGAAACTTCTAGTACTTCTGGCACTATCATGGTATAAAAATATTTGATTTAAAAACATTAATAGTTTTTTTAGGTCAAAGGGTAAATAAGGGGTGATTTTCTTATAAAAAAAATTTTATCAAATTTTTATGAAGTTTATAAGATAATTGCAAAAAAGTTATCAACGGGTAAATAGGGGAAGTTAGATTTTTTTGTGAAAAGTTATTTTTAAAATTTTATTAAATATTTTAATAACTATTACATTCAATAATAGGGAAATAAATACTTATAACTCATCTTTTATTCTTAAATTATGTGTTTATAAAAAGTACTATTTTTTGAAAAGGGGTAAATATGGAGTGATAATTTTTTATTTTTCCCTAAAATGTGTAGATTGATTTTTTTTAAATAAATAAGTAATGGTATTATGACAAAAATAAATATAAAGTTTGTGTGTTTGGTTGTAATTAAACTTAAAGTCTAAAATGAAAAAGGACCAAATAATAACACTTTTCAAAGGTTAAGGACCGAAAAAGACATTTACAAAGATTAAGGACTAATAAGAAGTATATGTTATAAGTTAGGGACCATAGAAGGAATTCGCCCCCCAAAAGTACAAACTCGTTTGATGGGGCCCACGAGTTTGTAAATTGCAAGAAGGAAAAGAAAATAACTCTTGTGGGAATTGAAAACGGATTCATTACGCTACCTAAAATAACCTTCACCATTTGCAGTGCTTAATCAATATATTTCTTAGTGGGATACTATTTAATATATTATAAATCCATAATTTGGGGCCCTAATATTTGGGGACCCTGTTTCGTTGGGTTGTTTGCACATCCCAATGGACGGGCATGATACTTCCTTAGTTAGGTAATTTTTTTTTATAATGGATAAAACTCTTTTTTATGATGAGGAATCCACCTTTGGTGGCAAATTTCGAGTGTGTGGCCAGTCGGCAAGGACCACGAACTAGGTTAACCGGCTTGTGTTGACAGGCTCGACCCAATAACAAGAGGAATGGTGAGACTTGGATTTCACTATTTTCTGAGTAAGAGAATGAGAATTTAAGTAGTCATGCTTAAATATTTCAGCCTCCTTTCGAAATTAGCACTATGTTCTTTAGAAGTTGTATATATTATTTATAGCATTAACTTCACCGAAAATTGCACATTGAAGAAGTAGCAATCTATCGATCTATATGAAAATTTCTACTCTGTATAAAATTTAGATACATCAACATTGAAGTGACCATTTAATTAATTTGTGTTTGCTTTTGATTTGTTACATAATCTTCTCAAGTATTTGTTTTTTTATGACAATATTTATGTAATATCAATGTTAGTACAACTTGTCGAACTCTAAGTTTACTAAATTGGAATGGCTTGACATGTCTAATCTGAATTCTCCATTAATATTATTTGAAAAAGGTTGACATGGTCTAAGAACCTTCCTCCTTAATCAAGTCCTCAAATAAGCTACGAACTTCTTTCTATAGCATCCCAAATTGAAATACCATTATTTTTTCTACCTTGTGAATTTAAACATTACCTTCTCTCCTTAAATATTATTTGTTTTAGGTAGTAATTAATTATATATCTGAGGAGATTACGAGGTTATAAACAGGGACTGATCCAAGATTGTCCGAAAGAGGGGGCGTATTTTGTACAGATTAATAAGTTAATATATCGAGCTTGTATGTCAAAATTCATCTTGGACAAACCAAACTAAGTATTAATATAATGTTATACATAAAAATTAGTCTAAAGATAGTGACATAAAAACAATGAACATACAAATTAAGCTACATATGATTCGTTGTTATGAGATAATTGACATCTACGAGTACTTAAAATTTGAAAACGATTCAAAATAATTTCATCATCAATAGATACAAAAATCTCCCTTTCGATGAATACCCCCAAGCTATCATTCAAAAAATCATTAAAAAAGTTATTGTATAAAAAAATCAAAATTGAATTTAAATTAGGAGGCTAGGTGTTATTGTGAACAGGAAAATGTCAATCAACTTTAATTTAAAATTAGGATGCTAGAGTTATTTGACAAAAAAAATTAACTTTTACCACCTCAACTTCAATTTGAACGTTAACTTCAATTCAGGTGGGGCTTCCAATTTATATAAAAGAAGTAAAATGGGCTTAATGGCCCAAGAAAGAATCATACATAGTCTCATCAGTTAAAACCTTGCCCCCTTATTTAAAAAAAACGACACATATAGATACAGAAAGAGTCATCTTCAATACCAATTTCCTCCATTAAAGCAGCTCTGTGTTTTACCGAACCAATTCTTCCTCCGACCTCAGCTCCAGTATTACTCGCCACTGTCCCGCCCCGAGCAGCCTTTGGGGGCAAAAGTCCAAAAAATAATTTTTGCTCTCGACATCCTATGTAAAATTCCTCACTCCTTCAGCTCAATGTGGGGGCGGCCGCCCCCGCCTGCCTCTCTAAATCCGCCGCTGGTTATAAACATATAGGAATCTATATTAGAGTTAATGCTAACGCGTAAGACAAGAGTTAAGAACCTTTCAAGGAACCATACCTTATCGAAAATTAAATATGCAAGAAGCAAAGACAAATAATAGACACAATTTCTTTATAGAGGAACCACATGTTGAGCAACAAGTAGAGTGGCTAAACTCTCTACCTTTTTGGAAGATTTTAATTGACTACTTTTCTTATTGATTAGTTCCTTAGTTACATAAGCAAGATTCGAACTTTCATGTCACTAGCAATCAATAAATTCTAACGACACTAACAAGCCTCTCTACCTAGTTCCTAGGCTAACTCAGTCAATCAAGACTAAAGCACCAAACATTTCTCATGATCTTCATCGCAATTCCCTTTGGCTTCGGATACCTTCGATACCTTCTTCCTTGCTCATAAATTCTCTCAGTCGGGATCAGACACTCACCGTCGATACCTTCTTCCTTGCTCATAAATGCTCTTAGTCTCACTCTTTTACTGTTTATCACAAGCCACACAAAACCCTAGGACATCTTTATATATTTATAGTAAATGGATTTTGTCACTTGGCCTTGCAAATGACACAAATTACATTCATATCTTTTTATCCTTGGGGCGCAAGATAATTTTTACAAAGGAATTCTTTACCCATGTTTCCTTGACACACTTAAAGGATGTTTGTACCCTTCCTTCCTTGACATGCAAGACAAACTTCATTATAGGGACATTTCCCAAAGCTTCGCTCTTTATTTCCTTTGTAGTTCCTATGGTATCTATGTTTCCCTAGAATACTTAAATAGTCATGTTAGTTTCTAATGACGTTTTTTTTATCATCAAAGCTAATACAAAAAACGCTATTCTAGTATTCGAAACTTCACAGTTCATAAGATTGTTCCAACATTTAGTTAATGTGGAAGCTATATACACACAATTTTTTTCCGAAGCACAAAATTTGGCTCGCATCATTAAGCGAGTCACTTCATAATGCGATCCATCAACGAGTACCAGAATGATTTTTGATACAAACAAAAAACATATTGCAAAAACAACTCGCTTCACGATGCGAGCCGCCTTATGGTGTGTGTCCCTTACGCAATCCAATTTTTTTCATATATAGGTTCCTCTTGCCGATAGCTTCGACATATAATGAGCTCCAATTCGACACCCAAGCAAAAAGTTATAAACGTTTGAAGATTGTATGTACGCAATCCACTTTCACACATAGTTTATTAGGGTATAGTTTAATTTAAGGCTTAGAATAGGATTTTGGGTAAGGGATTATGGTAAGAGTTAGGGCCTATGGTTAAGATAAGGCTTTGGTGTAGGATTTAGGCTAATGTTTAGGGCTTACAATAAGGGTTATAGTTTAGGGTAGGATTTGAGTAAGGTTTAAAGTTTTGGGTATAGGATTTAGGATAAGGTTTGGATGTAGTGTTTAAAGGAAGGCTTAAGGGTAGGGTTTTGGATAAGGTCTAGGGTTTAGCTAGGGTCCATGATAGGGTTTAATATAAGGCTTAATATAGGGTATTAGGTAAGATTTAAGATTTATGGTAAGGTTTAGGGTAGGATTTGGGTATAGAATTTATGATATGGTTTATATCTTAAAGGCTTGGGGTTTAGGATAGGGTAGGATTTAGGTAAAGAGTTTAAGATAAGACTTAAGGTAAGGTTTAGTGTTTATGGTAAGGTTAGGGTTTATATTTATGGTAAGGCTTAGGATAGAGCTTGAGATTAGAGAGGATTTATGGTAAGGATTATGTAACACCCCTAATTTTATCCAAAGGGATAATGAATTAAAATGCAGAAGATTCATCATTTAAAAGGAAATGTGGTTCATTACAACATAGTTGACAATTTAAACCCTGTATTATAAAAGGGTTGTTCGTAAGACATAGTGGAAAACATATAAATATTTCAAAAGAGAACTAATTGAAAAACAACGAAATAACTCGTGCAAAACCTTTTGGATGCTTTGCTCTAAGAGAAATTCTTCCTTCCTTCAACTTCATCTTGCCTTGATCTTCAATACTTGATAAATACACCTTTGATCTATGATGTTCTGCTAAAGAAGATGGTTGACACCAACCGGCCATGCAAAGGGAAAAGTTGGTCGAGTTAGTCTAATGAAAGACAAAGCAAATGGAGAAGAAGTTGGTTCTTAGGTAAACATGTTAGCACAAAACCGAGATAAAAACTTGTCGATGATAATATAGTTAGAGCTCACATTAGAATAGAAAGATAGTACGCAGAAAGTTGAGATAGGACACCACAGTGTTATGGTTCCATCGAGAAATATGATTTTTGTTGGGAGCTTTATTAAAGAGCATAATAAGGTCGAAAAGCCATCATCGATTAATCATATTTACTACCAACCTCATTGCATGCATGTTGTGTGAATTTAGATCGGAAATAGAGTCTTCCTTAACCAGGAGTAAGAATGGTTTCCATCTTATACTGACCATCTTGATTTATTGAAATCGTGCATTAGGCACTTAATCTTATTTAATTCCAAAACAATACATTTGGTTTGATGAATTTTATTTTAGTTTCGGATAATTGTCTAGGTATAGAGGGGTAATCTTTCAACTCGTGTTTATAGACTTTTTGCACTTAACTAAAGTAGAAAGCACCCCTCAAGTGTAGAGTGGGTAGTGATCATGACCTAGTATATGGGGAAAATGATAATTCCACACAATACAGTGGTATCAAGAGATGCATAGAGACCAAGCTCACAATCCTAATTTCTGCTAATCCATACTTAATCCAAATGATATATGCAAACAAACAAGGCCATATTCATCGGACCTAAAATCCATACTAGCGCGGTGCTTAGTAATACGAATAACGAAACCTCATTATCTCTATGAAATAAATAAACCTATATTTATTTATTTAAACAAACAAGTTGTTCCCAAAAAAGAAATTTTAAACAGAACAAGAATTCGTGTTTAAATGAATGCAAGAGAGAACCATCCATTTGCCTTAGTATTCGCGCTTAATCTAGTAAAGGCTAATGATTGGATTTATAAGCGAGAAACGGCTCGAGAACTTGTCAAAGTTCGAGTTGTACCGAAAATTAATGAAATAAATCACTATTAATTTATTTCCTTTTTACTAAATTTATATAGCTTGTAATTTATCGGTCAATATGATACCGAATTTTCATATAATTTATGTATAAGTCTCGGTTTATATAATTTATACAAATTTGTTGTTATAAGTCATTATACAAAATTTTAAATTAAATAAAAAAACCAAAAACAAAACAAGGGGTCAGAATTTATGCCAAAAGGAGTTTTGATAATGTTATGAACGAAATTTGTGGCACGAAAATTGAGACGGGTCGATCCAAACTTAATTTCTTCCAACCAATTTCCTTCTTCCCTTTTCTTTTTTTCCTTGTGGCTTTGGGCATGCTGGAGAAAGAAAGCCTGCCACCTCTAACCCAATCCCACCAATCCACACCTTCTCCCTCCTTTCTTCTTCTTCTGTCAGTTCGAGCAACCCAACAGCGGCCGATGAGTATAGCTCTGGCGGAAATTAGGGTGGAGGCTTCAACGGTGACCTACACGTGCACGAAGGGGCTAGTGGGGGGGGGGGGGACAACGGTGGCAACGACGGTTTTCGACGTGGACCCGATCTAACCGGCAAGACCGAAAAGAAAGGAAAAAAATTCAAAATTTTCGATATGGTTTTAAGGGGGCGAAATCAGAAGCTCTTATGGAGATAAAATTCCTTCTGAACGAAATAAATGGAGAGTTTGAAACAGAGGGGGAGGATGGTCCATATTTTCCATTCCACCTCTACCACTTTTATAGAATAAAATCAAGGGGGAAAGAGAGTACCCTAAGCCATGGCTTTAGGGGTCAAGTAGGTGAGTAGGGGCATCACTAGTTGTAGGTGCATGGATAGATGAGGCGAAAAGAGAGAGGTCGATGGGATGGGGGGAATGACAGCCATATCGACCATTCCCTGCTCACGCGAGTTGGAGATGAGGCTTAGGTGCAGGGTGAAGGTAAATAGAAAGGAGTTGCTTATAGGGCAAGAAGAACAAGATGACATGGTGATAGTAGGTGCACACTAGAGTGAATTTGGCAGGTCAGAAATTCGACACTCATTGATGCCCTTGCCTTTCTTTTTCCTCATTACTCTTGCTAAATGGGCCATAAGATGGGCCGAGTAATTGGGTCTGAGGTAGGCCAATTGCTTTGACTTAAATTCGAGTAGGTAAAATTTATTTTGGTCTGCTCGGTTTATTTTTGCCAAAACTTGTCTTTATTAAAGTAAATTTTCCAAATTATTTATAAAATAATTTCCTTGGCGAGCTTATTTATTTTTTAAAGACGGGTTTTTAATTCAAAATGTACTTAATTTAATTCATTATTATTAAAGGATAAGCTTTAGGGTAGGATTTGTATATAGGATTTGGATGTACGGTTTAAGACATGGCAATTTTAGGTAAGGTGTAGGATTCAGTGACTTAGGGTAGAGTTTTGGATAAGGTTTATGTTAATGGTTAGGGTTTGGAGTAAGGATATCTTGTCATATTTAGTTGTGATTAACAGCACTACCGTTCCGTCCGTGCGGATTGATATAGTAGGGGCAACCGAAGAATATTATTATTAGATATAGGATAACATAAATAGATTTTGTTACCTACACCATATAAAAATGAAACAAAAACAAATAAATCTAGGAAATTATTTTGAAGAGAGCAAGGGCGGTCGTAATGGCTCGTATTAAGGAGGATGTGGTATTGGCTCGCGTCATGGTGTGAAGCTCTCGAGTTCAAATATAGAATGAAGTATCAAAATTTGATAATAGATTAAAGCATTTTGACTATCTAAACGATGTGTGAAATCAAGTGGTTTGCGTACATCCAATTTTCAAACGTTCATAATTTTTTGCTCGAGTATCAGATCAGAGCTTATTGTATATTAAATCGAAGCTATCAACATATATATCAAAAAACCTATAAATACATTTCAATTCTCTTGTGAACAGTACCGTGGTTTTTTTCCAATACAGCTACTCACACCTCCTTTTATATTTTTCATTTACTGTTTTAAAATTGACCCTCTTTATTGAGTAAATTACACAAAACCACCCTTAAATTATGTTACTTTTCAAAAAACCACCCATAAAAAGCTAATTTTCTAAAACCACCCATAAAAATAAAAAACTTTCAAATAACCACCCAATCCTATTTTTGTAAAAAAAAGACCTTTATATACTTATGTTTACTCATTTATTAGAGATTTATTTATATAAAGTAATGCAAAAAGAAGAGAACTTGCATCAACGTGGGTTTTGGAAGTTTCAAGTCGCCGACTTCAATCTCAATAATTTGTCATTATTGATAAATTTAAACTTGAACAATACATAAAAGAGGTTAATGAGCTCTTATTCTTCTCTTTTTATCAACTATAAAATGATAATTAGAAGAAAAAAAAAGAATGATGATAAGGGTATAAATTTCTTTACATGTTAAAATATTAATGGAAAATTAAAAAGTTAGGATTTAGGTGGTTAATTGAAAGCTTTTTGTGTTTATGGGTGGTTTTGTGCAAATTAGCTTTTTAGGGGTGGTTAATTGAAAGCCTTTTGTGTTTATGGGTGGTTTTGTGAAAATTAGCTTTTTATGAGTGGTTTTTTGAAAAGTAGCATAATTTAAGGGTGATTTTGTGTAATTTGACCCTCTTTCTTTTTGGTAGAAATTTGACCCTCTTTCTTCGTCCTCTCTACTTTCTCAAAAGCCAAGCGCACCGACACCGGCTCACCACTCCCGCCTGACCTTCGCTCTCGCCGGATCGGACGCCACCGCACATCTCCGGCCTTTCTTCTCCCAATTTCGCTGCTGCGTTTGCTTTGTTGTTCAGGTGAATCGGTTTCGATTTTTTGGCCCTACTGCCTTTCCGCGTTGCCTTCAGTGTTTAGGGTTCTAATTTGTGATTTCATTTTGATTCGATTGGGTTGTGTCTCGTTTGTCAATGTTCTCTGATTAGGTCATTATAATCAACTTCAGTGCAATATTTGGAAGTTTAGGGTTTCCATGGTTCGTTTTTACATTTGGGATAGCTTGAATGCTGTTTTTGGGATAAGTTCTTCAGGTTTCTCCATTTGTATAGAATGGGTTGGACTTGAAACGTGGACATATATAGCCTAAGGTTTGTGGTTTGTTTCACTACCTTTGACAATTTGAGCTCAAATAATGTGGTTCTGTGGCAAAAGGTAGCCCTGCAAAGGCCACATTATTTCTGGATGCTACTGAAACATAGAAAACAGTTCTCCTTTATTATTTCATGTTACATGTGTATATATGCTATGCGTATGGGCATTAGTGCATTACTGAAATTTTGCATAACTCAGTAGGTATGGCTGGTGTCCTTGTGTTTTTATCAAATTCTAAGATATGATGTTACTGTGTTAGAGGATGTTAAGAGTACTTTTTGTTCTATGAGTATATATCATTAATTATGCTCTCATAATTTGTGATTTTGCAAAGTTGTATTCTGTAAGTTGGAATTCCACTTTCATCTCTTAGGACTCAATAATATCTAATTCTCTTCGTGCATTGTTTGTAGTCACATGCCCATAGATTTGAGCACTTTCCCTCATATCAATTTGTTTATCTTTTTGTTTATGATAGCATGTAGGCTATCTTTATTGCTCCTAAGTTTAGCCAACACGTCACCATTTGTTGTTTATAGAAAAGAACGCATCTCTGAATTTGAAACATAATGGTTCACTAATCTACACGGCCTTATGAATTCGAGTTATTATTGCAAGGAACCAAAGTGTTTTGCCATGGTGGTGACCAGGCAATAACATCCAATGATGGTTCTCTCAATCTTTTAGATTTCTAGGTGTGTCAATGTTGTATTACCATGTTTCCTTGAAAGTGATTTTTGGATGAAGAAATCTTATTCGGTATCTCAATATTACATTATTACTTGTTTATGCTTGGGACTTTGAAAATTGGGTTTGATATTTCAGGGTTTTATCATTTTCCAGTTTATTCGTGTTAAATTAGTCCACATTTCGGCTTCTTTAGCATTTCATTGATTGTAGGAACTCAGGGGCTGTTTTTCGCTTTGTTTCTTCTGCTGATGTAAACTTTGCTATTTCCAGTTGGGGTTTGAGAACATCTCAAAAACTGGGAGAAGCACATACTTTATTGGTCTGGATAAAGATCTTCAAATAGGTATGATTTCTTCTAATGGATTTCCTCTTTGTTCAATTTGGGGATGTTTTTTGCTTTGTTTCTTCTGCTGATGTAAACTTTGCTATTTCCAGTTGGGGTTTGAGAACATCTCAAAAACTGGGAGAAGCACATAGTGGTCTGGATAAAGATCTTCAAATAGGTATTATTTCTTCTAATGGATTTCCTCTTTGTTCAATTTTTTTCTTCTTAGAAACTGAAAATTGTAGATGTACTGATCACATCAAAAGGGAGAAAATGGTTTTAAGGGTTGTTCTTGTTCCAATAAATTTTATTTCTGTTTACTTTGTGTGACGAAACTAAATCTCCATGGCCAGAAAGATTGTGATCCAATGAGCTGGTTTTATGTCCTTTCCTCTATAAGCATCCATGCTAATCATGTGGCAGATTATGTAATAGTGAAAACTAATCTTGAGTCTTTATTTTTATAGCCTGGAAAATAGGAAAATTATCATTTCTCAACTTTTAACCTCGTACAAACACACATAATATACATATGCTTGATGATTGAACATTGTTGCCAATAAATCAATAATCTTGATACAGTATGTTACTTATTCTCAATAAACTATCGTGTTGTTATACCAAAAAAATAAGGAATACAACTTATAGTAAATTAAAAAGTATGGCATATTGCCTGATTTTGCACACTTTAGGTGCTCAGATAAGACATTGCTGATGAACCTGTATATTCATTTATTTGAAGTTCATATGTGAGAATAACATCCAATGATGGTTCTCTCAATCTTTTAGAAAACCAAATTATGCACATTTGGTTTTCTATAGGTCCATCCTCCAATAAATTATTCTGTATTAGTAGGCTGATGGCCTAAACAATTCTACTTAAGAAGACTGAAACTCTGAACACTGAACAATTAACTACTATCATTAGCTATATAGTGTACTACTAGCTGGAAGTGAGAGTTTTAGGTGGACATGTTTACGTTTCATATCCGGGTAAGTAAGGTCTTGTTCACTAAGTATGGAGAGATGAACAAATGATCTTGATCATTGAGATTTTCTTTAGCAGTCAATATTTTATTTACTGGTAGAGTAATTTTTACACTTCACTGTGACTGAATGAAAATGTGTACTACTTGAAATAGATATGCACAATATACCGAAATCTGGTATAATTTCCACATACAAGGTACTACTTATTTACTTATTAGATTTTTGTTATGTAATTTTGAAGGTAAATACAAGTATAAATAAGATCCTGATATTAAATCTGATGAATTGTCTACTGATATAAAATCTGATGCGTGTTTAGCTTGTCTTTAGATTAAACAAAAATATTTTGCATGTACCAAAAACTGTGCTAATTACTTACATCATATTCATAATAAGTTAATAACAAAAAATGGCAAAAAAAATTCAAAATCTAAATCTATATAAATATAACTACATAATTGCTCTCTTGATTTTTTTGGTGTTAGATTGATTGTCGATTGGATTTTTACTGGATGGAATACATATAATGGTATTGTCTTGCTCATTTTATGCCTTCATCAAGGCTGGCTAACAATTTCACACTTCTAATACAAAGAGTTTAGAAGTAAAACAAACTGAATAACCCCGCCCGCGGCATTCCCCTAGTATGAAAAAATGTATTGGGTAAAGAACTCACACACATCCTAAAACGAGCCATTTTTACTATATATTTCTACTACTTTAATTTTTTTTTTGATAGAATATATATATTTCTACTTCTTTTAAAAATTTGTTTAAGTACCTATCGATGACCCACACTATCAAGCAACTCACTTCATCATAATGCGAGTCATATCCTGAAATCTTATATACTGAAAAAAAATCACCCGCCTTAATTAATGGACGATAAAGTATTCAGACATGATTGCAAATTGAGCAAAAAATGAGATTAGGGTTCATGTGAATGAGTTGTCTAATAGTCATAAACCAATCACAAGGGTTAGGCAGAAATATCCGTTATTAAGATTAAGAAATCCAACCACTTGGTGCCCCTTGATTCAAAACAAAAACTTAGTGGCCCTTAATTCGTGACAGAATCACATGGATACTACCGTACCATGATTATGCAAATAATCTTATCCCGAATGTAGATATAAAATATTTTGTGAATGTTCTAAATCTATTTATTTTTTATTTTTTTATTAAAACAAGCCACAATATTTGTTAAACCTAAAAAAATTCATGTTAACCACAATATTCAAAAAATATTTAAAAATGAATCTAATTCAATAAAATCTTACCTTTTTTTAAATAAAATTATTAACCTATGTTCTCAAAACATAGATTAGAAACAAAAAAGTTTAATTTAATTTTAGACTTCACGTAAATCTATCAGTCGGGTCGATTCGATCCAATTCAAGTCAATAAAAATTATGGGTCAATCTAGCCGAGCCGTTGCAGGTTTTTTTCGTGCCGACCTAACATGTCAATAGCATAAACTTTTTTATAGTAATTTAAAATTATATTTTAATTAAATATTATTGTTTAATAATAATTTGTTATTTAAATATATTTTAAGAATCAAACATATTAGAATATTGAAAATAAATGTTATTATTTAATAAATGTAATAGTTTGAGTCAATCTAGTTCCGGTTACTTTTTAATTCATTAATTTTCAGAGCGGGTTTCAACTCTAAAATTTTCAGATTGTTCATGTGAGTTGTCGAAACAGGTCGAATTTTGACATCATGCAATATAAAATTTAATATAACTTTATTAAGCAATGCTAGATGTTATCACAAATCGTTGCTTAACTTAACTGTGTTTACATAAAGGTGTAATCACGTAGTAAGTGAGGTAGTTACCAACCCCAATAAGTATCACTAGCTTGACTGAATTGATTATATACAAACGGATAGTGATTAGTAATATAAGTACATCACATACCCCTTTTAAACTAGCTTGGACCTACCATTTTGATGTTGTTTTGGTACTTAAAAGCCTTAAACAACGGATTTAATTAGGTGATGCTCAAATTTGGAAATATGAGATATCGTCACCATAAAAAAATATCTAGATCCTCCTTATAAGTCTTGTCAGTTGATTTACACATTACACATTACATTATTAATATGTTGATCAATTACTTCAAATTTATAGGTGAAACATGCCAAATTAAAGTCCAAGAAATAAGTGTTTTTTTTTTAACAAGTAAAAATTTGGTTAGAGCAACTGACGTCACTCAATACCAATAACATCCTTACATATGAGAGCAAGAAGCTTTGGGTAATTGTTCAACCCGGCGTCATTTTAATTATCATGCACTAGTATTTATCTTTATTACGTGTCAAAATGTTTATGTAATTTACGATTTTTAAGGGGGGTGGGGGATATGAAAGAGTCGGATCCACAAATGGAACGGAGTTCCAACACCTAGCTAGGTTGTAACATCCCTCCAACTAATAAGAGCAGAAAAGATCATGATTTGAATTACCAAGAGAAGATAGGGCAGTGAGCCAAACCACTCGATAATACCGAGGGAAGAGAGGCTGATGAACCGTACCACTCGATGAGTTATAACAAATTGTCAAGGGAAAAGAGAGTGTAAAGTCGTACCACTTGTCATATTATAGAGAGATGTCATGGTAAGAACCCACATCCCTAAACCTATCTTAAATCCATAACAAATCTCGAAAAGAGATTGAAACAAGCAAGACCACAATGAACGGACCTAAGTTCACTTCTAGCATACTATTAATAACAACGATAATAAAATGTCGTTATTTCTAACAATAGATACATCCTATGTTCATTTAAGCAAATAAGTATGTTCCCAACATAGAGAAGATAACGGAATCGAGATATCAAAAAGGTTACAAGGAGAATATCCACTTGTTTTGAATTCGACATGTTCTTACGATAGCTCAAAAATTATGACGACCTAGGAAGAACAAGAACTTGACCTAGCAATCCGAGATAATATAATGAAGTAAATTATATTAAATCCTTATTTCATTTCTTATAATAAACCTTATATTATTTCCTTTTCCTAGGAGTAAGGAAGTTAACCTAAATTATTATTTAATAATTTAGCTTGGTGAAACTCAATAATAGTATTAATTTAATATTATTTTAAGGTGAGGACTTATACAATTTTATAAAAATTATTAAAATAGCTAAATGAGCATGCAAATGAATTTATTTCCATAAATTTCTTTTTATTAGCCCACTTGTAATATTTATTCAATTAATTTAAATAAATATTATTTATATGTAGAAATTATTTTATAAACAGATATTAATTAAAATTACGAGTCGGGAATTGTACTGAGAGTTAACGAGACGGAATGGGCTCAGAATTCGAAAAGGGCGAATTGGGCTTCTCCTTCTTTCATTTTCCTTTGATAAAATTATAATGGGCTAAAAAATACATATGGGCCTAATTAAAATTGCCCAACAACCTAAATCCACACAAGAAGGTCCACCTTCTTCCTTCCTTCCTTCCTTCCTTCTACGCTCAACAGAGAGACGACAGGATGGAGCGACGCACTTTTGGCCGGAGGTGGAGGTGGGCGGCGAAGATCCGGCGGTGGCGGCGGTAGGCGCGCGACCGGCGACGGAGGCGGTTCTCCGACAGCCGAAGGAAGAGGAAAGGAATTTTTTGTGGATTTTAATGGAGAAAAATCAAATTTGAGAGGGGAATTAAAATCTGAATTTTGGCTTGAATTATGGATGAATTTGAAGAGGAGAAAGAGAGGAAAGTGATGGTGTGATCTTCCTCTTGCCTCTACCCTTTTTATAGTGGAAGAAGGAGCTTTTTCAATCCTCCACCATGGCAATTGACCTGAAGAGAAGGTCTTGCTCCATTGGTTGCATGGATGGCTTGTTTGTAAGGGAAGAGAGGTTAGGATTGGTGAAAATGGAGGTGGAGAGGAAGAGAGATTGTAGAAGAGAGGGGCAAGGGCTTAGCCAACTAAATGACCGAGGTGGAGATGATGAACTTTGCTTCTACATCAAATCAATTTTCTATTGATAGCTTCTTGAAAGCTTTGTAAAGAAATAAGGGAATAAGTTAAAAAAAAAAAGTCTTCCCTTAAGTGACAAGTTGTATTTTGTAGCATAGCGGGAAGGGAGGAGTGTTGGGTGTGGGGAGTGCGAGAGAGGTTGTGGGTTCGAGTACTCTCCCTCCATTCCCTTCTCTTTTTATTAAAATTTTTAATCTAATGGTAAAATATAATATCATTTATATTTAATTAAAATAATTTTTGTTATTTGCTACCAAGTTAAACTTTATCGAAGATTATTATTATGTTATAAAAAATCATAATAAAGAATAAATTGTTATTTCAAAGAAATATATAAAAAAATACGCTCAAGAGAAACAAGTTTTTAAGGAGAAACGAAGGAAAGAGTAAGAAGCGTTGATTTGGTTTTTTTAAACGTACACGATTAAAAGAAAAAAAACGTGTAAAGGGCTTTTATGGGTGAATTGCACAGGATTAAACCACGTTTTTTTTTGAAATAGGGGGGATATTTTAGGAGATCGTGGAAATAAAAAAAATTGTCATATCTTATCAAGAACTACCATATCTCCAAATCTGAAGTGCACACGATTAAGCCACGATTTTTTTAAAATAGGGGGGATATTTTAGGAGATCGTGGAAATAAAAAAAACTGTCATATCTTATCAAGAACTACCATATCTCCAAATCTGAATAATACGTAAATGGAACAAAAAAAACTCCCTATCGTCAAAAAAAAATTCTGATGCAAAACCTCAATATCCATTGATTATTCCAATCAAGCATCAACAATTCTATATCGCAAGGTTGTTTATGCAATGTTCTAGCCAATTTCGTCTTGCTTCTACTGTATTTCGCATTGAAAAAAAACCCTAATTTAATGGAAAGAGGTATATACTTTCTTGTGCTATTAATCATTATCATACATTGTAGTTCTTCATGTGTTTTTGAATGATTTATGATCTTTTTGATTGATTCTTTCAAATTATTAATAAAATTATTATTGGAGGTTTAGTTTTTTTTTATAGACGGAATAAGTGATAAATATGATTAGAATATTATGCTTAAATGATTTGAATATTATGTTAATTATACTGATAATGTTAGTTGAACTTAGAATAATCAAACAATCTCGTATGAATATTCGTGTTAGTTAAATTGAATAATAAACGACGTATGATCTAATAGTTTGAACAAGCGCCTATTAAACATTGAATATTTTGTCTGATTGCTTTGAACATGTTCAATTGACTATTGTAATGTTAGTTTGATAAGTCATAAACCATGAATACTAATGAATGATGATTTAAAAAATTACTATTTCAATATTGAATTAATACAATCAATTTTTTAGTTTACAGTTTACAAATATATTCAAACGAGATCAATTAGTTTTTTTCTTATGGTTCTTTCGATATTAGTTAATTTAAACAAGCGCATGGTAAACCTTGAATTTTTTGACCGATTGTTTTGAACATGTTCAAATGACTTTTATGAAAGTTGTCATGTAATTATAAAACTTGAATACGACTCAATATTGAGTTGAAAAAGTAATCAGTTAAATATGAAATAATACAACAATTATTTTGAATAATTGTGATATTCTTGGTTGAATTGAAAAATCATAAATTTATACTCTAATAGTTTGAAAAAACGCATGGTAAAACTTGAATATTTTGACTGATTGTTTTGAACATGTTCAAATAATCTTAACAATTATAAAAGTTGTCCCTCTCCATTTTATGTATTCAACCTTATTAAAAAAATATATATTGTGAAACACAAAAGGGTTTTAACAAATATGTTTAATAAATGATCCATTCTCTTATAACAAATTTTCCCAATATTAAATTATGATAATATATAAAGTCTTTTTTTTGAAGAAAAATAAATAAACAATTACAATTGTATATCTTTTTTAATGACTAAAATTTCCTTATTTCAAAATAAAATAATATAATGAACATTAATTTTGTTTAGAAAGAAAATAAAAGATACAATATTATTGTCGATTATTCAAAATTTTATATACATGAGAATCGCATTAATGAAAATATGAAAAAAATTAGTTATAAAAAATAAACCTAAATATCGATAATAGATTAAGTATATAAATTGAAAATTATGTTTGGACAGTCAAATTAGTATGAAAAAGAAATTAATATATCTTAAATTAGTATGCACTCATTAAATGATCAAATAATTTATATATGTATGTCTTTATATTTTTTACATACATTCAATTATTATATTTCATAATAAAATTAATTAATATGCTTAATCACATGTTATGATTTATAAAAAGCCTTAACATTTTTAAAAATAATAAACACATAATATAAACTTCGGTTCGTCCAACGGACGAGTTAGCGCTCTAGTTTTTATAAAAGTTGTCATGTAATTGATAAAACTTGAATGCGACTCGATATTGAGTTGAAAAAGTAATCAGTTAAATATGAAATAATACAATGATCGTTTGAATTACAGTGATATTCTTGGTTGAATTGAAAAATAATAAATTTATACTCTAATAGTTTGAAAAAGCACATGATAAAATCTTGAATATTTTGACTGATTGTTTTGATCATGTAGACTTTTTTATTTATATAGACATGTTTTGATATCATAAATACGTGGAATGATTTGTTATTCAAATATACATGATTTATTATTCACGTATGCATTTTTTGTTATTCGTATATGTGTGATTTGTTATTCATATATGTATTTTTTGTTATTCATATATGTGTGATTTGTAATTCATACACACATGTGGCTTGTTATTCATATATGCGTGTTTTGTTATTCATACACGTGTGGCTTGATATTCATAGATGTTTGTTCTGTTATGCAGATATTAAAAAATGTCATTTCTTGTAACGCGAGAATCATTATCCACATATGCGTGTTCTACAATGGAGTTATTCAAGAATGGTGAAAAAAATGTAATCGGTGAAGTTTGAAGATAAAGACAAAGGCTTATTTTTTATATTATTGTACATTCAATAGATAGATGTACTTATTCAAATTCATTTTTTATCAGAAAACGAAATCAGGCTCCTCCGGTAGTATTATTAATAAAAGAAACTTAGGCCCCTAGCGGGGCGAATACATCCAAAGCTAGCAAGGTAGCAAAGCAATCGTGTTCATAATAAAATTCAACCAACGGAAATGAAATATTAAGAGAATGGTTAGCTAATGCATCTGCTACCCGATTGGCGGTTCTTGAAATATGCTGAATTTTAACCATCCAAGAATGGTCCTTGATTAATTTGTGACAAGCCTTCAACACAAAGAAATCACGATTAGGCTGAATTGTCGTTTGCTGAAGTAGATTTGCGGCCTGAAGGGAATCTGTTTGCAACAAAACACAAGCAAACCCAGTAGCTTTGGCAATTTGCAGTCCCTTGTATATGGCTTGAAAAGCATCACAAACCCCTAGTTGGAATGAAAACGCTTGAATGAACTGTCCATCATGATTGCGAAAGACACCACCACCTCCTCCGATGCCCAGGTTTCCTTTGGATATACCACCAGTGCTAAGAGCAGTCCAGTTAATAGGAGGGGCTATCCATGTAGAAGGCATAGCTGCTGCAACAGGCTTCAACTGAGTTTGAGCAACAGTTTGCTGAACAATCTCATAAGCATCAACAACAGTCATAATTCTTTTGCTAAGATGACTCATATCGTTCACATGATCGAAAATAAGAGCATTGTGTGTCTTCCAAGTGAACCATAACATTGGAGTATGTATTCGAGATATAACACACTTTAATTTGTGTTATTCAATGTATGACATTTATATATTCAATTTTTGTAACATCCCGTCTTTCGACGAGGCGCTACTAGGGAATAGACCTTACAAGGTACTATTATTTAGGTTGACAACTACACTGTAGGACCTTACAACTTGGGCACGACGAGTAAGCATAATAAAACATCCAACCTTTATTTAATAAAACTTAGAAAAACGTATCATGCATGAATCCCCGAAAATTATAAATAATCAAATACGTCACAACGCCTACTGAACTGAACCATCCGAACCAAAAATAATAATAAACGAAACACAATACCAACTCTATCTAACAAATATTAAAATCAACATCCTAACTATTATAAATAACTAGTAAAAACCGATCCCACTATGACACGCGCTCTTTACCGCTCCGGCCCGCCATCTTGCCTCGGTTCCTGCACGGTTCCCTGATTCATACCTGGAACTGAAAAATGTTCCCCGAAGGGTCAGCGTCTAATCTACCAAGCTAGAAAGAATATGGAAACTGTAGAACGTTTTGAAATCAGTTATCTAAAGTCAGCATACAAATCCACAATCCCAATCATAACTCTAGAGGCCAATACCTAAATTAGTTATATCAGTCACACAAGTCACATACGCATTCACAATCACAATCACAATCACACAGCAATGCAATTCTTCCTTTGTCCACGATCCGACTTCCAAGGCGCTCATCACCGCGCCGAGTGCAGAGGCAGGCCCTCCCACTCCACTTCCCAATCTCCCTTCTAACTCCGAGCTAAGCCTCCACTGGAGCGCTTGCCAAAAACACACAGATAATAATTTTCGTTTTGAAGGGGTACGATTTTTCCAGTCACACGGGTCAAAGTAGCCAACACTTCCTCAACACCAGCTACAATGGGCCGTGTCGGAAACGGTACCAACAAAGAGAAAACGTTCCAAAATATTTTCCGATAAATCACATTTAAAATCATTAACACACACCACACACAAGGAGTTCAAAACAATTTAAAAGGTATTCGGGACTAGTTCCCAAAACCCGCCCTACAATAACGATACGCAATCTAACAAGGGAGAAAAGAACCGAGCAAGTCGAAAAACGACTTACCTCGAAGCTAGAAATCTTTTGAGGAATGCGAAATTAAGAGCACGAACGGAAATGATCCCCTAATAGAAATTTTGACATGAAAACTACGTTAGGTTCAACCTCCACCTCCTCTAGCAGTACTTAAATGAATAAAACTCGCTCTACACACCCGACCTAAAAACCCGATTCAGTTGTATAATTAACTCTTTAACCTACCAACTACTTGTATCTTTTAATAAATAAATAAACAAATAATTAAAATAGCACTCTTTGCCACCCGATTGTTTTAACCAACTTACTAAAGTCAAAATATAATTAAATTTTAAAAAGAAACCACTTGCTAGATCAAAAGAGCACACGAACACCCACACCCTAGCAATATTATTCGTACCTCTATATATATTTTTACAAAGATTGTCCAACTTAGTTGCTAATAACATCAGCTCATAATCAAACCCCTAATCCAAACCCATAGCCCAGCCCATAAAAATAAGGATGGCCCAATTCTAGCCCACCTCCCTTACAAATCAATATGCAGAGAAACGTATTTAACTATTTCACGTGGCCCACCTCACCACCTTCTTCTTCCAGCCTATCCCCCTTCCTCACGACACTGTACGCTCGCCAAATCCCAACCTGCGTTCGCCCAACTCTTCCCCACAATTTATTTATTTTTATTTTTTTAATTAAAACTCCACCCAGGCGAGGCGACGCTCTATCTAACTCGAAAGGAACAGAGGAGGTTAACTGAAAAGAGATGGCAAGAACTCACCGGAAAACGCTGCTGTCGGACTGCCGACGAGAAAGAGGTATCACCGATGGTGGTGCGCTTGACCGGTGGCAACGCAGAATGCGGTCTACTGGGGAGGAAGAAAAGGACGGTGGATAGGGATAATTAGACGACACTAACGAGAAAGAAGAAAAACAGAAGCTCGCTCAATGGCCGGCTCCGGCGGAAATCTAACCTGATCAGCTTAACTCCCGGCAACGGCCTGACCCGACCTCCGGTCTTCTACGCAAAAACAGATGAGAAAGGGCTGTATGGAACTTCGATCGAATCGTGTCTTTTGGGATTATCTAAATATTGGGTTGTTAATATAGGATGACTAGAAAGATTTGGCTAGATATGGATGGCTGAAGATACATATTTTTCGGGTGAGATCACCGCCTTTAGTCACATTAATTTAGATAGAAAAATAAAATAAAATATATATATAGAGAGAGATTTTTAGAAAAGATGGTATATAATTAATATAAAGTTTATGACCTTATTTTCGTACTATGCGAGCTAGTATTTATTTATTTTATTTTTTTTAAAAGACTATTAAAACGAAATACTTGTGGACCAACGAACTCGTTTTTCCGACGTAAAGAAAGAAAAATAATACTAAAATTAGAATTCGAATATTACATACTACCCCCTTAAGAAAGTTTCTTCCCGAAACTTTTATAAGAAGGAAAAGATATTCGAGGTTTTCACAATTTTATATATGATCCACATTTTTTCGTATTCGTTTTTATTTTAATATGTAATTATTTAACTAATAATCAATTGATATGCACGGTAAAATGAGCACTTATTCAACACTATAAATATATAACAATCATCTTCTATTGTTCAAACCAGTATATATTATTATTTGAACGATAATATATTCATATTCAAATTAAAATATAAAAATTACGTTTGAGTTAAAAAAAGCGCCTACTTAATTTTGAATTCACGTTTATATTCAATTTCTATCGTATTGTTTTTCAATTAGCGAACGTAGATACCATTAAAGTTAATTTTGGCCTTAAAATGAGTTGAAAAAATAGGAGAGAGAAGAAAATATTCTTGGTTCTTTCCTTTTAAAATCAATCACACACTTGATTTTTCAGCACTTTCCTTAATTTTCTGATCTGATAGTTATTAATTTTCATCCATTTCCTTAATTTTCAAATCTTCCTAATTGGGAAGATCGTGGACTTTCCCCTATTTTAACCCTTATATTCTGATGAAACCCGAAATAACGACTCACTAAAAGACAAGGAACGAGATTATTATATTTGATTGTGCAAACACTTGCTTTCTTATTTATATTTCTTACAACGAGGTTACAAGACCCACGAGGTTAACGAACAAATGAGAATTACACCCAAGACCTCCTACGGATACGCGAGATCTCGACCTAACATTATTCGAGATCTCCTATTTGCTAGATGAATTTACTGCCTAAGTATTTCTTGATTACTCGTGAGGCGAAGTGGACCTTTGAGCGTGGTGTAGAATCTTGTGAGATTGTGTAGTGGGGTCTTTGGTGTGGGCGAGGTCTTTGTGTGACTTGAAGTCTTTTGTGGACTCCACTTGTCTGTAGCGAGGTCTTTTGACGATGTTTCGATCACGTCGATCTTCAACGAGCAAGATAGTTCTTGAGTTCAAGCTGTTTTTCGACCCCCTCTTCTTACGAGGTTCTCCTCTATTTATAGAGGACAGGGGAGTCGAGTTTTGGCCAAGGTCCGATGTGGGATGTCCGAGATGGGGGCTCTTGATTGGTCCGGAGGTGAGGCAGATGGTGATTGGTCCGGGGAAACGGCATTCTTGAGTGGTCCGTGTGGGCGGGGGTGTCAGTAGAGTCGGTGGCGAGGTTTAGACCTCGCTCCGAGGTTTCAGATGACCTTGCGAGGGTAAGAACTTTGTTTTAATAAATGGGGGATTTGAGCGTGGGACCCCGAATCATCCTTGTAAGTCCCGTCGTGGCTATTTGTTTTTTGCGTGCCCCGGGCCCACCTGCTATTTTACTACTTTGGACATCATCATATTTGTTATTCTATACCCTCCTTTTTAACCATTGATTAATCTCAATCTAATGATCCACAATCAGACCCTCGTTTCTCCTCAAAACCCATTTCTCCTAAGCGCGCCCCAACGGTTCCACATGTGAGCAAGATTCAAGTAAGGATACAAGAATGGAGATTGTCCTACAAAAAGAAGGTGTTGAGAATGGGAAAGAGCATTGTTAGATACTCGATGGAGACACCATCATGGGTGTCGAAAATCTCTAAGGAGATGATCTCGCTCTTGGAAGATGACCAATACCTATTCTACTGGTTTTACATGGTTGTGCCAGACATGAGAATTATTTCCTGGAATGTCCAAGGAGCGAGCAGGCAAGAATTTCTTCACACTCTGAAAGATTTGATAGGAGTTCATGATCCCTCCATTTTGCTCCTTCTTGAAACAAATATAAGCAGATAGCAAGCTGAGCAAGTGTGTACTCACATCGGTTTTGATGGTGTTATTAGCTCAGAGGCGGTCGGGTTCAAGGGTGGAATTTGGATCCTTTGGCGCAAGGATCGGGTCATGATTCAAGAAGTGGAAACACATAATCTAGCTGTCATTGTGTCAGTCTCGCGATCAGGGGAAGCTGACAGACTTCTTTCGGCTATTTATGCAAGTCCGAGACCACCTCCAGGGAAGAATTGTGGACAATGCTAAATGTAATATCCGCTAAATTCCAAATAAAATAAAAAATGAATATTTATCCCAATAAATTTTTTTTTTCTCTAAAGTAGAGGACCTATTAATTTGTATAATTTCATAGTAAATTATAAAGAGATTATAGAAGATTATTACAATGACAATTGAGAATTCATTAAATTTTAGGCAAGTCGGATAAGTATTTAAGTAGTTTTCTTAAAAAGAGAATTTAGTCTTTTTATAATTTTCAAGAATATGATAAAGGATTATTAAAGTGTAAAAGTTACCCAAATAAAATAGATTGTTATAAATTTCATTTTATTGTTATAAAGTTCGAATTTTATTAATAGAGTGCAACAAGCATAAAAATGATACAAAGCAAAATAAATAAAAAGGAGTTGAGAGCCGGGACTCGAACCCGAGACCTCTCGCTCCTCTCATCCCAAACAACACTCCAACCAGCTATGCTAATGTAATTTGTCTACCCATATTCCAATTCTTTTAATTTTAAACTATCCTTTTCTTCTTCTTCTCCAAACAAGTCAATTGTGTGATATTGAATTGACGCAGTGCCTTTGAATTGACCTCCCAATCTCCATTGTTTGCTTCAGTTGACCACCAAAACATCTTCATCATCCTATGTCATCTTCAAACAAACACAATCACCACCAATCCCCATCAATCATCTCCTTCACCATTGGTCAATTTTCATTGCGATGGATCCATTGGAAGCCTCAAAATCTACTATATAAAGGGGTAGTAGCAAGAGTAAAATTCACACATCAATTTCTCTCATCTTCCTCTTCAAATTCATCCAAATTTCAAACCAAAAATCCCTAGAATGGATTTCCCCCAAATCTGATTTTTTTGGAAAAAAATCCCCAAAACCTCTTCCTCCACTCCTTGGGCCGCCAGACACCACCGGACCACCAGCCAGGGGCCGGCCAACTCGCGCACGCCACCGGGAGGCCGCCACCTTGCCCCGCTTGAGCCACCAGCCCGTCGTCGTTCCGTCCAGTGCCTTCTCTGGTTCATTCCACGTAGAAGAAGGAGGAAGAAGGAGAAAGAAAAGGGTTGGGCTGATTTTGGGCTAATTCAAATAGGCCCAAATGTCCAATATTAGCTCATCAGTTTTCTTTTAGGGATAAAAGAGAAGGAGAGGCCCAAAAATCCGTCCACCTCGAAACCCGTGTCCATTCCGCTCCCGTTTTCGCTCGGTATAACTTTCCGACTCAAATGTTAATTAATATCTTTTTATAAAATAATTTCTACATTTATATAATATTTATTTAATTAAATTGAATAAATATTGCATGTAGGTATTAAGGAGAAATTTATATAATTAAATTAATTTACATACCCATCTAAGAGAAATATAGTTTTAATAAGCATATATGAGTTACTAGAGCCTTAATATTCATAATAATAATATTTTTAAGCATATTTAGATAAATATTGGGAAAGTATTAACTTAGGCACATTCCTCTTTATTATAAAAGAAATAATATAAGAAAAGGAGATTTATTAAAATAAGATTCTTTTAAAAAGGAAGAATAGAATTGGAGGTCTTTAATCCTACTATATGCTTTGGAATAATATTAGTAAGAGTTATGAATAAAGTATTGTAATAAGAACAAGTATGGAATTATATAAATTAAGAAAAGATATTAGTTACTAGGGTAAATGTAATCCTACTAGATTATTTAAATCATATCTTGATTATAATATTATGCTAGACATGTGATAATCTTATAAAAAGTTATTTTATAAAATTGCTAGCATATCAAATAGAGTTTTGATATTAAAAATATCACCTTCATAAAAGAATGAAGTTTACATAAAAATAATGATGTTACTTATCACTAGTATATCTTTATACTAGTGATAATAATAGAAATAAAGATATCTACTAGTATATCTTTATACTAGTAGATATATGAGATTATTTATAATAATAGAAATAAAATTATTTAAAGTTACCTTGTCTCTAGGTGTAGAGGATTTCCATAGATATAGTTTTATTTATTAAATATGGTAGTGGTGATAAAATTATGACGTATTATAATAATAATTATTCTAAATAAATTAAAGAGAACTCTTGTAGAAATATTGTTATAAAAGTTGTAACCATGGACTATAGTTTGTTAATAAATTAGGGTTGTTCATTGGTTCGGGTAATTCGGTTTTTACCTGAAAACCGAACCGAACCGAACCGATCAAAGGTACTTCGGTTTGGTCCTCGGTTCAAGATTTTTTCTAGTTCGGTTTTCGGTTCGGTTCGGTTCGGTTCGGTTTCGGTTCGGTTCGGGTAAACTACTAAAGTTATTATTTAAGAAGGATAATATTAATAATAGTTATACTACTAAAGTTATTATTTAAGAAAAATATTAGTTTAATATATCTCTAAGGGTAGAGATTTCTTACAAGACATAAGTTCTAAATTAAGTATAAGAAAAATTATGATATTGATAATATATACTTATAAGGATTGCTTGCATGAAAAGAAATAAGTAAGATATAGGAAAGATATTATTTTTATGAGCTAAAATAATATAATAATGGACTATAAGTATGAAGTAGAATATTATAAGTCATGATTGTATTTTATAAGCCATGATCATATAGTTTAGGCTATGATCATAGATATTTTATAAACCATATGATGTGAAAAAAATTATAGGAATAAAATAAATAAGATTAAGATAATACATGTTGAATTTAGGAAGTTACCTTATAAAGATAGTAGAAAGCCTCAAGTATGGAAACTTCCAAGAAAATAGATTATGAGTCTATTAGCTTTATTTAGTGTGAATTATATAATTAAATAAAATTCTATCAAGAGAATATTATTAATAAAGTATTCTTGGTGAGGGAAATAATATTCTAAGTTCACTAAGGAATAATGGGAAATTAGGAGTAATATTTTAATTAAGATAAGTATGTCAAAAGGTTAAAGTAAATTCTTTAAAGCTTAATAGGAATGGTACTTTTAATAGAAAAATACCTTTTTAGATAAAGGATGATATTTTATGAAATTATACTAGCTTAAGTTATGTTAAGGGAATTAAAAAGTGAAGTTAAAAAGGATTATTTTAATAATATTGAATAAAGGTTTTTATGGAATAAAAGGATATTACAAAACGAAAATAATAATAAAGGAATATTATTATTTTATATAGCCACCTTAATTATTATTATAATAATTTAGAAATCCCATTCTCTTATGCTAAATATATAAGAGAACTCCCAACCTTAAAAATAATTCGCATTTAAAGATCGTTCGTAAATTTTCCGTGTCAATAGGTCGAAATTTTGTTCGGAGTCGCGAACAACACTTTCCGTCTTATCACTATTCTACTCGTGAGAACAAAAGCAAGTGGAATTTCCCCTTGTGCCCTTTTATATCCATCTATATGATATTTCTCGATGTTGGGAACTTCTTGTATGCTTAAATAAAAATGAACCTAGGAAATATCGATTGTTAGATATAACGACCCCTTGTTAGCATAATTCACTATTATTATTTGATAGGATTATTTATGCTAGTGTGGTTGTGGCCTTGATTGTTTATGGTCTCGTTTAGAGACCAACGTCGAACGAACTAGTGAGGGGCGCGGAATAGCCGACGCCTCTATATCACCTTACTAAGTCGTAAGTGCCTACGCGTTTGAAGTACGACTTTCGGGATCATGATCTCCATCCGCTCCGATTGCAAGGAAGGATGAGCGCACTACAGCCGAGTGCCGGGAAACGGAGTTTTTCCCTCGGGTGGCTCGGATTATCCATGTCCCACCACTCTCTATTTAAATCATAAATGAAACCGAACATCTTTTGCCACTAAATAAGATAAGTGCTAAGGCACAATTAAGATGACAAAACCGGACCGGTCTCAAATGATCGATCCGGCCCTCAGTCCGCTTAGGGCGCGAGTGGTGTTTGACTTGTTTGAATAAATGAATGTTCCCAACATACCTTCAATTCTAAAGAAGACTACAATCAAGTAGTACTTCTCTTGCTCATCAAGCTATCCTTTTTGGATATGCTACCGCTATCTTTCATATCTTAGCTCCACATAAACAAGCTCATCATAAACACAACCTTACTATATCATTCGACAAGACTTGAAATTACCGAAATACCCTCGGGAAGTTCCATTCCCGCTTGGTTAGTCTCTTAGACTAATTCTTCTTTTCCGCATGTTTGCCTGACATTCTCTCGCCCCTCGCGAATTATGTCAGAATCTAGGAATCCCAACTAGGCGTGAAGTGAAGTGAAGACAAAGGAAGAACAAGGATTTTCAAGATGTACCTTTCAATCATTTTACTTTAGTTTCATTATGTTTCAAGGACAAGCAGGTTTTGCATTTCAATTCCGAACAACTTTATGTTTGAAAACAATGTAAGATATTTTGTAAAGAACTAAGTTTCCTTCGGGAGCATGCCTTTCTACTTATGAATTATGTTATTCCGCATTTTTATATTCTATATCATTCTAAAAGCCTTGGGTGACTTTGGACGGTAAAATCCGAGGTCACTGGCGGTAATACCCAATGTTGCAAAATAGGGGTGTTACACTAAAAGACTTCAAAGACTCGGGTCTCTATACCTTGGCTCCTGATGGGAGATTAGAATGAAACCAAGTCGTTGGAAGAGAGAACGAGAGAGTTGGACGAGTTAAGAAGGAGATGTTATAACTTCAGTAGATGGATCGATGATATGGACCTAATGGATATGGGTTTTATTGGCGCTCAATTCACATGGAGCAGAGGATGTGACCATGAGACTCTATCTAGTGCCCGACTTGACAGAGGATTATGTAACTTGGATTGGCAGAGGATGTTCCCCAACAACGGGATTAGACATCTCACAGCCAATCAATCTGATCATGCTCTATTACTGATCAGAACAGAAGGCTTCTAAGAAAGGACGCCTGGATCACGACCATTCCGTTTCTAGGCCGCTTGGCTAACTCATAATGAGTTCCAAAACTTTCTTGCCCTTTGGAATCACAGTGTGCCGCTCCCTATCGTACTTGCTTCTTTGGGCATCGAGTTAGGAGAATTGAACAAAAACGTCTTCGGGAACATGTTTAGAAGGAGAGATAAACTTTGGCATAGAATCGAGGGCATACAACGGGCGATGTGTGTAAGGTCGACTAGGGGTCTTATAAATTTTAAGGCAATACTAAGAAAACAATTGGATGTGGTCTTCAACAAAATACACACATTCTGGATGCAAAAGGCGAGAACTGATGCTTTGATAGATGGAGATCGGAATACCCATTTATTTCATGATTGTATTGTTGTGAGGAGAAGGCAGAAGAGGTTTGGAAGTCTTCTTGCGAGTTCTGGGGAAAGAATATGGGATCAAGGGGCTATTTAGGCGATGATCATTGATCATATCTGAAACCTTTATAAGGAAGAAGGAGGACATGAGGGGCCCATTGATCTTCCTAAGGAGAGATTTCCTCAACTCGAAGAAACTAATTTCGATTGTCTTGCTCAACAATTTCAAAGGAATGATATTAAAGAGGTTGTTGATTCCATGGGTCCCTTCAAGGCATCGGGACTCGACGAGTTTCATGTAGTGTTCTACCAATATAATTGGGATCAAGTTAGTCAAGAGGTGGAATCCGTGGTGTTCGATATTTTGAGCGGAGGCCAAGTACCACATGAAATGAATGAGGCACTGATTGTTCTCCTTCCTAAAGTGGGGAACCCGAAAACCGTAAATCAGCTCCGTCCCATAAGCCTCTACAATGTGGCTATGAAGATTGCAACCAAGGTCATTGTATCAAGGTTGAAATCAGTTTTGAGAAAGCTTGTAGCCCCTACTCAGTTGAGCTTTGTTCGCGGGAGAAAAATCATGGATACTATTATCATAGCACAAGAAGTGATGCGTTCAATGAGGAGCAAAAATGGCAAAAGGTTTATGGCGATCAAGATTGATCTTGAAAAAGCATACGAAAGGGTTTGTTGGTCTTTTCTTAGAGACACCTTATGGAAACAAGAATTCCAAATCAACTTGTGGGTGTAATCATGGAGTGTGTTTCTTCTTGCACAATGTGTGTTCTTTGGAATGGGAGTATGGGGGAGCGTTTTTGTCCGAGTCGTGGAGTACGACAAGGAGATCTACTCTCGTCGTACTTGTTCGTATTGTGCATGCAAAGACTAGGACATGTCATTGATTAAGCGGTTGCCATGGGTGCGTGGAAAACAATACAACTTTCTATAATGGACCAGAGCTCTCACATCTCTTTTTCGCCGATGACCTCATTCTATTTGGAGAAGCTTCAATGGAGCAAATGCAAACAATTAAGTGTTGTCTTGAGAAGTATAGTATGGCTTATGGCGCCAAGATAAATTTTCAAAAGTCTATTATGTGCTTTTCTTAGAGCGCACCAACGGAGTTGGCCAAATTGGTGAATTCAGCGGCAGTCCTGTGCATGGCAATATTGGACGCTATCTAGGAATACCAATACAAAAAGAAAGAACCAAGAAAGATGCGTAAAAGCATATTGTGGGAGAGATTTGGGTCCAAACTTGTCGAATGGAAATCAAGGACCTTATCGCTCGCAGGCAGGATTATGCTCGCCAAGGCGGCAATTTTGAGTATTCCTTATTACTCAATGGAGACTCCGGAGCTCCCGAGATATGATGAGAGGTTTTGCTTGGGGATCTACAGAAGAGAAAAGAAAGATGCATCTTTTGAATTGGGAGACTCTAAACAATCCAAAGGCGACAGGAGGACTCGGGGTGAGAAGTATGCGACAGGACAACTCTGCTTTCATGGCCAAGATGGGTTGGCGAGTTCTCACGGAACCGGAATCACTATGGTCAAGGGTGGTCCGGACAAAGTATTGCAATGTGAGGTTAGACCAGGACATGTTTCAAAGCAAACCTGGAGCATCAAACTTTTAGAATGGAATTGTTAAAGCCAAAACGCCTCTCTTGACGGGGTTACGGGCTAAAATTGTGGATGGAACCAAGACCCTTTTTTTGGATCATGTGTGGGCGACCTATAAATCGTTTATTGAGTTGGCGATTGCAAACGTTGATGACTCTGAGTTGGGAAAGACTGTGGATGAATACTATGATGGCAATGGATGGCAATGGGAAGAGTCTTTTTTTTATCTCCTTCCCCCTGAAGCTTTAATGAACATTGCTGAATTAAAAGTGGCGCCGGGGGAAGTGGGAGACAACTTCTACTGGGATCCTAACACATCAGGTAAATTTTCTATCAAATATGTCATGGAAATCATAAGAAGAGAAGAGGAATTGTCTATTGATTGTGGAAGAAAATCTGGAAAATTAAGGTGGTCGAACGGGTAAAGAGTTTTGTTTGGCTAGTGGCTCAGATGCGATTTTGTCTAATGCTAACCGGGTACGTTAGAGGATTAGGGATAACTGCACTTTCCATAGTTGTCCGGAGACGTAAACCACCTTACACATCTTAAGGGATTGTTATATTGCACAAGAGCTATGGAAAAACTTCCTGATTGATGACATGAAAGCAGTGTTTTATGCTAGATCTTTGGAAGAGTGGCTCGGAAGGAATCTGAATGCAATCGGGATCGGCCGACAACCTTTGCGTATGGCTTATGGTGGCTGTGGAAATTGAGGAATGGAAAGGTTTTTGGATCGCTAATTGAAGTGCGAGAGGCGAGACACGGATTTGTGGTGGACCGTGCGCGGGAGTACTTGAAACTCTTGGCGGCAAAAAGCTTTGGCAGTCGGGGATCGCACCAAACTCCGACGAATTGGACCAGACCAGGGGAAGGGTGGTGGAATCTAAACACGGATGGATCTTTTATAGAAGAAGACACGGTGATACATGTTGGGGGCTTCTTCATGATCGTAATGGCAGGTTCTTGAAGGGATTTGCAGCACAAATGAACGGAAAATCAGCATTCAAAGTTGAAGCTTTAGGCCTGTTACAGGAGCTTACCATTGCAAAGGAGATGAAGGCAACCAAGCTGGAAATTGAACTCGACCCGATGGAGGTGATTTTAAGAGGTTACGAAATAGGATCCAACTCCTACGACAAACTAGGAGATGATTTCCAATATTAGGAATCTTTTGAAGGCTAATTTCTAGGAGGTTTCCATTCACCATATCCCACGGCAGGCTAACCAATCTGCGATTGGCTATTTAGGATAAGCAAAGATTGTATCAGAGATTTTATTTTCTTTGAGCACCCTCCGAACGGATTAAGGGCGATTTTAGAAGTTAATGTTTGAAAAAGTGAGCATATTTAATCCTTTATTTTTATATTTTAAATAAAATGGGTATAACCATCCTTTACTTAAAAAAAACAATGCTAAGAAAATTAAGAGTAGGAAAAAAAACACTTGTTAAGTTGGTTATCTGCCATTTATCATTAGAAGGAGTTGATGGAGAAAATGAAAACAGATTTGGAGCCTTTCGTCCAACACTGAAATTGCACGACCAACAATCGTTTCCCCATTGGACTGCAAAATCTTATCCTCCATGAATCCACTGTCTTTCACCGCTCAACTCCAATTTCACCAGCCCTTTTTCCACCGCTCTCTGTTTCTCCGCGCTTCTCCCAACCCTCTTTCCCTCCTCCTTCAGCGGCCGAGACAGCTTTCCTCCTCACCGGCGAGCCGTTCCATAGCTCAACCCACCAAGGTCTTTGCCTTGGCCAGAAAGCCCGTCTCCTTCAAGCAAGAAGATTTCGCTTCCCGTAAGCAATACTTCACTGCCCAATAGAAAGTACCCAATTCGATTTTCTTGTAAGCAATAAGCTCTGATGACTTGGTCGAATTTGATGGAATTGTATGTGTTTTCTGTGTCTAGCTGCTGATTTGCATTTCGACCCGCCCCTGAGTATCGTCAAGTATCCGGACCCTCTTCTCAGGGCGAAGAACAAGCCTATTGATACTTTTGATGATGCATTGAAGAAGTTGGCCGACGAGATGTTCGACGTAATGTACAAGTGAGTTCCCCGTTCCCCACGCCCGAATTTTGAGCTGAAAGTTTGCTTTTTTGCTTTGAAAGTTCGAATTCGCGTTTTGGCTCTCTCAGTTCATGTGTCACATTTGGCACACGCCATTCTTCTTTGTTAATGATTGGGCAGAAAGTGAAAGTAAAAGCAAAATCTGGTGGTAGAAACTAGAATGTATGGTTTGAATTTAATAAGATCTTCTGTTCCCTGGTTGCTTTGAATGGGTTCCTACAGAAATTGACAATTTGAGTAGCTTATTTAAGCTATCTGCAAATCTGCAATGTTAAGAGAAACTGGTATACTAGGTGTAATCGACTGGCACATTTGTTTGTAAACTTGTTCCACCCTTCATATACAAATTTTATTAAACCACATGTTGTCATATGAACCTTAGCAATTGACCACCAATGTCCATATATTGTTAAATGTCAGGTAGAAACCTGGTAAAAGTTCCAAAGAAAGCTGAGACACTGGTGCCTGTTATTGTATTTTAACTAAATTTGAATGACAAAAATGGGGCAATGCTGGTCAATTCCAAGCGGACTTGTTGTGATATTAAGTTTTTTTTTTCTTAAGTTCATTTGATATTGGTTCTACTTTATAGTATAAATGACCTTCGTTTTTTAATTAAAAATAATAATTTTGTTGCACATAGCACAATGTTTGCATTCTTGTTTGGCATTCTGGAGTTCATAGACAAGTGTTGCTTATAAGATGACAATTTGTGTTATGATATCTTTTATTTGGTTATGAAAACTCATATTGGTTTCTTTGTCATCATAGAACGGATGGCATTGGGCTCTCTGCTCCCCAAGTGGGAATAAATGTTCAGCTCATGGTGTTCAATCCTGAGGGCGAACGTGGAGTAGGAGAAGAAATTGTTCTTGTAAATCCAAGGGTGACTAGATATTCTCAGAAGTTTACACTTTTTAATGAGGGTTGCTTGTCTTTTCCTGGAATATATGCGGATGTCAAGGTACACATTTTACTTGTCTTCTCCTCATTATTATCCTGAAGAATTGGAGCTTCTGAAAATTTCAATTGTATATCATTGATTTGGAGGCAGCAAAGACTTCCTAAATATTGACTTCTCTCGTAGGCACTTAGTGAGAGGAGCCGTATGGAGCCAAATATATGATTGAATTTAGCCCACTCTACAGTGTTACTGTATTAGAGACATCTGATCAGTAAAATACCTCGGAAGAGAGTATCCTAGATTGAGAATCTTGAACTTCAGGGAATTGTTGAGGTTGACAATTTCTTGCTTCCTTTTAGTCTGAAAAAAATGTTTGTCTGTAATGTCCTACATTCTTTTCAGGTCGAAATTTTCAGGGAACCTACTATATAGGTCAGAAAGTCATTTTTATTAAGAAACTAAAATTTTCTCTCTCTTTTTTTTTTTCTATAAAATGACTATGAACTAACAACAGTGGTGATGACATGATTTATATTATGGGGCATTATATACACCAAAAAGCATACCTGACTTTTCATACAAGCCAACCTGTTTCAGTGTTTCTTTCTATGTGATTTTCCATTCATCTGTTCGTCTAATTCGTTTGTGGTGATAGCCAAAGGCACATAGATAAATCGTGCAAATATCAAATCTAGCATGCATATCACCATAAGCCTCAGGATGGAAACATGATTTTAAATAAAGCTTTCAACGATTCATTCACTTGCTGATTTAGCCTATATATAATAGGGACCTAAATGGACAGCATCCTGGATATCTGTCATACCAGAATGGTTTGCTGAAAAGAAGAATTGTTGTGGAATTTTAGCTAGCATCTGTTAGTATTTAGGACAAAGGCAGACTCTTATTATATAGAAGGTTTGGCAGGGTTACATCGATGACAATCTTCTTTAAATTAAGGACTTAATTTGCTGTCTCAAGATTATTCAACCGTATTCTGATCAAATGATCATGCAGCCATTTCACTCTAAGACTATATGGCTATGTCAAAAAACAAAATGGACATTAAAAGAAACATTAGGATGAGAAACACATAAATTTGAATCCATTTTTCTTAATTTACTTTTGTGATGGAAAACTTACTGATTTGTAAGAATTTTTCTATCAATTACAATGTGTGATGATTTTATTGAAACAGAGGCCAGAATCCTTAAAGATTGATGCACGAGATATCTCTGGTTCAAGGTTCACCATGAACTTATCAGGACTTGCCGCACGAGTCTTTCAGCATGAATTTGATCATTTGGAGGTACTATAATATTGTTCTGCATTATCAGGAATATGTTTGTATTCATGTTTCCTTTAAGCTAGCATATGATTCTATTGTCAAACAGGGGGTCCTTTTCTTTGAGAGAATGACTGCAGAAGTTCTCAACAGCATACGGTCAGACCTACAGGTTAAGACCCTATTTCCTCGAGTTCTTCTGTTATATTATATATACATACAAAATTTAAAAGGCATGTTGTGGATTTTAAAGGGTATAAAATGTCTTGTTTTTTGGTTATTGTGACTGACTTCCAATCTGTAGAGTGAATACTTATTTTCATGCCATTGGTTTAATCTTCCTATTATGAGATTTATTCACATCATTTATCAAGACTTGTAACATCACAACATGTTATGTATTTGTATTTTTTCCGTTGACATGTAAACATAGAGACATAGTTTCTTCCTTGTAGTAGTGATATGAGTTTTTCATTTAACTTGTAAGCAATCCTATCCTGTTGTAATCTGCAGAACCTGGAAATGGAATACGAGGCTAAAACTGGATTAAGTAGTCCAGAAAGAGTTGATGCTTTGAAAAGGAGGACCGCGGCTGTTGGATTTGGAAGATCATAATACTTGGCACTTGTCTTTCCCCGGTACCCTGCATGTACAGCGAAGGATAACAAAATTTTGAGCTTGGTTAATGCAAAATTTGTGCAAGTGTTACAAGTTAGTTGCGTGAAAGATTCGTATCATGTTATTTAGCAGCTTCATTGCAAACCTAAATGTTACTAATATATATCTTTTATTTTTTTGTATTTGCTTCCTCATGATCCAATGCTTCCAACAATCCCACCTCTCCCACTCAACTCTTGTTTTCTGCCTCTTCGGATGGAGCCTCTCCAAAATTCTCGGGACTTCATCTAAAAAAACCCTAAATTCAGACCTCAAAAGTTGCAGCATTTCATACCCTTCAACCGAATGAAGGTAAAAGTCGTCTTCGAAATGAAGAAACAGCAGCCTCTTCCCAAACAACACAAAAAAAAAATGCCAATGTGGAAACATGTTAATGAATTATCTAAACCCTTGTTTGCACATACACATCTGACCTCCTTATCAATACTATTAGATGTTGAAATGAATAATACCCTTTTAATCACCTTAACTAAACACTTATTACATAATAAAAATCCTGTGCGGGTCTTCTACATATAGTATAATTATAACCAAGTCTTGCTATTTAATACATATGTAAGCTGTATAATCTGCTGATACAGCGCCGCTCCAATCTAATCGAAGCAACCACATGAGATCCCCTTGATAGCATGTGCTTCACATTGCTTTGTAGACAATCTTGGAACAAAAACACAAGTGTCAAGTGTCAGAGTCATGACATACCTAATCCAACGGTTTTGGTTTTGCTAAATCAGGTCGACATCTACTACCTGCCTGTATGAAGATGAAGGGATTAAGGCATATGATATATAGAGAGAGGTTGTAAGAAGAGGATACATTCTAGCGATGGCTCCGTTGAGCGGAATAGGCCCACTACTCATCCTTTATTAAGATGGCTTTTAAAGGTATTTAATCCAAACAATTTTTGAAATGGGGCCCAATTAAAAATCACCTCGCGTATAATAGCTTGATTTCTGTTTGCGAATGAAAAGCATAATCTGTCTTACTAATAGAAGTCATCTGACCATCTTCTTTCTAATAGTTTCGATGCGGGACGAGCAATTCTACAAGAAACTCATTCGGCCATTGTTTTTCAATATCTAAGAGTTTAGTAATCACGCCACGGTCCACATCTGTACGAACGTTAGTACTAAACGAGTCGGCAATTCTGCAAAGTCATCGGCTTTGAGTGATTATGCAGCGGAATAAACAAACAGGAAATTATGTTATCAAACTGTGAGTGACACCGTGATGTATATTGGAAACTCCTAGTAAACCGACGAGTTTACTTAGAGAAAAACCACTCTCTTCCAAGCTTTTCACTTGATCGGATTTCAAGAGTCCTTAGACTCACTCTATTGATTTCTTGAGTGTTACAAAGTTCTTCCGTGTACAAATTGAATCTCACAACCTTGAATCACGCTTTACCTTTGTTCCTACACTCTCATCTCACGCTATACCTAAACCACTTGACTACACTACTTGCACGAGTCCCACGCACAAAATACATGTATTTTTTTGCTCAAAGGTCTCAACTCTCAACGTCTATCCTAAATATTGAAGTATTTAAGATAGAAGAAGAGAGATCTTGTGTGATATCATTTCCCATTCGGTTAGGGAAATGACATCCACTCAATCTTTAGAAGATCTTTCCTAAAATAATATGCAGACTAATAGGAAATATCACATAGGAATCTCGACATGATCTTCTGTTTTTTGCACTTTTTTGTGATGATTTTCTCCATAAATAAACGCTCCAACTGTCCTGTAAACAATCAAACAAGATCTGCATATTCCTTCCAAAATAGTTTTTCTACCAGTTGTTCGTATCAGTGACTTTATCACATCATTTGATATCGTCGACTCTCCATCCAACTTCTAAGTCACTAAATCTTGGAACCATCAAAACTAAAACTTCTAACAACATCTCAAGTAGAATTCTCTCTCTTACTTATTATTGCACATCCTAAGAGTCGTAATCATGATCATAATACATATCAACTTCCGTACCTGATCTTGCTAATGCGAAACCTACGGTGTTTGTTGTCGTGTCACTTACTTGTTGTAATTTCCTGGCTGAAATTTTAGTTCCTAAGATGAAAAGAAATGTTGACAATAGGTCGCCTTGTCTTAATCCTTATTTGGGAAGAACAATTTCGTTGGTCATTATTGAATAATACCAAACAGTATGGTTCAAACGCATTCTTGTATCCATCCTATAAAACGTTGACAAAAACCGAAAATTTCCATTATCCAGAATAAAAAATCACAATCCAATCTAGTGTATACTTTTTTCATGTCAAGTTTTATCGCTATTGAACCGTCTTTGCCTTTTTTACCTCTAAATGAATACTAGGGTTGAGGAAAAAACCGTAACCGAAAAACCGACAAACATATCACTTTTTACGGTTAACCGAACCGGTTTTTTTTAAGCGGTTACGGTTAATCAACCGATACTTTTAATGGTTCAAAGGTTCGGAGTATAAACCGACAAACCGATCATTAATTTTTTAAGTCTTTTTTGTGATGATTTTTGCAATAATTTTATAATACGGAGTATAAGCTTATAAAACGGTGATGATTTCTGACATAGTTTTAGCTAGCATCCGTTAGGACAAAGGCAAACTCTTATTACATATAAGCAATTGTTTGGTGGGCAAAATAGTGATTATCATCTTCTTGAAATTTAGGACATATCATGCTGTCAAGAGTTGTTGACCATATTCTGATCAAGTGATCACACAGAAAATTTCCTTCTAAGACAATAAGGTTATGTCCATAAGTTAGGGAAAAAAATACACCTCTTTGACTCTTTCTTATTACCACCAATTTGAACAACAATAAGAAATAATCACTCGAGCAAAAGGATAATCTCATTTCACCAAACTATCTTTGAAGGTTCTTGTTGAGGCCGGGTCCAGCCTTCCAGGAATCCAGCTATTCTACATTTCTACTCATCCTGATTCTTGTTTCCGTTTAATATAGAGACATCAAAAAATTCATCAAATTTTGGCCTTCGTTTATTACAAGTTGGGCAAGTGTTGCACCTTAATTTCTACCAAAAAAAAAGTGTTATACGTTAACTCTGTGAAAGATTAGTATCATACTCCGTATTTACTAGCTTCATAGCAAATCAATAATTTCACAATGCATTTTGCCTCCCAATGATTTTACCCTTCTCGATCTTTCAATCATGGCATACTATTTTTGGACACTTGATAATTACCTATATACTGTAGTAGAATTGTTCATCTCCGAAAACACGAATTATCCTCTATAATCATCAATAACTAGAGCATTTCACAGATTTCATCTTAAAAAGTCCTTAATTCAGACCTCAAAAGTTGCAACATTTCATACACTTCAACCGAGTGAAGATGACAGTCATCTCCGAAATGGAAAGTATGGATTTGATCCTTTATCCGAATCCAACTACATCCTTGGATCTTATTCAATTTCTCTTCCTTCATCAGCCTCCTAACTTTTGAAACATCAATCCATCTTCCAAACGAAGCATATAAATTGGACAGCAAGACATAACCAGCTGGGTTCTTCTCTATCCCTTCTAACAATTCACTCACCACCCTTTCAGCAACATCCTTTCTTTTGTGCATCTTACAACCGTTAAGTAAAGACGCCCACGTATCAGAATCCGGGGAAAACGGCATGGATCTGATTAACTTCTCTGCCTCGGAAAGTTGTCCAGAACGAGACAGCATATCTACAACACATGTATAGTGCCAGATCCTAGGCTTTATACCATTAACTTTTTCCATTGAGTTGAAGTACCAAATCCCCTTGTCAATGATTCCACAATGAGCACAAGCAAAGAGCACAACTAATAAAGTAAGCTCATCCGGGGAAACAGAAGAGTCTCTTTGCATCTCTTCAAAGAGCTGAATGCTCTCTTCTGCAAGGCCGTTTTCAGCTAGCCCTTGAATCATGGCCGTCCAAGAAATGTCATTTTTCTTAGGCATTTTGTGAAAAATATGTCTAGAGCTCTCAATATCTCCAGATTTGGAATACATGTCAAGTAAAGCAGTTCCCACAAAGACATCGTCAACCATTTTTAGTTTAATGATATTTCCATGGAGGATTCGACCCTTTCCCAACGAGCTTGTGCTTGCACAGGCGCTGAAGAGGGTCGTAAAAGTTGTGCTATTCGGAATCTGTCCGGATAAGATCATCTTATTAAACATTTCAAAGACCTCATGAAACATTTGATTCTCCATGTAGCCAGCAATTAAAGCGTTCCAAGAGACCGTGTTTCTATCAGGCATTTCTTGAAACACATCTCGGGCCTCTTTCAGCATGCCATTCAGACTGTACCCGGAAACCAAAGAGTTCCACGAAACTACATTTCTATTAGGACTCAAGTCGAAAACCAAGCGTCCATCATCCATCCTCCCACATTTACAGTACAAGTCAACTAATGAGCTGGTAATGTAAACATCATGATCTACTCCAATCTTTAATACATGTCCATGGACATTCATGCCAGAATGCAAGGCCTTAAGAGTAGCCAGAGCACTTATGATGCTAGACAGGCAAGAGATGTTAGGCTTGAGTCCTTCACAAATCATAAGCGGAAAAAGTTCCAAAGCTTCTTCAGGACGACCACACTGAGTGTACCGTGCAATCATAGCACTCCAAGAAACCACATTCCTCTCTGGCATCTTCTCAAAGATTCTTCTCGCCTCTTGCAAATTTCCGAGCTTAACATACATATCAAGGATAGCAGTCCAAGAGACAACGTCTCTAGTTCCCATTGCATTGAAAATTTTCCTAGCCATATCAAGTTCACCCACTTTCAAACTCAATGTGATCAAAGAATTGCAGACAGAAACATTCTCATTGAATCCAGCCTTTATCAGAAAGCCAAACAGGCTCATACCCAACTCAGAATCTCTCAAACCTGCACACGCTCTAACAATGGAAGTGAAAGTAACTGCATTGGGTGTACAACCAGATTCAAGCATCCTCTTAAAAAGCCATAAAGCATCCGGATTGAGTCCATGCTGTACAAACCCACTAATAGCAGCTGTCCAGGAGACCACATTGTGAAACGGGTTCTTCTCAAAATACCACATAGATTCCTCAAATCTCCCATGCCTTAGAAAACCGGAAGTCAGGGCCGTCCAAGATATCTCATTTCTCTCAGGCATTTGGTCGAACAGCTGGCGTGCCTGCTCGAGATTGCCCCATTCAACATTGGCTGAAATCAAGCAGTTAGAAACAACAAGATCGAACCCATTAAACTCTTTTAAAATCTGATCAATCTCCATTGAACGTTTGGATCTCTTCAAGTACATGATTAGAAGCTTCACAGCGATAAATTTGTCGGACGAGAGGCCCCGTTTGATGAGAACGCCGTGAATCCCCCGTGCTTCGTCGAAGGAGCCACGCAAGGTCAAATCCTTCAGAAGCGACAAACATGTTTGTATCAAGGAATTGAAGATTTTGGTGGGTTCGGTATTGAAAGAAAGTGGAGTCTTTACTTTCAAAGCATTCCTCATCTGGCGCGAAAGGTTGGTGGATAGTTCGCTAATTTGATTTGCTAACATTTGCTTCTTTTTTTTAGGTTGAAAAAATCGTGATTTGCTAATAAAACTGTTTTAAACAATTTATTTGCAACATTAATTTATATTTTTTAAATAAAAATAATAATCCTCCACCATTGTTGTTTGTAACGTTTAGCGGACGTCGTGTGTCGGCGCGCATTCACTTATTATGAATTGACTACTACATTTGTCACTCGAATGACAACATTTTAATTGAAAAAGAGCATACTGAGCAAAAGGGTCGAGCTAGGTGGCAAGAGATTACACAACTCAACAAGCCAAACTGAAACATGTTTACCATGCAAAGCACATACATTCCACATTTCCACGTGTCCACTCCTCCCCTCTATTATAAACCTCAACAATTAATAGTTCATCCATCTCCTACTCCAAACCCTTCTCACATTTTCCTTTACAACTTCGTTCATCTCTCAAAAATCTCATCAACATCACCGAAATGGCCGACGTCCGTGATCGTGACCGTCCCGTCCACCAGCTCCACGTCCACGCCCACTCAGGCCCGCAGCCGGGCCAGAATTTCTCCTACCCGGGCCAGAAGGACTACCACGCCATGGGCTCCGGCCCGTCCGCTTCCCACGTGGTCGCGGTAGTGACCCTTCTCCCGGTTAGCGGAACCCTCCTAGCACTAGCGGGGCTAACGCTAGTGGGGACGCTGATCGGGCTGGCGGTGGCGGCCCCGCTTTTCGTGATCTTCAGCCCGGTTCTTGTCCCGGCGGCATTCTTGATGGCCTTGGCAGTGATGGCGTTTTTGGCTTCCGGGGCTTTCGGGGTGAGAGGATTGTCGTCGTTGTCGTGGGTGGTCAGCGCCTTGAGGGAGGTGGCACAAAGGCAGCTGCCAGAGCAGGTGGACCACACCAAAAAGAGGATGGCTGACGTGGCGGCGTTTGTGGGCCAGAAGACGAAGGAGACAGGCCAGACTATCCAGCAGAAGGCCCATGAGAGCGGCGCCAGGACTACTACTTGAGCTAGCTATGGCTCTTGAGAGTTGAGATCATGATTATGTAATAAACTCGTTTTTTTTTTAATTAAGGAGTACGTATATGTAACGTTTGGCTTGTGTTCTGTTTTTAAGTATCTTTTGCATGTTATGTGAAACAATTCTGTTGCTTTTTTGTGTGTGTTTTCAATTTGAACTCAATAAAATCTTCAATGTTTAATGTCGTCCTTTGACTTTCTTGTCAAGTGCCGAGTTTGTGTATAAAGTGTTGTATGTTTTAACCAGCTAGGAGCAACTTCTTCATCCACGAAAGATCATATAGCCAAAGAATAGGTCGGTTTGGTAAACATCCATACTTGACAATAAATGATGTATAAATAAAGCTACTAATAATAGTGACAATACGTTACTAGGGAAGTAGTGTAATATTGCAAAACAACACACCACTACCCTAATTCCCTAAATAAAGCATCCAATGACAAAGAAAGCATCTTTAGCCCTACCCACCACTACCGACTTGCTTTTTTCTTTGAGTTAGATCTTCTCTCCGCCAATCAAATCCTTCCTTTTTCTTTCTCTCTCAATCCATTTTCGGCGGCCTGAATTTTTTCAAACATTAAAATCAATAATCTCTTTCTGTCCATGACTTAATGTCTGTGTTTTGGAACCATCGAAAGTTCATTAATCTCAAGTGGACTGAGACCCGCCTGTTTTATGTTTGTGCATCGTCTTCTTATAAAAACTTGAAAAGATTTCCGAAAAATGGGGATATGAAGGTGGGATTTTCACGAGCTGAGGACAAAGGAGGAAGAAACAGTTGGTGGTCTACTATTACTACTCTTCAATTTTGAAAACTGGCACCAGCAAATCAAACAAACGTAAGCTTCTATCCTTTTGTCTAATAGATTGTCTTTAATGGCCTAATGGGTTTATTTAAAAAGCAATTTTGAAATAATATAGTTTATCATTTTGGCTGTTTCTGTTTGTTTTCGTCTAGCTGTTCAATTAGCGTCTACGGAGTATTATTTTAACATGATCTTGGTGGGTTGGTTCTATATATTTGTTTGATTTGTAATCTAGATCTTCTTATCTACAATTATCTTTTCTGGGCAAGTGTTCCTTAAGGATTAGCCTTTATGGATTAGTGGGTGGGCAAAAAGATAGCAAGGGTTTTCTATTTTGGTATTTTCTGTTAGACCATTGTAAAGCAAAATCAATTTGGGTTTTCTATTCGTTTTGCAGCTGGAGTGGAGAAAAGGGAAATTGAAGCCAGTTTTGGGGAATTGGAGGGCAAGATTGAGGTTGAATCCGATGCCCGTTAACATAGTTCATGATGCTGGTGGACTCTCCAAAATCATATTGACTGAGCCTATGGGTTCATCAGCTGAGGTGTTTTTTTCTGACTTCTCTTGTCCATTTACATTTCTATGACTGTCTTTTTTATGTGCATTTGTAATAATCATTCTGATCCAAGTTATTTACTTCATTTGTAGTGGTGTTAATGAATGTATCACTTGAGTTTAGCCTGTTGGTCTTTCTTGGTTAATTGTTGATACCATTCATTGGGCTAAGCTGCATATGGCTATGGTTAGATCAGTAGTCAGTACTAGAACCATCTTTTAAGCTGTTTCTACTTTTACTGATGCCTTATTGCCTTCTGTTTATTTTTTATTATTTTCGTGCCAGAGTATATCTCTGCTGTAAGGCAGATTTGAGTAGTTAAATATTGTTTTATATGACCTGATGATGTTTTCATTTTCGGTGAAGTATTCAATACGGGTTGGTGAAAATTAATTATGCAATTTGGATGAAGACTTAACTATGTGACTTGATAAACATGAGAATTTTCATAAGAATGATCCAAAATTCTTATGACAATAATAACAGTGATAAAAGCTCTAATCTACTAGATAGTTGCATTTAGCATCTGTTAATTAAAAGTGTGTAGAAGATTCTAAGATGCATGGAATTGCATAAAGAACATGTCTTGTGTTGATAAGCATAGAAGTCCAGAAAATTTCTCTTTACCAATTAGTTAATGGATAGTTTAAAATCATATGCAATATATTTTTTTGGCTGAAATCATATGCAACCTATAATGGGAGGCTAATTCCACTTAAAATGCTTTCAGGTGCTTCTCAATGGAGGGCAGGTTGTTTCATGGAAGAATGACCGCCGAGAAGAGTTGCTTTACATGAGCAGCAAGGTAAAGTGATGATTCGATCAGTATACTGTATACCCGAAGAACAGAAGACTTCATTGAAATGGTTTTCATGTTCTAGGAATTTCAGTGTTTATGCCTTTGTTAGTGATTTTTGAAGAGTACAGTCATTTTGGAATATGGTTCTTTAAATTCTTAGTTGATGATGAGTTTCACTTATTTAATTAATTACTTTGCTTGTTATGGAGAAAATTCTCCCATTCTTAGTTAGAATTAAAAAAGGAATATCAAAATTAAAGGTGATTGATGAAAACGAGTACCCTCAAGAGAAAGATATGCTTAGATTCCCTGCTTGGTGGGTAAAAAAAAAAAAAAAAAACTATAGTTCTTGCTTTAGTTAGAGTCTTAGACATTTATTTCCCTTTCTTGAAAATTTTGTGCACTTCTCTGATCCTCCTTGGTCGAAATCTCCTCTGTTTTGCACTAATCCACCCACCCTGCATTCTGATAAAAAGATAAGATGCTTGATGTTCAATCTATATGTAAGGATCACTTTATGCTTTTACCGTTCTCTTCATCTCTTATGGAATTGGATGCTGATGGAGTATTTAAAAAGATCAACTGCTTTTCCTTACCTGCATTTTTTTTGCAGGCAATGGATGGCCATCATTTGTATTTAATGTTTATTTTCTTGTGCTCAATATAAAATAATATTTATCCTTTTTAATTGTACATTGAACATAATGGTACTATTTCACAGGCCGTCTGGAAGCCACCTAAGGCGATCAGGGGAGGAATACCTGTCTGCTTTCCTCAGGTTTGGTGCTGAACAAACTCTAAAAATTATAAAAAAAAAAACATAAAAGTTGGTTTTTAGTTGGATTATGCATTCTTCTTAATTATCTGTTATTTGGTGTTGAAGTTTGGAAATTATGGTTCACTTGAGCAACATGGATTTGCAAGGAACAGACTATGGTCACTGGATGAGTCTCCTTCTCCTTTGTCTCCTTCAAACAATCACTCAAGCGTCGATCTCATACTCAAGTCCACTGAGGATGACTTGAAGGCATGTCCAAGGAGGTATTTTTATAGAGGTTTTGGCCGTTTTGTAAATATGTCCTAGCTTTAACTTAACTACCGGCTTATTTAATTGATAATTCTTGTATGCAGCTTTGAGCTGAGACTTCGTATCACTCTTAGCCCTGGAAAACTCACACTGATCCCTCGTGTGAGGAATACAGATAACAAGAACATGACTTTCACGTTCGCTTTGCGTAATTACTTGTCGATATCTGATATTAGGTTCACCTCATACTCACTTGTCTCCATTTTTTTTTAACATTTATATTCTCTCTAGGAAGTTGGAATGTATGTATCATTTTCTAACTTAAATTGCTACAATCTTGCAGTGAAGTACGCGTTGAAGGATTAGAGACCCTGGATTACTTTGATAATCTAAGTCAGAAGGAAAGGTTCACAGAGCAGGCTGACGCCATTACCTTTGACAGTGAGGTAATTTTCTCATATCTTTGTTAAATCATAAAAATTCCATTTACCATTCTTGCTTGGATCTGATTAAAAGTAAATCTTCTCAGGTTGATCGCATTTATTTAAGCACACCTCCAAAGATCGCAATTATAGACCATGAGAAGAAGCGAACTTTTGTGTTGCGTAAAGAAGGAATGCCAGATGCAGGTTTGGTTTGCAAGAACTCAGATCCCTCCCAGTTTCCTCATAAGTAACACTATCAATGTCTTCTAGGGAACGTTTGGATTACGCAAGATAATGATAATCTTGCATTAGTCCAATTCCAAACACACTTTCTAGTTTCTAGTACTAACCGATGATGGTTTTCGGATATTCTTGTATTGTCTTACCATCCACTCTGGTTCAGATGTGAGCATTCTTCAATTGTTTAGCCAGATTTTATGTACAACTTATAAATTTGCATCCCCATCTTCCTTATCTAAATATGCAGCTCTTTGGAACCCGTGGGACAAGAAAGCTAAGGCAATACCAGACATGGGAGACGAAGACTACAAGTCAATGTTGTGTATAGATTCAGGTGTGTTAGAGGCGCCTATTGCATTGAAACCTTGTGAAGAGTGGAGGGGGTATCAGGAAATATCTACAGTTTCTTCAAGCTACTGCAGTGGACAATTGGACCCCAGAAAAGTCCTATATGGCTGAACTGACATTTTACACATGAAGAATACAGAGGTTGGTTTGATGATTGCCCTCTTATAACTCTAAAGTCAATTTCCTTGTTAGTTCCTCCACTTGTGACTGTTTGTTTGTGTATATCGAATTATCTATCCTCCTTTGGGTTGTTTTATATGGGGGATATTAGCACCTGATCACTTCGCCAATGCATGGTTTATTTTACATTGGCGATAATTATCAATTATGATACCATATTGGATTTCCCATGTTGAAATGCAACAGTGAACATATGATTACCTCACTTGATCTGTATGATGATCGATTACGACTCTTAAGGTGTGTAATAATAAGTAAGAGAGAATTCTACTTGACATGTGGACTGTGGAGTGAAAACTACGGGTCCGTTTGGATATCAAGTTTATGATTTATAAACACTTGTTTACGCATTATAATAATTTAATGTGGAAAAAGGCTGATTGGATTTCATGTTTACTAATAAATAGCACATAGAGCATTTTTTATAAACACTTGTTTGAGATCTGTTTCTCACTTTCTTCCTTAGCGACACTTCTTCTACCCAAGTAGGCATGCGTCTCTCTATAGTCTATATATAGTTGGAACTCATCCACTCCAATTATCAGATCTCGCCCCGCCTTCCACTAGAGTATCTATCCAACTCACACAGTCACACATGCGTCAGTATAAACCGTAATTGGGTGAGTTTGAGATTTGGGAAAGAATTGACCCCTACAGATCTAAAGTTTCAATGTCAATTTGAGCCCCCTAAAGATCTAACCTTGTAAAATTCAATTCAAAATCAATAAAATGTAATTGAATTATGCAAAAGAGTCGTTGAGACTGGGAGTAGGCTCATAGAAGAGGAGAGAGAATGATGTCGGAGGCTCACATGATTAGCGGGGGCGGTAGTGAAGATGCTCATGGCAACGGTGGACAATCCCTCATGGGAACCAGCTCGAGATTGGAGACGGGGAAGTTGGCTCCTGGTACGCCAAGGTTCGAGAATGGAGGTTGGAGATAACAATTAGAGAATGAGTTTTCTTGTCCCACATCGACTCTATTAGAAAGAAGATGGTCATAAAAGTTCTATTAGTAAGACAAAGATTGTGCTTTCATTCGTAAATAAAAATCAAGAAACTATAGCCTTTGTGATTTTTTAATTGGGCCCCATATCAAAGATGGTTGGGATTATTTATCTTTAAAGGCCACAAGCGTATTTACAACCCTCTCTCTGGCCTTACGTGTAGCTTGTGGTGTATATTTGCAAGCTACGGATGGAACATAATTTAATTGCAATTAAAATTGCAGCCTTCATCATACAGGCAGGTGGTATTATATGAATTAACACAATTCAATTTTATTTTATGCATCAAATATATATAAAAATAAAAATTATGTAAAAATTCGATACCACACAGGCACACTATCACCAAGAAAACAACAACTCCGACGTTGATGAAGATGTAGAATCAAGTTGAAGTCTCTGAATCCTCTCTATCGTGAACTATAATATGCAACCGGAGACCATGTGTACAACTATCATAGTCGCCAAAAATGTAGTAGTGATTCGGGAAAGACAAAACAATGACTGCATGGATACCGGTATAAATTTTTATTCGGGTATGTTCTAAGTAATTATGTTATTCTTCATCCAACAAGAAGTAAAAATAAAATAGTACCATATATTTTTATTGTTGAACTGAAGATTAATGTGGAAAATGGAGTGTTTAACAAAGCAAATTTCAACAGAACACCAAATGTATTCAATTCAATCACATGAATACATGGGAAATTACAAGATAACACTCTCAACTAATCTCACAAAGATTCAAAGCAGTGTCAACTCACTTAATTGGGAACAAGAAATGAAAACAACAATCTAATTATAGTCCCGGTTCACTAAGAGAGACCGGTCACAATTATTACAAAGCTGAACCGGATTAAAGACATAAAACCGAGTTCCCACCAAAAGTAGAATTATGAGAACCAAGTAAGAAAGCCAAATTCCATGCCTTCTTCTTTTGATGGCTCCAATTGGACAATCAGCTTGATCACCATACTTCCACAATTACAATTATGCCCTCCCAGCCTTTCCTCAAAAGAGGGTTACATTGGTGTGGTTTAATCCCCCTGGCCCGCCCGGCCTCGGAAAATTTATAGGGGACCTTCCAATGAAGTCGGCGGGACATTTGCCACCATAGTAGAAGAACATACCCTCATTTGGGAATGTATTGACTGGTGATAAGTGATAGCAGCCCTCAGCCGTGGTTATTCCTCTCATTCGGTCCGCATTTGTAAGAAGTGGGTTGCCATGGTCGTCGTAGTAGAAAATTTGTCGAAAGTATGCAACTTGGGTTGCCGGAGTAGGAAGCCCTAGATCATAGACCCCACTGCCCATTTCGGAAGTGGTGTAGAGCTCCGAGGCCCAGACCATCTCCCCTCCAAACTGCAACTTCGTCGCTCCGCTCAGGAGTTTGTTGAATATAGTGCCCGCGAAGTGCCCAACTCTATGTCCATCCACGTACATCACCCAATCTTTGGTAGCTTGACCCTACACGCAAGTAATGTACGTAAGTGCTCTAGATTATCAAATAATTATATATTGTTCATCAAACAAAATATGCATCTAAATTTATACTTTAGTACGCACCTAGACTAGTTTCATACTTATTTCAAGTATGTGCCCAGTTTCATTGTTACTGACCCGGTCAAACCCATCACCGGGTTTAAAGGGGCATGTCGCATTGAGGACAAAACCATCACATTCCAGATCATAGCACTATGTTTCGTAATTATTTGTCGAAACAAAATATTAATTCAATCATTAATAAATTAATCATATTATATATAGTGTAATAAAATGCAATGATTTACTAAATAACCATTGCATGAATAAAAATAACACTTACGGTGTAGAGAGTGAAAAGATGTGGCTCGTAATCTTTGTATCTGTTCTGTTGGACCTATGAACAAAAAAAAACGGTTAGTAAATTAGTATTTATTATACTTAACTATCTTTGGCATGAAAATGAAATTAAGTTTCGTGCGTACTACGTACTACTCCTATATAATATTCTTACCATCCAACTGACTTCAATTAATTCAAACTTATTGCCCAGATCATTTTTAATCTGCATATGAGCCAGGCTCGCATCGTTTTGCTCTGTCCAGGGCTTCCACAATGACAAGTTTGTTGAAGCTCCGTAGATCGGAATGTCATCGTCTACATATTCCCACACAGCATACTGCGAAATCATACGAACCAAGTCAATTTAGTTGTAATAAAAATCAAATACGAACCAAATTAATTTCTGTAATTAGAAATATTAATTCATTAAAGCCAACAAAAGAGATCAAGCCTGATTACCGTGTGGAACTCAATGGACCATGCCTTGGTTTTTTTAGTAATAAAGGGCAAAAAGAACAGCCATAATCGGGCTCCCACCTCGGCGAATCTACCTGTATTGTATAAGATTTGACTAATTAGAATTTGATTTACATATAAAAATCTAAAATTACATCCAAACAATACTTTCATTATTTCACTTTCATTTGTATGTTTGAGACTAATTATCCTAGATAAATGGCAACAAAAATCACCATTATAGATAAAAGGTTCAACTTCTCATAAAAACCGTTTTTTATAAGATGTAACATCTTCCCACATATATAATACAAACATGTAACAAGTTCCTATATAAAACAAAACAAAATTGTAAACCTAAAATGCCACATTTAAAATACTTAAATCTCATACAACTAATGTCTAAATCTGCATAGTAGTATATCATACCAAGAACTCAAGTAAATATCTAAGACAAAAACAGAGGTTTAACATCGGAAATAATCCAAACACAATATACAATAATAGAAAAATAATTATTGAAGTATAAAACCTCAAATGCTGAAAGAAGTAGGGATCCAAATGAATACTATCACAAATGTAACTTGGAAATGAGAGATCTAGAATATGATCAAAAGCAACACACACAAGCCTTATACTTATATCACATATTACATGCAAAAATGTTGGAGAGGTTGATCCATGGATCAATGTGTATTTTATGATTGAGTTAGTTGAGATGCCATCATAACTCTTGATTGAGCCCAAGCAACAACCAATCAAGAAGTATTTATATGCTGTGAGGGGAGTGGTTGATCAATGCATGCATCTTTGAATTGATAATTAAGTTGATTTCAAGTCTTGAGCCCAAACAACTAATCAGAAGTGCAAATATGTTGTGAGGGGAGAGGTTGATCATGGAGATTTAATGGTGTTAAGATATTTTTAACTAGCTAGGTGCGTATGTGGGAGGTTTATATTGGTTGTTTGAATGGTCAAAATGCCTCATCAAATATTCAAATTTCCTGTTAATCTATACTTGAACATATATACTTGAAATTAAAGTGTATTATCTTTACAACTCTAAAAGTTCTCCCACAAGAGATAAATAAATGCTTTATTTTCCCTACTCAATCCATTTTTCTTAAATAAAAAATGCACTATTCTCCTTATTCAATCCATTTAAAAGAGGAGATTAAAAGTAATAAGAGCATTAATGTGTTTGGCCTTTCAAACTTCTATAATCAACATTTTATATTACATGATCAATCTTTTAGCCTTTCAAATTCCTCAATTACCAAAAAAAAATTCCTTAATCAATATTGTGATCATACTCCCTTTAACTTCTTTCCTCAGTGTTGTAACAACGTATTAAACACTAACCTTTTAAATGACATAATAAGGGGTTATGATTATTTATACAACGCATAGGCTGCTAGGTTTTGGGAAGGGGAAAGGGCAAGTGTTTATTACATTATTACAACATTGAGGAAGGAAGCTGAAGGGAGTTTGATCACAATATTGATGGAGGAATTTGAAAGGCTAAAAGATTGATCTTAGAATATAAAATGTTGATCATAGAAGTCAGAAAGGTCAAACCTATTAATACTCTTATTACTTTTAACCTCCCTCTTTTAAATGGATTGAATAGAGAGAATACTCTATATTTTTTTTTTAAGAAAAATGGATTGAATAGGGAGAATAGAGCGTTTATTTATCTCTAGAGAGAAAACTTTTAGAGTTGTAAACATAACTATAGAACACTACAATTTTTACAATGTAACTAAGACTTTTTAATATATTATGTGAGTATTTTAGGCTAGATTTAAGTGATTTACTGAAAGAGTTACACATTTAAAAGAAGTGAAGAAGTCAAGGATTCAAGGCAAAAATCAAGAAGAAGACATTTTGCAGAAGAACCACGACTGCAGTCCGCGGGTGACCAAAGTGCTATCGCGGTAGACGTTCCTGAGAGGTCCAGAAACCATAGAGAAGAACCGCAACTGCGGATGAGCAACAAAAGCCTCAGGAAATGCACAAGTAATGGACGCGACTATGGGTGCCAAATCGCGATCGCGGTAGAAGCCGCTATGGATTGAGTCAAACTGCGACCGCAGTTATATGACGCGACCATAGTTACAACCTTTTAGCACGACGAAGATGTTTCGATTTTTTTGGTTTTATCTTTATCTTTTTAGTTTATTTATTTTAGAGTTTCCTTAGATAATATAAATATATATAGTTTTTCAAAGACATATTTTTATCTATCATCATATTTTCCATTCTAGTTTTGAATAAACCCTTGAGAGATTTGCAATTCCTACGGAGAACTAAAAACTTCATTGTTTCATTCATAGGTTGAAGCTTTTGAACTAAGTAAGTTGTGAGATTTATTCTAAAGTATTATTTCTTTGATAATATCAATTTCTCTCGAGCTTAATTGTTATTGAATGTTATTGATTTCTCTTTGTTTGTCCAACTAGTTGAAATTATTATGTTCTATTGCTAGGATTTAGATTTTCTCATTGAAAAGCTTCATCTTTGGTAGCAAACTCATTGTCTTATGACTCGTTGGAATAAAACAATTGAGAAAGAAAATTGGTTGCATGTGAATAGTTAGCTCGTTGTTTTGTGTTGCATGTATCCTGAATTACCTTTGTTCTTAATGCTAATATTGAATTGATTTTTTTATCATTTCAAGATTGTTTGATATTAAGTTTTTGCAAGGCTCATTGACTTGGTACGTAATTACATCAGGTCAGGATAGGAATTATCATAAGATATGAAATATTTGATGAAGAATCAATGATCAATGAACTTAAACTAAAAGTAGATGCTTATGAATGAAACTGTTTTCTCTACTTGATCATAACAATTTTTTTTTACTGCTTTGATTTTAGAGGTAGAAAACAAATCAAAACCCTCTTTTACATTCCTAGTTGGTAAAAATATAAAACATCCCATTTTATAAGGCGTGGGTTAGAAATACAAGATTCGCTTGGGTTCGAATCCGACTTACTAGCTATACTTAATTGCGTAATAGGGATTTGTTTTTTATAAGGCGTGGTGACTTTTAGCCTGTCAAGCTCCAATCAGTTTAGCTAAAATTGTTCTCCCACTCACCGCACCTCCCATTTTATGGTGCGATAATATTGGAGCAACTTACAATGTTGTAAATCTTGTAATGCAACACTACATCAAACATCTTTCGCTAGACTACCACTTTGTTAGAGAAAAAGTCCAAGCCAAGAGTCTCCGAATCGCATTTATTTCTTTCAAGGAACTAATTGTTGACCTTCTCACCAAAGCTCTTTCAACAGGCCATTTCCAACTCTTACGATCCTATCTTTGTCTTCAACCAGCTAGGATTGAGGGGCAATACCTGGGTATACGTAAGAATACTCCTAAGAGCAATGACATCAAAACCTCCACCTCATCATGATCTCGTAAGCGTTCCTCACTTGAGGGGGTTTACTGCACCCTAGCTAAGTGTTGGAACTTCGTTCCTTTAAGTGGATTGGCCTTCATAGCCCCCACGCCTAAAAATCTTAAACTGAATGCAACGTTTTATGACTTAATCAAGATAAGTTTCTAGTGCACAATAATAATTGAACCATGATGGGTCGAGTACAACTTAGAAATTCCATTCTTGCTCCCGGCTTTGAACGATCGCCTTTCGAATACGAATGCTTATTTGGGATTGGCTAGGTTAGGTTTGGTACTTAAGTGCCTTTGCAGCCACCTCCCCCAACTGTAGCTCCGAATTTTATGAGGTTAGTTGAGATTTGATAATTCGACAAAGGCTTTTCAAAACTTAATGTGAAATAAATAAAAGCTCCCAACAGTAAACTACTATTCTCGTAGTATCCTTTCCCCCCTTAAATGCTATATTATCTCTTTAATATGATTATCTTTTCTTTCTCATAAGACTCCACATAATGTGGAAAATCGCTTTCGGTTTCTTCCTCACCTACTAATTGTTGTTAACCATCTATAAATCCCCACTCGTAAGAACTATCAACTCCCACTTGTTTAATCTCCTTTGACTAACTCTTTTGTTTTCTGCATTTGCCTGGTATTTCCTGCCTTTCACGGAAATATCAGACCCTAGGGAACGAGTACCCAGAAGCTGAAGGAAAAGCCACGAAATGCCAAGGAAGAGGAGCTCCAAGCCATTTCCGAAGGTTTTTGAACTTTTGAACTCGATTATTATTAATTGAACAATCTCAAGAATTGTTGCATCTTCTTTCCGCTGCTATTTGACTTAATGCACTTTCATTTTTAAACTATGAAGTTGTAAGGAACTTTAATAGCATATCAAACAATGATCATACTTTTGTGTAATTTAAATATATTGTTTCCGCTTTCCTGTTACTTGTATTATTATTAGTCTTGGGTGACATTTGACGGGAAAAATCCGAGGTCACTGGCGGTAATATCCATTGTCGTCACATGGCTGTAATGAGAAGACTTTGAGTCGTCTGATTTGTTTGAATATTTTGGGGAGAACTCGCAGAGGCAGCGGATTGGTTTTGTTTTGCGCTGAAGGATAAGGATCAAGTTGAAAAGGTTGATTTACTTGAAAAGAAGAAAGTAATTTAAATATATAGTCACGATTGTCGTTAATTCATACAAAGACTCCTACCAATAACTTTCAAGGAGCTTCTCTTAGTAGGAATATGGGTTCATTGATAGAGTTGAATTTATTGTTTCAATATATATGTTAATTCCATTGTAGATAAACGACATCTTCAGAATTTGGAACATGTTGAATCCCTCATATTATGTTAATTGTAGAGGATTGTTTACACTATTTTTTTCATTGCATATGCATACAACATCTCATTGTACATATATCGTATGAGGCAAAATAGATAGATCTTGTATAGACCTGTCAATCGGGTCGGATCGGTCGGGTTCAAGTTCGATTATTTCGGGTTTGGTTTAAATCGGGTTCGGTTTCATTCTGGGTCACAGGTCAATCGGGTCGGGATGTAGCGGATTTTCGATCGGGTCAGGTTGACCAACAGGTCTAAAATATCATTTTTTTGAAGATTATTAAAATCAATTTGTAATTAAATAATAATATTTAACTATAATATGTTATTTTTATGTATTTTAATAATAAAATATATTATAAGTTTCAAAATAAATTATATAAATTTTACAAATATACTAAATCAGTCAACTCAATGGGTTGCCGGTTTCAACCCAACGGGTTTCGGGTTCTACCAGGATCAGTTTATTTCATGTTTCGGGTTCAAATTGTCGGGTCTTGACCCTAAAATTATCGGACGGTTCGGATCGGGTTTGCGGGTTAGGTCAGCTTTTGATAAATCTAGTCTTGTACAATACCAATGGGTTTGTACTTTTAAAAGATTTGTGTTCACGCTGAAACGAGAACTTAGTAGCCCAGATTAAATGCATAAAGGCATTCATACTAGATTGTAAATTAAATGCGTAATTTTAGATACTATATCCTAGATATGACATCCATATGTATTCTATATACATATATAAATATATGATGCATTTAATTTTCATTTTTTTACAAATAGTAAATATGCATGTAGCTTCAAGAATTAAGAATCATTCGGATATGATAATCAAATAGAAGCATCAGTGAATGAGTCACCTAGACATTTATCCGATCCAAGTGTTATAGATGATGAAGGAGAATATGATCTACATAGCACTCGAGAAAGTAATGAGTAAAAAATGATGATGAATAAGATGGGTATCTTTCCAATTAAAATGGAAGTTGTAAGAAGAATGAAATAGACAAACAAATTGTTTGAGAATAATAACATATCCCATATCTGTAATCAAAAGAGATCAAGCCTAGCATGTATTCCCTCGTATTACTCCTCATATTGCCAATTGTTTTTAGGATAGAACCCCATGGGCTTATGTACTAAGCTCATCCGCGCATGTGCGCAAAATGACAGACACCCCCTCCGTCAGTATTAAGTATTGGCCCATGGAATTTGACATGGTATCAGAGCCAAGTTCGGTCCTAGACCCCCATTATCTACCTTGGGTTGGGCTTAGCGAGTTGCTACCTGCCCGTAATCTACTCTTCTGTTTTGGGTTGGGCTTAGCGATTTGCTACCTGCATGTTATCTACTGTATTGTCTTGGATTGGGTTTAGCGAGTTGCTACCCATTCGGTATCTACCCTTACTTGTCCAAGTGTCAACTGGTCATCCCAGATGCACTAGAGGGGGCGTGTTGAGAATAATAACCTATCCCACATATGAAATCTAAAGAGATCAAGCCTAGTATGTATACCCTTGGGTTACTCCTCCTATTACCAATTGGTTTTAGGATGGAACCTCATGGGCTTATGTGCTAGGCCCATCCGCGCATGTGCACTTGTACCGATACGTCTCCAGTTTATCTACCTGTCGGGCCCACAGACTTTCACACAATATGACAAAAATGTTAGTATAGATGATGATAATGATGATACTTATGATTAAACTTTTTTTTTATAATTGTAGTATGTTATATATATATATATATATATCTTTTAAAGTTTCAACCATAAATTAGTTCTAAGCTCTAAAACTATAAAAATATTTTTATTTAGGTTTTTTTTCTATAAGCAAAGTTAGTTCCTAACCTCAAAATAAATTCAAGGTCGATCTTTGTTTACAAGGCGGGAATGGGGTGTAATTTCTCGAGCCTTTGAGATTTAGCCTCAAATATAGCCACCCAACTTCAAAATTGATCCTATATCTTACTATATCATTAGAGGAAAACCTTTTCAAGGCTTCTCATTAAGTCACATGTATCTTCTTCAAGCCATTTTTAAAATTTATTTTTTCCTTGATTTTTATTTGTTTTACCATATTTCTCCATTATACTACAACTCCATCCTCATTAAGTCATATGTATCTTCTTCAAGCCATTTTTAAAATTTATTTTTTCCTTGATTTTTATTTATTTTAGATTATTTCTCCATTATACTACCACTCCATCCTCGACTTCTCTCAACTTAGCTTATACACTTATTTCATCATAATCTTCTTCACACTACTTATTTCTATTAAGACCTAAATTATTCCAACTTCTCCCCACTACTTCTCGTGTCATTATTGTCCTCTATCGCCTCGATGCTCGATATCTTTTATGGTTCACCTTTTGTAATAACTGCGGTTTTTAAGGATATTTTTGAATTTTTTTTTAATATCCTTTTTAATCTTTTTGTCCGTTTTAACGCTTAATCCAATATTTTTGTTGGAGATTAAATCCTAGAAAATTCTTGGTGATATCCTAAAATCACAAAAAAAATGATTTTATGGACCGGTGTGAATTCTAGGATTTTTCGGTGGAAAAAGAATATTTATTGGATAAGCCGTTTGATGTTCGCATTTCTAGTATAGTTTTTAGTAGGTTTTCTTTGCTTATTAGGATTAGTTTTGTTAAGTTTAGGTTTAGTTTTGAGTATTTTTAGATAGTTTTGCATATTTCTATGAAAAGAGTGGAAGCTACGCTATTTTGTGTATTTTGTAGGTATTAGCAAGGAAAAGAGCTATATGGAGCTGAATTTGGAGCATTACAGTGAAAGACGGAGGAATACAAGATTGAAGAAGTCAGAGTTCAAGATTTCGAGAGGAAGTGTGGAAGAAAACAAAGCCCAGGCTCGTTAACGAGGCCATGAAGGAGAAGATTTGAAGGTTGATTTTATGATTCACCGATCCTGAGCGGGAATTTATTTCTGTGTCGGTTGAGTATTCTTTTTAGAATTTTTTAGGGTTATTAGAGTATGTATTTTAGGTCTTATTATCCTCTTAGATTTTGAATCTATCTTTTAGAGTTTTATTTCTATCTTTTTAGGAAAGTTTATATCTTTTAGCCTTTTTAGTATAAATACCCTTCTATCTAGCATAGAAAGGGGGAGATTAGAGGATGAGAAAATTCGAGGAGTCGGATTAGAGAGGCGAAGAAGAGGAAGAACCGAGGGCAAGTAGAGTACGAGGGTCGGTGGACAAAAGTTACCGAGTTCGTTGATCGAGTTTTGGTTCGGTGTTTTGTTCTTTTTCGATTTTCTTCTTAACTTCTGTAAGACAGATTTTTCTATTTAATTTTAGTAGTGATTTGTTTTTCAATGTTTTCTTATATTGAGTTTATTTGTTTAGTAATTATGATTAGTGAGTAGTCTTCTTTTCTAGGATCGGGGTTAAGCCCGACATAGTTGAGCATGTTTGATAAGTAAGATTGTGTGTTGAATGCCTTTTTATCTTTTATTGAGATTGTTTGTTGTGCTTATACCGAAACGAAAGTGGAGGTAATTTGAGTTTTTAACTTGATTGAAAGAGAAAGTTAGTAACTTGAAGGTTGATATTGTTTGAATACGAAAGTTTCAAGCTTTAGATCCAAAACAAGGAATTAAGTGAATTAGGATGCAAAAGTTGGTTAATTTACTTGATAGTCAACGAAAGTTGATGACTCTATCTGTTTAAAGGCATGATCTTATCTTCTTACGAGTTTATATGCTTGGCTATGTTGTGGTGTCCCTAGTCCTAGATCTTTGTTTTATTTGAATTATTTTTAGTGAATTTTCATTGCTAAATAACTTGCCTCGGTACAGAATTTATTTAGGTCGTTATTTGAGTATTTTTGTGTTCGGTGGTTCGTTAACGACCCTGACAACGTCGTTAACGAGGCTACTTGTGAGTGTTTTTATTTGTTTTTGTTTGCTTTTTAGTAGATTGATAAACGAACAACCTTGCTTCCTGTGGAACGATCCTGACTTCGCTGTACTCAGCGGGGTCTTGACTATAAATTTATTTGTTGTCAAGAAACCCTCTCAACAAATTGGCGCCGTTGCCGGGGAAGCAACGAGTTTGTTAGTTTATCTTTGGGTTCGGGAATAGCCCGACCCCGTTTTTGTTTTTAATTTAAGTTTTCTTTGTTTGTTTTTCTCAGTGTATGCCGGTAGGACGACGAAGGCTTCAGTTTGATAACACTGGTTATTACTCGAACGTTACCTGCACCGTCGACTCCGAGAAAACCGAGCCATGGCCACGACAGAAGAGATGGCTCAACAGTTGGAGATCCTCCAGACTCAGATGGAGGCACTTAAAGCCGAGAAGGACGGCGCAGACGCCGAAGCTGAGCGTCAACGAGCTGACAAGGCTCGTTTACAAGAAGAGCTTGATGCCTATCCAAGGAATGCCAAACAATACATGCATCCGGAACTGAGGGTGCCAGAATCTCCTATTGTGCTTCCAGCGATAGACAAACCTTTTGAGATCAAATCTCAATTTATATCCTTAATCAAACGGGCTCAGTTTGAAGGGAAACCTGCAGAGTGCTCTATGGAGCATATTAGAAACTTTCTTGATTTATGTGACACCATAGCTGCTGAAGGTGTCTCACTAGAATATGTTCTGTTAAAAGCTTTTAGATGGTCTCTTACTGGAAAGGCCCTAAACTGGTTGGAGAGCCTACCTTCTAAGTCTATCAGGACTTGGAAAGCTTTGTACGATCAATTTCTTACAAAGTTCTTCCCTCCTGCTAAGACGACGAAGTTAAGGAAATGCATGACCTCCTATCACCAGTTGCCTAATGAAACATTCGTTGAAACATGGAAAGATTCAAGGAGATGCTTAGGCAGTGCCCAACTCATGGGCAACCTTTATATGTTTTGCAAGAAATCTTTTTCCAGGGTATTAACGCAGAGACCAAGAACCGCATTAACACGCATACTGCGTGCGGTTTTATAGAGATGAACCCGACGGAGGCGTGGGAATTGTTGGATAAGCTGGCTAATTACGATGCTATGTACGGAACCCAGCAAGCTCCACAAACTCAAAAACGTCTCTACATACCTAACCGAGAAGAAGTTGACCCAGATGTTAAAAATCAATTCTTACAAGACGAGGTCAACCGTCTGAAGAAACAGGTAAGTTTTCTAAAATCCTCTCAATCATGTCAAGAATGTGGTTCTTCTGCACATAGTACCTTTGCTTGCACTAACATTGAGCAGGTTAGAGCCGCTGAGACAATAGCTAAGATGAATTATATGAGAGGACCATACAGGAACCAGCCTAGTTACCATGACAGGTCGAACAACTATCAATCATGGGGCAATCAAAATACAAGTCAAAACTATGCAGTGCCCTTACCAGATAGACGACATGCACCATATTGACCTCCAGGCCATCAAGAGACGCCATCATGGGTTCAGGAAATAAAGGAAATCATTAACGGAGTGAACAATAAAGTTGATGAAGTTCAAGCCAAACTGAACCGACAAGATAAAAGATGGGGAGAGTTCGATATTTGGAAGAGGAGTGTTGATTCCCAACTAGGGTACCTAGCTTCACGGATTCCAAGACCACAAGGACAACTCCCGGGCCGCCCCGAGGAGAACCCGAGGGGCCAAATAGCAGCGGTACACCTCAGAAGCGGGAAGACATTACCAGAGAGAGTTCAAGCTGAAGACAAGGAGGAACAAGACGTCACCAAACGGCTCGTTAACGAGCCAACGAGGGAAAATAACGAGTCCACAAACAAGGATGACGAGGCTCCGAGGATTCCTGACGATCCTACCCCAGGTAAGTTCTCTAAACCGAGCCTTCCTCTCAACCCCAGGGTAGTTAACGACCCCACCAGGGTCGGTAACGACCCGCCGAGGACGATAAACGACCCTAGTGTCGACCCGGTACTCTCACCTCTCGAGCCTAACTTGGTTCCGAGAATGGTTAAATCTCTTTCATTTCCAACTAAGAAATCTATGGACTCTACTGAGAGTAAGTTCAAGCGTTTCGTAAAAATTCTTCAGGGCATTAATATTTCCATCCCATTCGCTGAGTCCCTAAGCGAAATGCCAGCTTACACAAAGTTTTTGAAAGATATTCTTAGCAGGAAAAGATCCATTATAGAGCTACAAGATGAAGTCAGATCAATAGCTCTACCGGAAAAGCTAGGAGATCCAGGAAGGTTTGCAATAACGATTGGCATAGGCAACCACAAGTTCAAGGCTTTATGCGATCTGGGTGCCAGTGCTAGTCTCGTTCCTCTCTCAATCTGGTCTAAAGCTAATATGGGACCATTAGAGCCGGTAGACATGAATTTGTACATGGCAGATGGGTCATGTGTCAAGGCCACAGGAGTGGTGGACGACTATCCTATTCAAGTCGGGAAATTCTTTATACCGAACGATTTTATCGTCCTTGATATGCCTGAAGACCCTCATGTCCCCATAATTCTCGGTCGACCATTTTTAGCCACAGCAGGAGCAAGAGTTGATGTGCGGAGAGGACTCCTCACTTTTGATATCGGAGAAGAACGGGTGGAATTCAACTTGGATCAAAAAGCCAACGACCCAGTTGGAGTCGCACAAATCAAGTTGACTCAACCAGAACTCGACACAACCGTCACTACCGAGTCTCATTGGCCAATCACCAAGTCCCACGTGCAAGAGTACAACCAAGGAATATCAGGCGTGCTGATAGAAGAAAAAAATCCAAATTTAACAACTCAAGCACACAGATGTTGCAAGGCTAAGTATGGGGTACCTCAAGACCCCAACATGGCTACACATGAACCACCGTGAGCAAAAAGGAGATCGTCGGGCTAACAACGTTAAAAATAGCGCTTACGGGAGGCAACCCGCTTTTAGAATATATCTAGTTTTTCTTTTTCTTTTTCTTTTTAGATTATTTTTCTTACCGTTCTTTTGTTTTCTTTTTAAGTTTTAGTTAGGAGAGAAATTAGAATTTTTGAGCTAACAAGATTTCAGGAGAAGGGATCGAAAAATCACTCCAAGAGGCTACGACAGCTCGTGAACGACCCACCCAGGGTCGTTAACGACCCGGTTCGACGACTCGACTCGTCAAAAACGGGGCAGGTAAGTTTTTTTTAACCTAATCTATCTTTTACTACCCAAGCCGCAACCCTCTACCCCTCCCTATCCCTTCCCTCTCCTATAAAAACCCTTTTACCCCTTCCAAAAATCTACCACCACACTCTCTCAATTCCAAGCTTCTCAAAAACCCAACCAAAAAGCTCGAAATCCCTCTCCCACCGTTCGGAATCCTTCACTCCACCGACCACCGAGAAGTCGTCGTTACCGAAGCCCGGAAACCCGATTTTCTCACCGACGAGATCCGAGCTCGTTAACCACCCGAATCCAACCTCTTGTTCTTCAATTTCTCGATTCTCCGGTATGATTTCTAAACCCTAACTTGAAATTGCATGATTCATGGTTTTTAGGGTAGAAATTTCATGTCTTGGATCTTGTTCTTAGAAAGGTCTATTGGCATGCTTGGTTTCGCTCATAAAAATTCTTGATTGTGCTTAGTTGTTCTTGTTTTAGGAAAGATTATTCATGTTAGATTATCTATTGCAACACTCTAGTTAGAAAAGCATGAATTTTTCTTGTTCTAATCTTAAGTTCAAACTTTGCATGTCAAAATTTTGGGTAATTTTAGCATGTTCGGGATGGGTAATCGAGCAAGTATGGGGTGCTTATATCCGATCGTGGGATTGGTGGAGAAATATAGGAGATTGCATGCTTGATTTATGCCTTAATTAAAGGTAGATTAAAATCGGAAATTCTGTGATTTGGCTCTCGGCGGCTCGTTAACGACCCACCCAGGTTCGTTAACGATCCTGCAATGCTTCAAAGATCAATACCGAGTCCATAATCGTAAACAACCCAATTGGGTAGTTAACAAACAATTCCGAGGCTATTTCGAGACCAAGTATGGGGTCTCTTGTCTATCTATTTTGAGTGGATCTTATCTTGGAAAATTCTTGATTGTTTTGTAGGATCCCATGGCAAGTTCAAGCAGACCCGCTACCCGAGCTCAGAAGAAGAGGAGAAACCATAGGTCCCCATCTCCACCTCGTGTGGATGACGTGATTTTGAGCACTCAAGGCCAAGTACGTCTTTACCGTGATATTTTGGAGAAGGACCACTACACCCGCTGGTTCTCAAAGTCCAGTGCTGTCAACACGGGGATCTACACGGACGTCAAGGAGGCCTTTGTTATCCTTGGTGCCGCTCATCTCCTGAAGCAGGAGAATTTACCACACTATATGGCCCTCACATCCGAGTTTTTGGCCACCTTGGAGACTAACTTCTCGTCGAAAACCTCGGCGGGACGAATCCGGTTTCGGCTCGGTAATGAGAGTCGTGAGTTCACCATGGCAGAGTTTAACGCAATCTTAGAGCTCCCAAACCCGTCTAGAGACTACAGCTTGAAGGACTACAGAGTGACTCGCACTTGGAGCTACATCACCGGGGAGGTTCAATCCTCCACCGCGGCATTATCCGGGGCAAACATCATCAACCCCATCTTCAGTATTATTCTCAGAGTCCTAGCCGCGACATTTTGGCCGAAGAGAGAGTTGAACAGGCCTACAAGGACGGAAGTTGCTTGTTTCCGCACCATCCTTTTCGAGGAACCCGACCCCTTAAATTTGGGGTACGAGTGGCTTTACTACATCGGGAAATCAACCAAGTCCAAGGAGGTTTGGTGTGGCAACTTGGTGAGCCTCTTGGCTAAAAATCTTGGAGTCGATCTCACTCGCTACACACCGGCTCACGCCCAACTCCTCAACAAGAATTATTGGTATAGCTCTGATGTCTTCATTCAAGCCGAGGGAGGATTCAAGGTGAAATTTCAAGATCGCATCGTTACACCGACCCTCGACAAGTTTGAGCTTCTCTACGTATCGAATTGGTACGAGGCGTGGACGGGAAGCTTACCCATTGGAACCTAAACCGGAGGATGAGCTTTCGCTTAGGCCATGTGAATCCCGGTTTGAGCGAGAAGTAGAAGCCATGGATGAAGATGAAGATGAAGATGAAGATGAAGAAGAGGATACCGAGGTAGTAGGCAACGACACTGAAGAGGCCGACACCGAGGGCGGAACTGAGGAGCTAAATTTCGAGGAAGAGGACATCGACACGGAAGTCTTAAGAAGCAATGTCCTTGTTGACGAGCCCACCAGGCTCGTTAACGACCATTTACAGCCCCCTCCTAACATTGTTAACGAGGCACCCAGCTTCGTTAACGAGGTGCCGAGAGCTCCTGTCGACCCACCACCAGCTCCTGTCGACCCTCATTCCTATGGACTCTTGCCTTACAACCCGGTGATGTATCAAGATCATTTCCAGCCTCACTACCCACCGCCTCCTCAGCCCGAGTACACAGGATCGAGTATACCACCACCATGGGCCGAGGATCTTTCTGCAAGGATGCAGCAGCTTCACCTCCAGCAGGATCACATTCATAGGAGGATGGATAGATGGGAATCTGTCTATTTTGCTCGCATGTCGATGGAGGATGAGAGGCATCGTCAGAGAGAGGCGGATGACGCCGAGCGTTGGAGGACGATGTACGACTTCATGGGGAACTTTGAGCACTACTTTCCTCCACCAAACCGTTGATTCAGCCCAAAGATGAAGTTTTTCCTTGTTTCCCACTTTTGAAACTTTGTAAGTTTTTATGTCTTTCTTTTTCTTTTTAATCTTTTGTTGTTTTCTTTTCTATTTCTTTTCCTTCTTCTTATTTTTCTTACAATGGGGAAACTGTAATTTTAAGTATGGGGTGGGAGAAAATAGAAAATTTGTGTCCTAGGTGTTTATGTGTTTTATGTAGTTTTTATTTCTTTATTTTGCAAATCGGGAAAAAAAAACCGAAAAAAATATAGATAAATTTTGAAAAATCGAAATTTTTTTTTAGAATTGATAGATATCCCTTTCTTAGGTTCTATAATAGCAGTCGCTAACTTAATCATATAATTCCTTGCAAGCATGTCTTTAAAAGTATAGCCGGATTCTCAACTTAAAATTATTTGTTTTAGAAGAAGATAGCATTTGATGAAATTGAGCACATATACTTTATAGCGTAAATGATGCAATCCAACAAAATTTACCTCGTGAGTTATTTTTGGCCTTATAGGGAGAGCATCATGAATCCCTCTTCTTTTCTTGTGTGATTTACTCTCTTTATGCATATTATCTCTTGGAATTGTGATGGTTATCTATTTCTTGAGACCCGTATGAGATTTTTAGTTCATTACTTGTGAAAATGATGGAGAACTTATTTTTATAAGCCCTATTATTCCCTATCCACCTTTACATAATCCTTCTTTTTTATAACCAATTCTAGCCTGAAGCCTTTTATTCTTAGCTCCACAAAAGTATACCCTAGCCAAGATAAGCTTAGCCCTATCCGGGAATTAGGACTTAGATTGGAGAGGTAAGTTTTGTTGAGTGTTAAAAAAGAGAGAAGCCGCTTATATTTTGCTTCAATTGAAGGATATTCAGGAAGGGTAGATTGGAAGTCTCTTGTTTTTACATGTAATAAGAAAGATCTCTTGATAAGCAAAAGATGCACGAAATAAAGTATTTGATGGAGGTGAGAAAGAAAGGAAAGAATGTACACGGAAGCTCGTTAACGACCCTGAAGTGGGTTCGTTAACGAGGCAGCGAGGTAGTATATAGAAAGAAGAAAAAAAAAGAATAATAATAAAAGGAAGTGAAGAGTTGAAGTGCATTTGTATTTATAGATAATATAAGAGATTCTTTTATTTATTATGAGACTTTCTAGGATGATAAAGGGTGAGTGAGAATAAGTGCATAAAGAAGAGTGAGTTTGGTATTATTGTTTTTATCAGTGTTTTGTGTATATGTGAGTTCTTAGGAGTCTTTGATTCTCGGATATTATTAGCACCACATAGCCAAAATATTTCCACACCTTATTGTCTTTACCAAGCCCCATTACAACCCGACCGAATGGAAGCTTCTATGAAGTTTTTCATTGAGCCTAAGTTTTCTTGATGATTTTTGCTTGTTTTGACAAATCTTTGGTGGAGAGTATTGGTGATATAAGTTCCAATTTCTATGAGTTTTTGTATATAAGATGAGTTGAGATACTGAATTTATAAGCCTAAACACTTGAGAGTTGAGAGAAACACAATATCCCGTGTAAGGTTGGATTGTATTATCTTATGTATATTTAAGTACATATATGTGTGAGGACGTTAATAGTCTTTTGCTATATTTTTCTCATGTGTAGATGTTGCTTTTTAGAAGATGGTTATGTCTTGATGAGTATGTTTGTTTTGGTTTTGGTTTGTGTCTGTTGATTGCTTGAGGACAAGCAAGTTTAAGTATGGGGTATTTTGATGTTCGCATTTCTAGTATAGTTTTTAGTAGGTTTTCTTTGCTTATTAGGATTAGTTTTGTTAAGTTTAGGTTTAGTTTTGAGTGTTTTTAGATAGTTTTGCATATTTCTATGAAAAGAGTGGAAGCTACGCTATTTTGTGTATTTTGTAGGTATTAGCAAGGAAAAGGGCTATATGGAGCTGAATTTGGAGCATTACAGTGAAAGACGGAGGAATACAAGATTGAAGAAGTCAGAGTTCAAGATTTCGAGAGGAAGTGTGGAAGAAAACAAAGTCCAGGCTCGTTAACGAGGCTGTGAGGGCTCGTTAACGAGGCCACGAAGGAGAAGATTTGAAGGTTGATTCTATGATTCACCGATCCTGAGCGGGAATTTATTTCTGTGTCGGTTGAGTATTCTTTTTAGAATTTTTTAGGGTTATTAGAGTATGTATTTTAGGTCTTATTATCTTCTTAGATTTTGTTTCTATCTTTTAGAGTTTTATTTCTCTCTTTTTAGGAAAGTTTATATCTTTTAGCCTTTTTAGTTTTTAGCTTTTTAGTATAAATACCCTTCTATCTAGCATAGAAAGGGGGAGATTAGAGGAGGAAAAAATTCGAGGAGTCGGATTAGAGAGGAGAAGAAGAGGAAGAACCGAGGGCAAGTCGAGTACGAGGGTCGGTGGACGAAAGTTACCGAGTTCGTTGATCGAGTTTTGGTTCGGTGTTTTGTTCTTTTTTGATTTTCTTCTTAACTTCTGTAAAACAGATTTTTCTATTTAATTTAAGTAGTGATTTATTTTTCAATGTTTTCTTATATTGAGTTTATTTGTTTAGTAATTATGATTAGTGAGTAGTCTTCTTTTCTAGGATCGGGGTTAAGCCCGACATAGTTGAGCATGTTTGATAAGTAAGATTGTGTGTTGAATGCCTTTTATCTTTTATTGAGATTGTTTGCGTTGGGAACAACTTGTATGATTAATAAAATATTGTTATTAAATGAGGAATTGGATCCCATTTAATATTTGCGTTGGGAACAACTTGTATGATTAATAAAATATGATAGGTTGTTATATTTGTTAGAAATAATGACCATGTTGTTTATTCAGTTTTGCGGTAGAACTGGATTTAGGTCCGTTATGTGTGACCTTTTATGTTGTCTCACGCTGAGACATTATTGTTGATTAAGGTAGTTTCAAGGAGGGGAACGTGGTTCCATATCCTCTCTTTAAAACAATATTACATTAGGAGGGGCCTAATCCTAATGGTGGGTCATGACTCTCTTCCCCTGCTCTTCGTGTGAGAGGGTTGATAGGCACTCTAGCTAAGTGCAGGTTTGGCACGGTGTAGTGTAGAAGACATGGTAATAGGCCTCTGTGATCTCTACCTCACCATATGCAAAATGAAAGATCAAGGATAGCTTAAGTCATGTGATCTTAGTACATGGTAGATGACAATGGATGAAATACTTTGATGATCTCTACAATACCAAAATATTTCGGCAGTAGTTCGGGCCGATTAAAAGCCACCAACTTGTTTGTGAAAAGTTTTGAAAGTAATATAAGATAAGTGCGTTAGACACATTAATATACCTGAATGGTTCGTCCAGTCGGAAGGCCATTCTTGTTTCCGATTATGAATGATTCTTAATCAAACTTTGATTAAGTTAATCTGAATAGTCGATGGAGGCTTTTCAAAATGTTATGTGATTAATATGAGTTCCCAACAATTGTTTATGCTTCTTAAATTATTCCACGCGGTGGTGTTCTCTCTCTTGATTATGCGAGTCTCCTTCTTATTCTCTATAAGACTGCTAACTGTTGGATCATAATCCGAGTCTAATCGGATTTGGATGCCAATATGTTTAGTTATAACCATAAGAACCAAGTTAGATTCTTCGATTGCTAGTCTATCATTAGACTAACCCGTCCATTTTCTTTTCTTTTATATGGTCGGCTGGTGTCCACCGTTGGTTTACGACATATCAGGTTCTTCTTGGAAGTTGATTCAAGAGGCGGATTCAGATGTTTGAAGCTCCAAAAGTTGAAGAAAGGTTTTCAATGGCTATACTTAAAGTGAAGTTCTTGGTTAAGTTGCTGCAAAGCGAAGTGTAAAAGAAGTTAAGAATTTAAGGAGGCATTTTAAAGACTTTGTTCAACTAGAAGGTTGTTCTATTTATTTAATCTTTTTGGGTTAATGTTTGTATAAGACCAATTGTATTTATTCCGTTGTCATATTTCTTTTAGTTTGTTCAGTCAATTTAAAGCCTTGGTTAGCTTCGGTTTAGTCTTAATCGGGGTTACTGCCGGTAATACCTCCAGGGTAAGTAGGGTGTTACACCTTTCTCAGTTTCTCAAAATATGTAATTAGTTCCATCCAACAACCAATGAGATTACTTACTGGTAAAAGCTAATTTGTTTTGGTTGATCTGTTTAATTTTACTTGTGATTATGTTATTCATTATGAAGTTTCAATGATCAAGTACAACCTATAGAGGACATAAAAAGCGGCTAAACAAAATTAGTAGTATAAAATTATTGATATTTTTCAAATTTTATGTATACATACATGTTCAATCTTCACCTTCTACTAGATTGATCTTTTGCATTAATCAAATCATTGTACAAATCCTCCAAAAAGACATTACAGATCTTAGATTAAACGATATTCTATAACCTTTCTAGTTCAAGTAACATGGACTCGGACAAGGTTAGTTGTCCCTACTAAGGAGAATTTTGTTGTTGAGGATTCAGATTGTGTTGCTAAGGATTTGGATTGTGTTGGTAATGATTTAAATTCAGATTTCATTATTTCATGAATTATAAATTTTTTATGAAAGGTCAACAATGTGTGTGCAGTATTGCTAGACCTAGGAAGAACTTTATACATTGGTTTGTTTGTTTTTTCTTCATTTTCCATTTTTCTTTGAGCATTGTATAAGTCAATCAAATCACTATTTTCATACTTTTAAGGTTTTCTCTCTAGTTTTCTACCATCTTAGAAATTAGCTCTTTGCTAGATGTTTTTTCTTCATCACGGAATGTGAAGTAGGCACCAAATCTAATTTTTCTTTATTGAAGATCAGGAACAAACTTTTCAATAGCCGAGATGCATTGGTTACATGAATTTTTTTGTAAGTACTCTAGAAATGAGAAAAGTTGATAAATATACTCTTTAGAAATCCTTTTTCTTATATGCCAAGATATTAATTTATCTAATTTTTCTTTATTGAAGATCAGGAACAAACTTTTCAATAGCCAAGGTGCATTGGTTACATGAACTTTTTTGTAAGTACTCGAAATGGGAAAACTTGATAAATATACTCTTTAGACATCATTTTTCTTGTATGCCAAGATATTAATTTATCTGATATTAATTTGATTTTTCTCATCCAATTTATAAGGGGTTGCAATGTCGAAATACGAATAAAGGACAACCATTTTGTTCCCCATAACAACAAAAGTCGGAGCACTATATACAACACCATCCTTATCTAGCTAGAAGACCCTAGTAGGAAAATCTCTTTACAATATTTTTCAAGTCATCAAACCATTAAGAACCATCAATCTTCTTTGACCTCTCTAGAAAAGTACATATGTAAGTTTCTAAGCTTTGAAATGTCAGAAATAATAAGGGCATTCTTTTAAAAATCTCTTTACATATGTAAAATCTCTAAGGCGAGCAACAATGGAAGAGTCTTCAATCAAAATGTTTTTCGTCGGCATCTCTTCATGATTTGTCATAAAAACTATCTTATCCCCTTTCACTATCCTTCGGAACTAGGCTTTCAGATTATTTGACAATTGGGTCTCTAAATACCACCCACAATTAGCTAAAACTCTCTTTAGGGACAACAAACTCATTTTCAATTCTAGAGAAAGCCCAACAAAAAAGTTCTAAACCCACTCCGAGTAATTGTGTCATGCTCAATTTAAGAGATGCACATCGCCTTGTTAGCATACGAAAAACTCACAAGATCAAGAGGGTTTACTAATGTTTAAACTTCTTTCACTTGATATTGATGTTAATGGCTCGAGCATGACATCCATGGCTCGACCTTGACATCCACGGCTCGAGCACGAGATCGAGTAATAGCCCCAAAAAATTACAATATCATCAAAATGTGCGATACTAACAACATAAATCTATTCAACCTCTTCATCCTCATCATTGTGCAATTTAATCATATATTCAAACTTAGAAAGGGTTTACGTGAAATTAAAAAACAAAATAACAAGAAAAATATATGATAAGAGGATACAAATCTCCTTGTTAACCTTATCATTGTCCAATTTTGAGCCTCAAATTTACTTACCACTAGCCTTATTGAAAGCAATGAATTAAAAATTTTAAACCCACTCCGAGTAATTGTGTCTTACTCAATTTAAGAGATATGCATGGCTTTGTTAGCATACAAAAAAATCACAAGATCAAAATGGTTTACTAATGTTAAAACTTTATTTCACTTAATGGCAATGTCACTTTACATTCTAGTGTCTATGTCTGTTTCGAGACAAGTGATATCTGTTTCGAGCTAAGTCATAGCCCGAACATGAGATCGAGTAATAGGAAAAAAAAAATAGAGTGTCATCAAAACATGTGGTAGTAACAATATTAACTTATTCAACCTCTTCATCCTTATCAATTCGAGTCAAAAATATATCTCACTTGTTGAGTGGTATGACTATACTTGAAATTGATTAACAACCAAATTTTTAATAGAATAAAAATATGACGTAAAACACTATGATGAATAAAAATGTGATACAAAATATACTAAATGAATAAAAAGTAACTGTTCTACTCCGCGAAACCAAAGCCACATAATACGAACGGAAGAATATATGATGTAACAAAGTCTGCACAATATTTAAAATAATATTATAATATTAGTTTACAAAGCTTGCACAATAATATTTTAAATAATAACAAAAAAATTATGTATCAAATAAAAAAAATAAAAATTATGTGATTATACAAAACAATTAGTCCAAGAAAAAAGCGACTCCAACCATAGTGAAGATGTAAAACTAAGTTGAAGTCTCTGAGGCCCTTGTCCTAAACTACAATGTGCAATCTGAGTCCATGTGTACAAAGATCATGTGATTATGTAATAATAATTTCCAAGGTTACACAAAACCATGGTTGAAGTGGGTACTTGGGAATAGTGTAGTATAATTGAAACTATCGCTAAATTGTACGACTCATGTGTAATATCTACAACACCGGTGTGAGATATATAGACAAAAAATGCAATCAAATTTTTGAAGAGAAGAAAGAAAATAAAATAAATTATTCCATTATATGAAAAGTGTAGGGTATTTTAAAAATATTAAAAACTTAAAAGAAAATTTTAGAGTCATACCAAATATGTCATCAACAAAAAATCTTTGGAAATTTGCTTATGAAGTGATATCAATGACCGAAGTCCATCCTGATACATCTCCCACTAAATACTTGGTATCGACAATAGCGTCGACCACCAATGTAGAGAGTAATAATTCGAACAAAGTACAATGCTTTAATTTATTTTTACACAAATATATGTTATCAATACCACTAAAATATTTTTTCAAAATAAAAGCAATGAAAACAAAACTCAAACACAAAGAAGAAAATTTACTCGTACATATAAAGTTAGAAAAAGCATACATGAAATTAAAATATTATATTAGGTGTTTGATAAACGAGGGCTTGTATAAAATTTGCTCTTATATGAATAAGAATTGCATACATTTACTTGTAGTTAAATGAAAATATGTTAAAATAATTAAGAGCAAAGGACAACCTAGTTTAGGACCAGTGAGAGATTTGGTATGAATATAGGTGTTTGAAACAATATATACATATATATATACTTAAATTATGCAAACTAAAGTTTTGGTATAGAGTTCAAATTTATTCGAATTTGCTAACTACGAGTCTTTTTGGAATGGAAAAATTGAAAGTTTAAACTCACTCCGAGTTATTATGTCATGCTCCATATTTAGTTGAATTCTCTCAATTAAGGATCTGGTATGAGGTTCAAATTCATTCAAATTCAAAGCCTTCTTGAAATAAAGAAGTTAGAAGTTTTAAACCAACTTCGAGTCTTTATGTATTGCTTGATTAAAGAGATAGACATGGCGTTTTGAAATTACGAAAAAAACAAGATCAAGAGGGTTTTCAACTTATTGAACTTGTATGTTTTTGCAAATGATTCTTAATTTATTTTGTTAAAACATCATTAGTGAAAACAAAAACAAAATTAAACTAGTGTATTAAAATCATCTAAGTATAAATATATTAAGCATAATCACAATTAGAAAATTTACAATAAGAAAATAATATCACATACATAAACTCAATTTCATAAATTGAGGAAAATCGTGGGTGCAAATTAAAGTTAAGCCAAAATAACTCAAATATGAACACATTCCAACAAACAATTAATACATCAGAATAACAACTTATAAAGATGGGAGAAAACAACTAATAAAAAATTATAGGGTAGAGCTCAATCGATTTTTTTAGATGAGAAATGTGGCATTCAACTTCTAGAGAAGATTTTCGAAACCCATCAGCCCATTCCTTGTCTTTCTAATTTTAGAAGAGAATAGAAAAAGAGAAGAGATCGAAGAAGAAAAAATTGTATCTCTTTAAGATCAAGCCCAACAAATTCCCCAAATTCTTGGGCATTGGGCTTTTGCCTATCTTTTCCCTATTATAGAGTAATTCTCTAAAAATAGGTAAATATCTCCCCAAATTTAGGGAATTTGCCAATGCCATTTGGGGATTGCATTAAATATATAAAATAAATTATAGCTTCTTCCTATTGATCAATTAATTTTATAATATAATATTTTAATACATAAAATAATATTTATAATATATATATGATATTCTAAAATAGAAAATGTGTCATGTATTCTAGTCCATAAGATGTATTATTACATGAAAGTTGTTGTTCTATTGGGCAACTTTTGTTTGTTTTTTTGAAGCCACTATTTAACTAACATGTTTAGTCTTGAGATTAAGATATTTTGTTCATAAAAAGATGCTTTGTGCATTAAAGTTCATTTGGTTCATGCTTTTGTACTATGAGGTTCATACAAATTATCAATAAGGTTCATAACAGTTCCTCTTACGGTTCATGTATTGTATCAATTGCGTTATTTTGCTCTTATATCCTACGAACCCACATCATGTGCAATGAACACATTGCTCTTCTATTTGAACTAATAGACTTAAGCTTGTAGAAGATTGTTTTGAACTAAAGGTCAAAATTTGTACTGATTGTTGCTTAAAAACAATCTTCTACTAGTCAATGTGGATAACTAGGCACCAAGCCTTTGTACAGGAACCAAACAATTTTTTTGTTGACACATGAAAGGGGTTCGAGCATAGACATATACACGAAAGCATCCTATCCAACAAAGGATGCTAAGCACTTAGCAATATGGGATTAAAATAATATGCAAGCATTCATTGTATTCCTAAGGAGGAATTTGAACTCTTAAACATCATCAATGCATGACAGGTCTTACAATTTGTCCACATTAACTTCATATCCACATATTCAGTAAACTATCCAAGCTATTATATATGACTATTGACTAGAATATTCCAAGACATTTTATAGAACATGCTCATTGGGACATTTTATCAAACACTGTGTGGGCAATATAATAATAAAAGGGAAAAAATCACGCTAATTTAGAAACAACATGCAACACATAATGAGCAAAAAAAATGTGAAAAATATCGCAGTTCATTTGGTTCACAAAGACTGTCATTGTGGTTCATACGATTACACATGAAGGTTCATTGCAAATAACAATGCGGTTTATGTAAATTAATGTACTACATGTGTTGAGATATTTATTAAACACTTGGTGGGCAATTAAGCAAGCATACAAAATCAACCTCTATTTTCAATCAAATCCTTCAAATGGCAATCCAAACAACATACACAAATCTCTATTTTGCATTCTATATCAATCATATAGTTCTATTCACCAAAATCCATAAACAAAGATGAAAAATCATACTTAAACCCATGAAAATCGATGAACAAAGATTGAAAACCTAAATCAACAAAACTCTTACTTGAATCCATTAATAAGGAAGTAATTGAAGGTGAATTTACTTGAGAAGAAGATAGATTAAAGTAATGTGAGGGGGAGTGTCGATTAAAGGGAGAAAATCGGTTGAAAATGAGTCTCGTAGATGTGATATAAGGATTGAAAAATCTAGGTTGAATGCTAAAATTGAAGGGAAACTACTGTGCTAGGAATTTAAACTAGCAATTTAATGGTCACGAATGTCAGGTACTTGATTAAATTAGTGAGGCTTGACTATATTTACATAAACTTTAATAAACTTTCTTATTTAATTAAGATATGCCGAATGGATCGTACCTAGGGTTATAAATGAACATATCCATTCATGAGAAATTCGGTGTTCGGATCAGTTAAATCTTGTTTGCGTTCGGCTCGATTCGTAAACGAGCCGAGCTTGAGGAAAGATTTAAAGCTCGAAAGATAAATGAACTAAGCTTGAGCACAAGATAACTTGACTCGTTTGTTCATGAGCAAACTCGATTATTTGCTCAGGAGCAAGCTCGATTATAGACTTATTAAAACTAGATTAAATATTCATGAATAAGCTCTACTATATATATTTATACAATATATAATTTATGTTAAGTTATATAGTTTTGGTGATCTTTCTCAAACTATGTTGTTTAAATTTTATTTTCATTTGTTTGTATAATTGATCAAGTAAACGAGACATTGTTTGACGAATTTGTTTCACAAAGAAACTAAATAAAAGACTCGCGAACTAAGCTTGAGCTCGGTGAACATTTAAATAAACCATACTTAAACAAAATTTTAAACTCGAACTAAGCTCATATTCGAGCTTGCTTATTTTTAACCGAACTAAATTTGAACAACTCAAAGCTGGAGTCTAGCTTACCCATACCCTTTTATCTTAAAACCATGACCCCGCCTCTCTTCTCAAAATCTTGTTTGCTCTTGAGTGAGAGCCAACCGATTGTCCCTGCAGAGTGCAGAGGGCAAGGAGAGATCTAAAACCCTCAACAATGGCGAAAACCCTCTCCCTTTTCAATCTCTCCTTCCTCTTCCACCTCCGGAAACGCAATCCTTCCTTCTCCAAATCTCTCTCCTTCCTTCTTTCTCCAACCCCTAAACCCAATCGCACCAGTGCTCCTCTGAATCCCGCCTTTTCCACCACCGCAACTCCATTCCCTCTCCAATACGAGCTCATTGTCCACCGCCCAGATCAAAACCCTAATCATCTCCGCCCCAAACCCGATCGCCGGCGCCTCCCCCGTTCCAGGCCCACCGACTACTCGGACTCCGACCCGGGCCCGACCGAAACCGACCAATTGCCATCGCCAGAGCTTTCTTTCGAGGATTGGGTCGATAAGAAGCTGGCCAAGAACGATGCAAAGCGATCAATCGGAAAGGGGAAGGAGAACAACTCTCCCGAGTCTGAGTCCGAGCCTGAGATGATGGATAGGGCGAAGAGGAAATATTACAATAAGAGGAGGAAGAGAATGTACGGTTCCGACTCGGAAGACGAGAGCAGAGCTGGCTCCGGCGATGGTTTCGTAGAGCTGAAGCCTGAAATTGTGGAGCTGAGGACTCTCCACAAGAGGGAAGAGGAGCTTTACTTTTATGACACATTTGCTTACCCATGGGAGAAGGATAAGCATTACAAGATGGTGTATCAGCTGGAGAAGAAGTATTTCCCTGATCAGTGCTTTGATAAGGCTTTTTTGCAGCCTGGGGAGGAGAAGCAGTCTGGGTTGAACAAGGGCAGCCCAAGGAAAGCTGGATGGAAGATTCATGCCAGAAGAGGAGAGAATGTTGATGTTAGCAAGGGAGTAGAAGAGGAGGAAGATGATAAAGGTTTGGTCTTTTTTGATGAGAAGAGTGGTGAGGATGGAACTGGGAAAGATAAGGTGGTTTTGGGTAAGGAAGTATCGGAGAAGAAGGTGGAGGAATTTTTCAAGTGCTTGAAGAAAGCTCCCACCAGTAAGAATGGTGATGTAAGTGGTAGTAGTGGAAGTGGGGAGCCCTTTCTTGCTTCCAGAGCTAATGGGCTTCCCTCTACATGGGATACTCCAACTGGCACTGTTGTCCTTATAAACAAGCCTAAGGGTAATCGCCTCCTGCATTGATGTGTCTTTTTAACTGTTATTATTATTATTAGTTTTGTTGCTAGATCAACATTATGATTTTCAACCTTGATCTGTTTCAAATGCAATCAATTTACCTAGCTTTAGTTGGTTGGGTGCTCTTAATTTGAATGAGGGGCAATTGGATGGTAATATATGTATGAGGGTTGAGGGATAGTGATTGAAAATGCAATTGTATTAAAGTTGTAGATAAATCGTCATTGCAAATACATTTGAATTAGCCCATAAATTGTATTATTAGGTCCTACTTTTGTGAATTGCTATGGTACAGGCATGTGTTGCATGCTTCACATATAGGATGGTGCATGCTCCTTTTTTCCCTAATAAACAAAAATGATTGGTTTTGGATATCTCATTTTTCTTGCATTGAGAAACAAAAATAATAGTTTAATAAGAGTAACCAGAGGTTCACACAACTTTGACCTGGATATGACAAAATGCTAGATTTGATGTGCAGGATGGACATCATTCACGGTCTGTGGCAAGCTGCGCCGCCTAGTGAATGTAAAAAAGGTACCTCTTGTTTAGTTATTCCTGTTTGAAAAAGCAATAACTTTGCATGAATATTTTTGTTCTCTTGCTAATTTTAGGGTTGCAGGTAGGGCATGCAGGAACACTTGATCCTATGGCAACTGGCTTGCTTATTGTTTGTGTAGGAAAAGCTACTAAGTTGGTAGACAGGTCAGTTTTTATCAAGTGCTACACTCATCAGTGTAGGAAGTTACTCATTTTGTCTTGTTCCGTGATTTCAAAACCTCGTGTGAATGTGATTTAACCTTCTGTTGGATGCTTATGTTGGCTACATATATTGATCTAGTTAATTAACCTTCTGAGTCATATCGTGAATGCAGATATCAAGGCATGGTGAAGGGTTATACAGGGGTCTTTCGTCTAGGGGAGGCAACTTCCACATGGGATGCAGATTCTCCGGTATGTTTTTTCCTCGATGGCAACTGATTTCTCTTGAAACCGGTCTGATATCTTCCAGATCATAATTATGTCCTGTCAATTTTTTTTTAGTAATTATTCCACATCTATATCTAGAAGCTGTCATCTTTCTTTTGTTTCAGGTAATTCAACGTGAACCATGGGAACATATCAAGGATGTAGACATAAAGAAGGCTGCAGCTTCTTTTGTCGGAGAGATCTGGCAAGTTCCTCCAATGTTCTCTGCAATTAAGGTACAACATCTGTCTTATTTTTTATTTTGGAAAGAAATATATCATAATATTTTTGGGCATGCATTCTTTGTGCTACATTATAGAAATAATTTTTATTCATGAGTCAGGCAGTCAGCAGCAAGGTTGCAAACTTATTAACTGATTAATATTGACCAAAGCATGAAAAGTAAGATATGCAGTTAAATATGAAGCGAAATTACTCAGGAAGTTTACATGCAGTAACCAAGACTTGGAATTTCAGTAAAAGGACACGAGTCATGTTATGGGTTGGTGAATTGAAGTTGAGACTGTCAATGTGATGAAAACTGGATACTATAGCCAAGGTGCATTTATCCATTAATTTTCATGGTAGGACTTTGAATAACATGGATTATAGGGATTTCAAATACTGGGGTCTTTGGTAGTCTCTTTTTCTTATTTCATCCAATATGTGAAATAAATTCATTTTCAGTTCCTGAAGATCTAAGCTTTAAATGCCTTTTCATTCTCAAATAACTATTTTTAGTTTTTCGTCCTTATAGCCAAGGTGGAATTGTGAGTGTTCTTTGCTTCTTTCAAAAGTTGGAGTATATTGGATGTTTCTTAACTAGAGCGTCCTTTGAAGATAGCCTCTGTTACAACTGTGATAAGTCACCTTGTTGTCATTTCTTCTTTATGTTTCTACAGGTTGGTGGTGAGAGAATGTATGACAAAGCGAGACGAGGAGAAAGCATTGAACTCTCTCCTAGACGAATATCAATCTTTCAGTTTGACATTGAGCGTAGCTTAGAAGACAGGTCCGTGAGCTTCACTCTGTTAATGTCTACATACTTATCTATATTGCAATGTTCTTGGAAAATCCTCATCTTTGCTAATCCTAGTCATGACAGACCTGCAACTTCCTTCAGTTTTACGCTATATCCCTTGTTTCAGTTTCTTAAAATAAGTTAGGTTATTATTCTTGTACAATGTACAGTATTTATTGTTTAATTTAGTAATGTCTCCCTAATTTGATTATTTTTAAATAGAATTTCTGATTGGTGCCTCTGATTTGCTACTGTTCATTTATGAAGATGATGCTTGGTACACTCGTATAGTCTTATACAATGCTGGTTGTTGTTTATCATGCTATGCCTCCCCCTACTTTAGAATTTTGATTATACTTCCTGCATCATTGACAATCCGTATAATACGAAGCATAAAATTTTGCTGCTTTATTGACTAATAAGTACCATAGTTGACTAATAAAATTTTGCCTTATTCTATTCTTGCTCTGGTCACGTTGGGTCTTTTGGTTGCTCCCCCGGGGTTAGAGGTGCCTCTATCTTGACCCCCGAGATTTCCCGTAAGGGAAGCTCCACTGGGTAAATGTTGTTGTTGTTGTATTGACTAATAAGTACCATAGTTGCCTACCATATCAGAGATAATGTCAAACTTATGTTCAGGCCATAAAACAGAATTAATACTTAGGCCACCATTGTCCCCTGTATTTTTGTTTCGATAGCCGCTGCCAACCTGTGTTGTTTCAAGATTCTTCTGATCAGTGATCACACTAAGTGCATTAACTTTTGCTTTTTTTTATTGCTTGCTAACATAATCCTTTGATTTTGTGCAAAATTAGTAGGTCTACTGTGTCTAGTGATAATAATTGCATTAATTATCAGGAAATGAATATTGCAACCAGTAATGTTAACCTTTAAAGGCATTTGCATACTTTAGAATGGTTTCATTATGTTAGAATCTGCGTACAGCAGTAAGATTAATAGTGTTTCTCAAAATACTGAGGTTTTTGGCTGTCATTTCCAAAACTTCAATTCTCATGTGTCTGGAGAGCCCTATTGACCATCCATCAAATTTAAACAATAAGCTGATGCTAACTCATCCAAGCTTGACTGTATTGCTACCGCAGTGGATTCAATTATGTTTTCTTCTGAATTTTATCCACAAAACATTCCTCTGACATGTATGTAATTTTTTACGTTCACAGACAAAATTTGATTTTTCGAGTTATATGTTCAAAAGGCACGTACATAAGATCCCTGTGTGCAGATCTTGGGAAGAATCTTGGAAGGTAAATTAATCATTAACATTATTGGATTTAATCACCATGTTTATTTGTGTGCATTCTCCTAATATGTGCCTGTTTTTCATTTGAATGGTTTTCTTGCAGCTGTGCTCATCTAACTGCTCTCCGAAGGGAGTCCATTGGTAATCTCTCGTCTCTTTCTATCTTCTTATATGGAATTTTTAATGATCTTGCAACAACTATTCAAGGCTTGGTTGTATCACCTGATTTTGATTCGAGTAAAGCTGAAGAATTCTTAGAACTAAAACATAGATTTTGGATGAACTTTGGGGTTTGGTTCAAGTTTCAAATTTGCATTCTTGTAGTTTTAGCTGAACTTTGATTTCTGAGTCTTATATTATTGCTAAACAACCTTAAATGGTTCTATGAACACATCTGACACCTTTTATGTCCATTTGTATTTAGGAGAATATAAAGCTGATGATGCATTTGAATTCCAAGAACTAGAAGAAGAGGTCACGAAAGGCTACTTGTAGTTGAGTTCAACCAGGGCAGCAAATTGGATAACCCACAACAGCAATTTTGTTTTTCTCTTTTTCCTCTTTTTTTTTTTGACGGAGGGTAAATTAGTAGGTTTCAATTGCTCTCTGTAACAGTAATGTAAGTATTGTTTTCTTACATACGATAATTTTATTTGTTTCAAATGAACGAATGGAAATGCAGATACTGAATGTTTGAAGTGGTCAATAGCTGCGCGTAGATTTGTAATAGGCTAAAGCAATTTACCCATGTTTTTTCTGGGGATTTTGGCATCCATGTTTATTTAAAGTTAAATTGTACCTATTTTTTTGTGCATATTCATGCGACGCAAATCCTCTATTCCACTTTCAGGGTTTCATTTTAGTGTTTCACTTAGTTAAAAAATATATTATTAATGTTAAAACAATTTAGAATATTATATTTATATTGTAAACACCTATGTCCATACATGTGTAAATTTTTATCTTATAAATCATATTATAAAATTTTTAAAAATTAAGAGAATGTTTTTCATACAAAGGATTATCCTTTTAATTTTTGAAAATTATATACTATGATTTTTAAGTTAAAAATTTACATAGAGGGTTCTGGTGTAAATATCTCTTAAGGTGAAAATTAAGAACAAATTAGGAGCGTTGGATGAGGAGCACAGACGGATGAGATTAGATCGGACAAAAAAGAAAAAAAAAACTAATAATGGCACAGAAGGTCATTTACAAAAAAATATCACAGTATTTCAAAAATACCCTTCTTTTTTTTCCCAAACCCTTCCTCCTTCCTCAATCTCTCTTTCGCGCCACTGAAACGATGGACTCGGGGATAGCGAATTCTTCACCGCCACATATCTTCTCTGCTCCTGAAAGTCTACAAATTCATCTCCAAAATTAATAGGTATGAACTTTTCATTCTCAATTGAATTTTGTTTTCTATGTGTTTATGCCAATCGTGGTTCTTATTTTCAATTGTGAAATATCCAAAATTTTCACTTATTTATACAGATGAAGAGCTTGTAATCACTGTACCAATTTTTCAATCGTGGTTCCAATTTGTCAATCGTGGCTCTTATTTTAGTTTATATAAAAGAAGAGCTTTTAATATTAAGGTGAAGCACATGAAGTGTTCTAATAGTAGTTTTCTCATGGAATTTGTTTTCGATATGTACACAATTGAGACTCAAGATCCCTCTCTTTATAATACATGAATAACACAATTTTTTATTTTTTCTTTGCTACTACTATACTATTATTATTAGCACATCTATTTTTCTCAATTGAATCTTGTTCTTCTCAAGTTTGTCAAATCCACATATAAAATGGGAAGTTATGAAAACTCCATCTTCATTTATTTTGGTTTCACTGTTGAGGAGTGCTAATATTCTGTTGCTCTTAGGAAATTCTGTGCTAAATTGGAAGCACCGGGGTTCAGTGAGGGGGAGGAGGTTGTGACTTCTTGTTGTATTGTAGATTTGTAGATGGTAATAACTTGTATGTAATATATATTATGATCTCTTATGTAGACAACAACTAAATGGATGGGTCTATCCATCTTGTGTGCTCTCTATCTATGGGTTAGAGGAGAAAAATCACATTGCTTGCATATGATGTAGTATTTGTGTAAAATCATTTATCACTTTAAAAGCCTATTAGCTCAAATGATAGAGCAATGTGCATGCATATAGATGTGGGTTCAAATTAGGGGTGTTCATAACCGGATATCCGATCCGATCCGGCTAATCGGATCGGATATCCGCAATAAAATTTTCTTTAAAACCATATCCGTATCCGATCCGGGTATATCCGGATATCCGATCCGTATAGCTCGGATCGGATCGGATATTTGTGGCGGATATCCGAATATTCATATTTTTATTTTTATTTTTGTATTTAAGTTCCAAATAATTTATTCAGTCGGTAAATCTCACCCAAAAATCATGATCCAAATAATCATCCGCATAAAAAAAAGAGAAAAAATAATTTAAAGAAAAATAAAAATGGGATGTTAAATATAGATTTAGGTTTTATTTATCGTTAATTTTATTTGTGGGGTGAAATATATTAAAAATAATTAAAAAACAAACAAAAAATGGGTAGTACTAGGAAGTCGAAGCATATAAAACTACTTGGACTATTAAACTTTTTGTTATTGCACAAAATATATATGTATAGTATTATACCATCGGATATCCGGGGGGTTTGGCGACCCGATCCGTATCCGATCCGGTGATCCGGCTAATTTTCTCGGATCGGATCGGATCGGATTCGGATAATTTTCCAATGGATTCGGATTTTCGCAGATCGGATCACCGGATCGGATATTTTTGAACACCCCTAGTTCAAATCTCACATAAGCTAATTCTATTAACGCTTTATATATTTTGGTTTATTATAACTCTTCTTTCGTTTTATGATTTTGTATGTTTGAGTTCATAATAGTTCATCTTACAATTCATGTCTTGGAAGTCATACTAGTTGTAATTTTGGTTCATGACATTTGTTCTTTTGGTTCATAATTTCATATTACATTAAAGTTTGGTTCATAATAGTTCATCTTATAGTTCATGTCTTTTAAGTCATACTAGTTGTAATTTTGGTTCATAACATTTATCCTTTTGATTCATAGTCTATTAAAGTTTGGTTCATAATTGTTCATCGTACAATTCATATCATTTAAGTCATACTAGTTGTAATTTTGGTTCATGACATTTGTTCTTTTGGTTCATAGTACATTAAAGTTTGGTTCATGCGTTTTTAATCGTACTTGTTATTTCAATTTATACTTGTAGGTTGATTGAATACTAACTACTCCCTCCGTCCCATAATGTTTGTCCAGTATTCCTTTTCGGGCGTCACAAAATGTTTGTCCATCTTTTCATCTTTCCTTTTATATCAATCTTTTCTTACAATATTACCCCTATCTAATCTCACTTTTTATTCACAATACCCAATCAAAAATCTACCCCCTCTAACTTTTTGGTAATTTCCTTTCTCTTTCTCCTTCCCCCTTTTTTACCCATCACTATCATAACCTCTCCCCTATTCTCATTGGTTGCTTTTTACTCTCATTCAATTTCTTAATACTTGTGCAACTTGTCCTTTTGGACAAACAATATGGGACGGGGGGAGTATGATTTTAAAATTACATTGTTATTACAATAGTTAATTGGAAGCAGTGGAAATAACAACGGTTGTTACGCAAATGGAAATGGTCCATTTTGAGAAAACAATATAAAAGATTGATCCTTGATTGCTAGTTGCATATGGTGCATATGGTGCATTATGCATAAGGTCATTTTGCTCAATGGATTAAACATTTTTTCAATGACATTACATGTGCCAGTATTTCATTATCTAATCTCACTGACAAATAGCGTGAATATCTAATGGTTTTTGCTCGATGTTGATCTTTCAATGATATAAATTTCATAATCTATCACGTTAACTTAAATTGTGTATTTTACAGATATGGGTAAAAATATTTTAGACTTTGAAATCTATACAAGTATTAATTACACGGTTCATATTGTTCAACATGAAGGTTCATGAATTTTAAATAAACAGTTCATTTAACAAAAAAAATGCATAAAATTTGTACAGAAGAAATTCGGCTTATTAGGTTCGACGAGAAGTCTAAAACAACCATAAAATCAATTACAATGTAGCAAAGTGATTTGTCAAACACAAAGTAACATAAAAAACAGACAACTTAATCCCCAAAACACAAAACAACTAATAAAACGACAAATAAAGAACTGAAACTTCAATGTTTAATCTTGGGAATGAAATAAGAACAATCTTGTGATAAGTGAAGAAAGTAGGCATCACTAGCTTCATCAAGATTGTCCAATGGAACTTTACCAACATTCTCATCATTATCAAGACCCTTCAATGAAACTCCATCAATACTAGCATCATTATCCGAATGAGACAAGTTAGGATGAGCGGAACTTGATGAACAACCTACAATTAAAAAAGGAAAAAATTAAGCTATTTATAAGCAACATGGAACACATAACAATAAAAATATGAAAAAAAAAACGTTTTTCTTTTGGTTTACAAATATTGTCATTATGGTTCATAATTTTACACTATAAGGTTCATTGAAAATCACAATGCGGTTCATGTAAAATAACAACAATATATGACAATGTAAGATTATACTCGTCTGCGTGTAAAACATCACGTAATCTTCAATTATGTTGAATAAAGCAACATTATCAAATAGCTCATTGAATTTTAGGTCCTCTTGTGTGTCGCTCTTAACAACATTGGATTTTGTCCAGTCAACATTGGATTTCAATAACATATTCAACCAATTAAGAGTGGTATTATTTTGAGTTTACTGGTTTAGAAAGTTATCTACTTATCTTGGACATATTCTATAAATTTGTGGCTGAGATAGAGGTAACGTAAGCCAGATCAACATAGTCAAATATTCATGTCCCCCAAGATGAACAAAAATACACCATAGACATTAATTATACAACAACAAAGTCCCTTATCACCTCTTTTTTCTTTTACTTTTAAATAATGACAAAAGAGTGAGGTAAAACTAATAGTCATTGATTTAAGCAGTCTATGAATGTGCAACAAATAACTAATAGCCTTGAAACATTCAAGCAATCAAGCAAGATTTTAGGGTTTTATGGGAAAGAGTTTTAGGTATTTTTATCAAACACTTGGTGGGCAATCAAACAAGTTTGTATAAATCAACCACTTTTTCTACCCAAATCCTTCAAATTGAAATGCAAAAAAACATACACAAATCTTTATTTTGCAATCTCTATCAATTCTAATGTTAATAAAAAGGGGGAAAAAAGAAGAGATCTAGTAAAAATGTGCAAAATACCGTTTTTTAGCTGGTTCACAAATATTGTCATTGTGGTTCATAATATTAAACAAGAAGGTTCACTGAAAATAACAATGTTGTTCATATAAAATCACAATACGTATTGTAAGGCGATCTAGCAAATGTCACAAGGGTACTAATAATTGATTCAAAACAATCTGCTACTATTCAATATGGATAACTAGGCATGCCATATACACGAAAGCATCACTGAAAATATTCCAAGACATTTTAGCAACTCATTGAGACATTTTATCAAACACTTTGTGGGCAATCAAATAAGCATACAAATTTTAATTCTAGATTCTATAAAATTTTGTTTCCAATCCCGAAACCAAGAGTACAACACATTTCTCCATAAATTCAAGCAACAAATAACTATAAATAACAACAAATTTAGGAATTTGAGAGCAACAAATCATCCATCAAACTAAACTCTTCTTAAGTATTCTTCATAACCACTTACCTAAATTCATTGTATCTTCAATTTGAAGTAAGAGTATATATCAAACGAAGGGGAGATCGAGATCGAAAGAGGGATCGAGATCTCGCACGAATTCGTTGTCGTTCATCACGTCGTCATTCATCACGTAGAGAGGGAGGAGCAATATAGGGATGAAAGGTGAAATTAAAAATAAAGAATAGTAAAATGACAAAAGTACCCTTTCAGCTTTAAAAAATAAAGGAGTGTGAGTGCTGATAGCAGCCCATCTAGACCCTTAATCTCACAAAATCAATGGATGAGAATTATTCTCATTTTACATGATAAGAATAATTCTCATTTGATCTCCAATACATATATAGGTGTTTTAAATATAAATATAATTTTTTAATTTTTTAACATTAATTTTATATTTATAATACCATTTGGAACACAAAATGAAATATTATTGTGGAATAGAAGATGTGTGCTGATATTCCTCGTTTATTTATTTATCTACCCATGGGATTTTTGGGGTTTATCTACACATTTTTTTTAAAAATTATTTTAAGTTAAAAATATAAATTGTTTGCCTATATATGTTTTTTATTTGCAAAACTCACCTATTTTCATTTTGCTTAGCAAATCTTTCCAATATGTGTCCACATCAAAATCCTTCTCAAAGATCTATTATTTATTACGAAAATTCTACGTGATAACCTTAAAATTTGACATTATTTATGAAGTGTATAAATGTTTTACATAATGCGTGTGGTAACCCTCAATTTAATACAAAATTTACAATATATTCTCAAAAGTTAACTCTAACGTTTTACGTTAACTTTTTATAAAAAAATGGAAAATAAAAAGATTAACAAATAAAAACAAATACATTGAACTATTGAAGAGTTTTCTGAATCTTGTTCTTCCGCTTTCCTCTCAAAAAAAAGAATCTTGTTCTTCCGCCATAGCCACAACCCGGCCTCCGCCTCCAGTATAAATATGAGAGACAGCTCTCAAACTGCATCTCCTACAAATAAAACATACGATTGAAACTCTATTATAAATACCTTATGTATAATTACCACGTAGAATTATGAAACCCCAATATCGAAACTCCCGTATAAATACGAGAAAAACAATATAATCAATTACTCCATCTCTGATCTATAATTTAGCCACATGAACTCTAGTAAAGCATAATCAAATTGCAAAGCAATTTCGATCGAGAAAAAAAAATACATCATATGCACCAATTCCTAATTAATTTACAAGTGTTAAACTTTGAAAAAGCGTACCTTATAGATTAGGATTGAACTCTGTAATCAAAGCAGTCGTAATCCGGCTTCTCCACAGTGATAATGGCGGAAGAACTGTGAAAAGATCAAAACCGTTGTTTTTTTTTGGTAGAAAATCAGAAAACCATATCTTGTTTTTATTTTGTTAAGATTTTAAATTTTTTTCTTATAAAAAGTTAGCGTAAAAAGTTAGATTTAACTTTTTAGGATATATTATAAATTTTATATTAAACTGAGGGTTACCACACGCATAATGTAAAATATTTGTATACCTCATAAATAATATCAAACCATAGGCAACCACGTAGAATTTTCATATTTATTACGATAATCCAAAGGCCCATGTTATGCACCGCCCATAAAATTAGTTTGCAAAATTCAATTTATTAAAAATTACAAAACTAGTTCAAACATATTTTTCCTCCCTTTTCCACATTCTTTAGTGTCTGAAACCCTAATTCAAATCTAAATTTCTCTATACTGTTATTTCTTAACGAATGTCGAGTGACAACGAAAGTTCTCACGACGAATTATATAGTCGATATTCAATGGTACGTTCAATCTTCATATAAGAGTATTTTCAATTTTCAGAATTGTATATGCACGTGCACAGATTGCGTGCAAAACAACTATGCACACAATTAAGTCGTGTGCAAAAAACGCTTTGCACGTCAAACACTGGCGTGCATAAAACATGTGCACGTAAATCTTTTGTATGCAAAGAAGCAGCGCACGACCGATTATTGTGTGGATATTAGAGAGGCGGTGCGGCGAGACTGTGATGGAGTATGGTGTTGACGGAAGTGAAGAGGAAGGACGGTGAGAAGGAATCGTCGTCGGTCGGTCGTGAAAATCTTCAGTACTTTCGGGGGAGAGTTGAGGAAGGAAGGACCGAAGGAATAGAATTGAAGGAGAAGTATTTTGAACTTACTTTGTAATATTCGGTAAAATAAAACCTGCAAACTAAAATGGAGTGCGTTACATAGCTCGTATGTAATCCAAATGACCCTTTCATACATCCCTCAAAATTTGCTATAATTTCAATGGAGACTTATCAACACGCCTCTACATAGAATCCAACCAGAGTATCGGACGACTCACCCCAACCTCAACATGGTGCTCGTCCTTGTGAATGAGTCAATGTCGGTCCTAGTCAACCAATTCCAAAATCTTTTTGGAGGCACGAAGACAATTTACTTGTGCCTGGATCAACACAAATACTAACTCATTCATCAACACTGATTAATTGTGTCGATCCACTAATAAGGCGTAAATCTACTTCGATCGGCACCTTTGTTGAGAGATCAAGTGATCAACCAAAAGGAGATTTCAATGCTAGAATCTCACTACCTTGATTCTTGAAAATTTTCAATACAAACTATTTTTTCAATTTTCAAGATCTTTAGCACTCTCTGGATAAAGGGCAACCACTTCTTTAAAAAATTTCAGTCTTTCTTTCGTAACTGTCGAGCGAGGAAAAGTATAAATGACAAGGTAACTTGGTTAAATGCCCAAACTATTCTATTCACCACAAATGAGCTAGAAAAGATATCACATAACTGCTACTTTTGTGCTCATCTTAATGTGGAAAACAACTCAACTATCATATGCAACTCAAAAGAAGGTATGTAATAATTTATGGCAAGATATTACATGACAAAACGTATTATAATATTAAGTTGCTCATATCATCGAACATCTACAGCTTGGGCTAACCCTAGTGAGCAGCAGAGAAAGTGTATCCAAACGAGTCGTAGTACGACTTTTCTGCATTAGCCATGCGGTCTTGAAACATCGTCCACTCTCTTCTACACCTATCCCTCACCTACCACAACACACACATTTAAGCTTTGTAAGGAAATTAAAATACAATGGAAAATGCCCATGAAAACAATGCAGTAATCTGGTTTAAAGAGGAACAAGTGAGAAATACCCCTTGCATTGCTGGCTTCCCATTCTCAGATTCGCCCTGTGCAAGAAAGAAAATTTAAGAATTTTGCTCTTCACTATACTGCAGAGTAACTTAACAAGATACTCTTTCTTACAGTACCTGCTTCCCTAGTGAAGGAACAGATTGATGAACTATCCATTGAGAATCAATAACACCAATTTTCTCGTGCGCGGGCTGTCTCAGGAAAAAGTGAAAACAAAGACTAATTGTTCAGTTGAAAACATAATAAGTAGATGAAAACAAATCAGAGCGAAGCAAATTAAATGTGAGAACACATGTAAAGGAAATACAACTGCAACTAACCTTGACACATCGTCTAAGAGCAAAATCCAGACCCCATCCATGCACCAAGTCATTCTAGAAATGAGATGTCAAAGTATGAACAATAAATACCAGGGACCATCAGAAATATTGTCCTTAAGAAGAAAAGCAAAACCTGAATCATATGCCAAATGCACCGCCACGAATTCCTCGAGAACACAGGTGCCATAATTTCAATGAACCTATCCAGAAAAGGAGGTGCAAGTTTCATCACACCAATTGGAGATTTTTCATTGAAACCTTGGAAATGAAACTAAGTGGTTTACATACGCTGCACAGGGTGGCAAAAGTGGATCACCACACCATCCAGGTTTTTCTTTAGTTAACCTGCGAATTAGAACAAGAATGAAGAAAATAAAGTTAGCGACACAAGATCAAAGGGAAAGAAAAATGAAAGCAGCATGTAGATGACAGAAAGAGTAAATGAGTTTCGTCATCTTACTTGTGAACCTCACTTTCACCTCTTCTTTTTGTCATCTGCCATGTTAAGCCTTTGTTTGGTTCTAGACCTGGCTGTGAGATCTCCAAACCGTGTTTTTTCACCAGCTTGAGGTATCTGAAACAAAGACATATGTAAGCTCCAGCAAATCGCGTTCTAGACCGTGTTCTAGGCGTGGCTGGAAGTGAAAATTTTAAATTTAATAGTAATATGTCTCCATAGCTTACTCCTCGGCATTAAAGTGCTCCACTCCAAGGTCCTCATCCCATATAAAGATGTAATCGTAAGGAATAACAATGTCAGGATGCAGAAACCGTTTAGCATACCACCTGCAAATATTTTTATTTTTTTCCACACAGAATACCCAGAAAATATCCTATAGTAAGTAGCATGAAGCATAACTAAAATTCTGAATTTCATATTTCTACAAATTCAAGGATCTGAAAGTGAATCATGATTCAGATGCAACTGTGAGCAACTCAGTCCAGAGATACTGACCATTTAGTTTGTTTCTTTGCACTAATATGTATAGCCCGCTTTGACCAGTCGTATTGGTCCCATTCAGTTGTTCTCCCATCATAATGAAAAAGCAAAATTGTGAAGTTCTCTGTGAACTATTAATAGACATTGTGAAGAAAGTGAGAAGAAAGACACTTAATTCTCATGGAGGGGGAAGGGCAGGTAGAATCAATCTTACTTTTTTAACGCATGCATCCACATTGGCCCTTTGTTCATACCCAACTGTGAAGGTGACAAGGTATCTAGGTGTATGTGTTAGGTCCTGCATGTTTTCACCCATTAATGAGAAGCGCAGGCTAAAAACTCAATAAATATATTAGAACGAAGGAGTCAATAAACATTCTCATTGAGCAAAAACACTATGACTTGGGAATAATACTACTAAAAATGCAAGGTATAAACAACTAGTGAAACGTCAATCTTTTGCAGTAGCAGTTGCTTGATATACTATCTTAGCGGGATTTGGTTAAACATTTCCCCATTGAAAGTACTCTCAGTTGCATGCAGACATTGATTTACATGATAAGAAATAAAACCATGTCATGCCAGGGCCAATGAGCGTCAAGAAGAATGTACCTCATCAGGTCGACCCCACAGTCTACGAAGATAAAGATCAGACTCAGATTCAATAATGCTTGGAGGCAGTCTCTCAGCTCCTTTAGGTATCATGTTAATACCGATCTGCATTAAGATTGAGAAAATAGAATATATACCACTCATAGACCATAGGCTCAGTAACTCTGATTTTGAATAGAACTTTAATATTGAATACTCTATCATTGTCTAAAATAATAAGAAAGAAAAGAAATTTAAGACAGGATCAATTGACTAAACCACCTCTTAAAATGTAGTAAGAACTATCTCTTACACCTAAATATAAAAAAGGACACCTCTTTGCATTTAAATTGGATCCGGGCACAATTGACCCTTGCAATTTAATTGTCCCAGCATTCTCCAATTTTTCTGATGTTCCAAAACATTACTAGTTATGCATGGGCTGGTGAATGAAGTCATACCTTTGTCTCGTTTAACTTTTGTGTTTGTGATGGGCCAGTTTTCTTTCCTTGCAATGTTGACCAAGCATTCAACAAAGCTTGGGCTGAGAGGCCAGAATATCTATCTTCCACATAAGTCGGGTCAACAGTTGGCAGCAATGTGACTGGTACATTTATCTGTCAAGGCAAAACAAACTAATATGTTCTATAAAGCAATACATAAAACGCCCCAAGAAATGAAAATGCGATTTCTTGGTTTACAAACATATTAACATCTATGCAATCAAAAGTTTGCTACCTTTGGTATAGAGAGTGATGGAAAAGAGTTTCCCAAGAAGAAACCCAAAACAATAGCAATCGAAGTTGTTATAGCAAGCCTCATATTTTTGTGTGCTTTTCTCACAATTCCACTGTATCAATAATCAGGCTAGAGAAATAAAATAGTTGACAGCAATGCAAGCACAATAGAAACACTGAAGTTTATCAGAGATGCACAAAAAAAACTACAGAACTAGAGTAATGATAATACTCATAGGATAGCAATAAATGATGTAAAACCTGCGAATAGGACCTGCCATCTCCAACATGAGGCAGACAGCAAAACCTGCGAATAGCTGCTACAGACAGTAGTATCAAAGTCCTCCATCAATTAAGTAGCACAGAAGGCAACATTGCTAACGCAACAAAAAGTATAAAATGCCAACAGAAGGCAAGGATTGCTAAGAGACATCCACTAGCAATGACAAATGCAAAGTACAAACTAAGCAGCTTATCTATTAGAAACCAATGTAAGAGTAAGAAAGCTTCTTACAACTAACTCTAGAATGCAAAGAAGGTAAATATAACATGTACAAATCACGAATGTGTTTTCATAGAAAGTGTGCTTGTAAAATCTATGATATCATTGATTTGACTCAACTTTCCACTTCATATCTCGAACAGTTGAGAAAAGCAACGTGATATACAATAAAAAGAAGCCTGGACCCCTAAGCTTTCCATAAAAATAAACAAAAGCAAAAAAAAGGTTCCTTCATCAATCCTTTAGAACCCCTGAATGTCCCTATACCAAGTGAAATGTGACCAAATCTTGTTCAAAACCAGAGTCATTAGTCACATAATCAAGTAGAGCTAGCACAAGTTAAACACAATTACATATTTGTTTAATTACGTTGTTTTTTTAATAATCAATTCACATTGCCATACAGTTAGCCGAACAGAGGTGCTACTTAAGTAAATTTACAACCAAGCTAACTTTGGTTCCATTTTCACTTGATTCCTGAAATTAATTGCTTGCTTTAAATTCCGCTAGACCTAATTTTTAGAACATCATATGAAAGGCAAGAATCAACAAGCTAGCTGGATAGAATGCACATTTACAGACAAAAATGTTAAGATTGATAATAAAAATAAGTCAAGTACATATATACACTATACAGAAACAAGAATAATCATTCTTCTAACCCCAACATCTTTTCAGTTTTAACTATATTCAATTCAAAAAATTCACAGGAAACGAAAATTTATTAGCACAACTGAAGTTGTTTGCAACAAAAACCTCTCGTATTACTGAGAAAGCAGTTCAATCATTCTTAAGAAGAATCAACCGAGCACTTCGTTCACAGTTCACATACAACAAAAGACAACAAATCCGAAACTGACAAGATCTGTGAACACTACCAGCAAGCGGTTTTCGAGAAACCCTAACACCAAAGCTTACCTAATTAAAGAGGAGCACTTGTTTAATTCACAGGGATCAGCAGTGAATGGAACAGAGAGGACGCCGTGGAGTCGTGGTTTTGCTCAATCGATGTTTTGGAGCTCAGAAGATTTTTTATTTTGAGCACAAAACTATTACATGGAGCATTTGTTTTGTCTCTCTAACTTTGAATTTTTTTCGAAACTACGCTCAAATGAAAAAAGAATTTCGAATTGGCTCGACAAGAATTTAATTCTGAAAATTTTCTGGTTGCGTAGGTTCGGATAGAGACGTAATTCAGGGTAGCGACTTTATCTCAGACAGTCTAAATTCCAAATGGCGACTTTACCGAAACAATTAAAAAACAAAATCTTTTTTTTTTTTTTTTGGTAAACAGAATGGAGAACCATCCCTAGAAATTAGAAATGGGCTACACAGGAATTAAGCGGGGGGGTAGCCCTCCCCCTAACATCGTCCAAGAGAAGATTCCATAGTCCCTCGGGCGGGTCATTTAAGACATGAAAACCAATAGGAAATGAGAAAGCTAAGCTAGTGAGGGAGTCGGCGATGGTGTTCGCTTCCCTAAAGACATGTTCGAACCGGATATTCCAGTCCTTGTTGAGCAAGCCATGGCATTGTGATGCCAGGCTAAAGTGGGGATGGCAGGGGTTGAGCCTTCTACTAAGGAGATTGATGGCGAGTTTCGAATCCGATTCGAGGTGGATGGATCGGAATCCCAAGTCCCAAGCAAGGGTCAACGCATCCCGAATGCCCCAAAGTTCAGCCGTGGGCACCGAACATTGACCCAAGTTGTGAACGAATTCCGCAACCCATTGCCCATCCGAGTCACGGAATACACCAGCGGCAGTGGCGTTGCCAAATTTATCGACGGCGTCGTCCGTGTTGACTTTGATGACACCATCTGGGGGGCGTTTCCAGGTAATGAAGGCCTCCTGTCGAACCAGTCTACTCCTCTCCATGTTTTTTCTCTCCCAAGCCACCATATACTCCTTCGTTCGATTGAGTACAAATGAGGCCGCATCCACAATACGATGTTCATTGCCAAAAACCTTCTCGTTTCTCCATTTCCAAGCCCACCAAAGCGCCGTTGCAAAGCAAGCGTTCCAATCCAGCCCACTCGTGTGTTGCCTCTGCTCAATGAGGTTAGACCTGAACCAAGTAGCAAATGGGAGATCAAAGAAATCGGTCATATAAGACGGGAAAGCAAGGGTATTCCAATTATTACGTGTCACCTGGCAGTCTCGGAAAAGGTGTGCGAGTGACTCCGTTTCCGCATTGCAAAGCGGGCACAAGTCGGAAGTGCAGAGGTGTCTTCGCTGGCGCTCCGCATTTGTCATGATGCTGCCCTTCGCCGTAAGCCATATGAAAATGCGGATCCTCTCCGGAACTTTCAAGCCCCAAACAGCCTTGTAAAGGGCCCCATCATTCCAAGCGGTGTTATCCAACCGAGACACATACTTGTAACTTGAGTTGACGCTGTAGTCCCCGTCGGGCGTGAGAGACCAAGAAATCGAGTCTTCCCATTCCTTATTAATTGTAGTAGATGCAATACGCAGCGCTGCAATGGAGGGAATGAGGGGAGAAAACATCGACCAATTCCAGCCCCCTCCCTCGGTCCAGTAGCTGCTGACAACTGCATTGATCATGGTTCCATCGACAGGCTCAACCGCTAAATCGAGGAGTTTAGAATCCCCAACCCAGTGATCAATCCAAAACCGTATGCTATCCCCGTTGTCGAGTATCCATTTGCACCCATGTACGACAACCTCATTCATGCCTAGCCTAAGGCTCCTCCAAACATGTGAAGTAGAATGAATAATTGTGGTGTGGGGCCTGATATATTTAGCTGTCAACAAGTCACTCCACGGGTTGGGTTTGGAGTTGAGGAAACACCATCCCAATTTGCCGATAACGGCCTTGTTCATGTTGCTCATGGATCTAATTCCCAGTCCGCCGAGGTGTTTCGGCTTGCAGATTTCCTCCCAAGAGACGAGGTGCATTTTTCTCCTCTCACCGCTCCCGCTCCAGATGAAGTTCCTGATAATTGTGTCAATCTTGTCACACAACTCTTTAGGTAGGCTCACGGTAGCCATCGAGTACACCGGGATTGACGTGAGGACTGTGCGAGCGAGCGTCACTCTCCCAGCAAGGCTCAGGCACTTGCTCTTCCAACTTGCCAGCTTGGAAGAAATTTTGTCGATAACTGGGGTAAAGGTTTCAGCAGAGATCTTGGAGTGGAGAACCGGCATGCCAAGATAACTCCTGAGGTTGGAAGTAACCGGAATCCCGCATTCCCTTTCGATTCTCTCCGCAGTGTTGTTATCCACATTCTTTGATAAGAAAATTTTTGACTTAGCAATGCTGATTTTTAGGCCTGAAGCAGTGCACAATCTGTCAAGCACATCTTTAATTACTCTCGTTTGGTTGACGGAGGCCTCGGCAAGGAGGACGATGTCGTCGGCGAAGAAAACGTGAGAGATTTCCGGGCCTGTGCGGGTGAGTTTCGCAGGTAACCAGGACTTGTCTTCCACTGCAAGGTTTATCATGTGCCCGAGCCTCTCCATGCATAGAACGAAGAGGTAGGGCGAGATTGGATCTCCTTGTCGAATGCCGCGGGAGGGTGAGAAATTTTCAGTGAGCTCCCCATTGAAGAGCACACGCATTCTAGAGGTGCTCACACAAGTTTTGATCCATTGAACCCAGATGTCGGGGAAGCCAGCCTCTTCAAGTGACTCCATGATGAACTCCCACCGTAGGCGGTCGTACGCTTTTTCGAGATCAATTTTAAGAAGCATCCATCCCTTGCTCCCGCACTTCTTCCTCATAGAGTGCACAATCTCCTGCATGAGGACAATATTGTCCGTTATCGATCTTCCGGGGATGAAACTCCCCTATAGTGGGCCCACAAGAGAGGTAAGCAGCGGGCGCATTCGGTTGACAAGGGTCTTGTTAATCGTTTTGTATATGACGTTGCATAAGCTAATAGGACGGAATTGGGAAATAGCCTCCGATTTCGCCACCTTTGCAAGCAAAACTATAATAGTGTCATTGACCCCTTCGGGTAGCTGACAAGAGCTGAAGAAGTTCTTGACAAAAGTAATAACTGAAGAACCAATGACTGGCCAACATTTGTGGAAGAATAACGGTTGAAATCCATCTTCGCCTGGGGCTTTGAAGCTGGCCATGTTTTTGATGGCATGATGAATCTCAGCGTCAGAAAAGGGGGCCACAAGAGACGCATTTTCAGAGGCTGAGAGAGTTGGGAACATTCCTGTGCAAATCGGGGTCAAGTCCCTATCATCTTCGGGGGCTTTGTACAGTTCACGGAAGAATTTAATCGTCGTTTGCTCCAGCATTTTGGGATCGTCCAAGAGGGCCCCTTCATTGTTTTTAAGAGCTTCAATTCTGTTGCGTTTCCGGCGAATTATGGTGGACATATGGAAGAACCGAGTGTTACGATCCCCCGAGCACAACCACATTTCCCTAGATTTTTGGAACCAAAGCAACTCTTCCTGTTCAAGAATGGAGTCAAGTTCCGCTTGTAATTCCACTTCGAGGCTGACAAGGAAATCAGAGACGTGGTTCGAGAGAGCCCGTTTCACACCAGCAATTCTGTTTAGGACCTTTTTCTTCCTAGTGTTGATGTTTCCAAAGGTTTCCGTATTCCATCTAATGAGCGCTTTCTTCAAGGAATCAAGGGCATCATGAGTACTTGTGGTTTTATCCCAGTGCTTTTCCATAGTATGGATGAATTTGGGGTGTGTCGTCCAAGCCGCCTCGAAGCGGAATGGACGCCTGGCTCTGTTCCCCGAAGTTGCGGGATCCAGGGAGAGCAAAAGAGGGGCATGATCAGACTTCAGACGTGGAAGATGGCACACTTTGGCGAGAGGCCAAGACATCAAGGCAGCAGTGTTGGCAAGAATTCTGTCCAGGCGCTTGGCTTTGTAGGTACGAGCAGAGTTTCCCGTGGACAAAGTGAAGCAGGGCCCAGTGAAGCCCAGGTCCAGTAGTCCCGCTTTGTCAACCCAGTTCTGAAACGTTCCAGAGTCGGGAGATAAGGTGTTTGAGTTGCCATGTTTCTCCAAACTTTGGAGAATACAGTTGAAGTCTCCTCCCAAGAAACAGGGCTCGACGATGGCTTCACTCGCTTGTTCAATCTCCTGCCAAAAAGATTTTCGATCGTTAGTGTCTGGAGGTGCATAAACAACAAAGAGGTGGAAGCTGCGTTCTTTAATCTTAATTTTAGTGTGTATGAAACGATTGTAAGAATTGAAAACAATAAGGTTAGTGGTGTCCTCGTTCCACAATAACCAGACTCCCCCTGCAAATCCTATCGCCTCCACCCTAGTGTTATTGGAGAAGGGAAGTCTGGCGCACACGTCATCGGCGCGTTCACCCGAGATTCGCGGTTCGAGTATAGCCAGGACATCTACTTTGTGTTGTTTAATCAAGTAACGGGTAGCACGACGGAACCCAGCTCCACCGGCTCCACGACAGTTCCAAATGATGCAATTCATGGCGTGGGGAGAGGGAAAGGGGTACCAGGAACGCCCTAGTGAGAATCCCCAAATCCAACCGCAAATTCTTCTATCATAGAATCCTCCCCAGAATCGGGAGTCGCGTTTGGCCTGTTTTCACCGGCTGCCGACACATCGCTCTCCGGCACAGCCTCGGCGGTGTTAGGTATCTCGTGTTGTCGGCCACCGTTCTCCATGGTAGAAATACCACCGCCATTCTCGTTCTGGATTTCCAGATTCTGGGGTTCTAGCGCATTCACCTGTGGTTGGTTTTGGGGCCCCCTAACATGTATGCGTGGATTGAAGGTCAGGGGACTTCCCTCGTTTCTGGGCCTTTTGGACGGCCCAGGTTCTTTGGGGTCTTGTTTTTTGGGAGAAGTAGCATCTTTGTTGGGCTTGGGTTTCCTTCTGGTGTTCTTCTTATTCTTATTGGGCTGGTTCTCAGAAGTCGCAACAAACTTTCTGCTCTCCTCAGCTTTAGGGTCAGTTTTCCCCTTTTGCGGCGCTTCACTAGCGCTCACGTGACCGTCCACACCTCGGGTGGAGTACGAGGAAGGTTGGGATTGGTCAGCAGGGCTCTCCAACGGTTGTTTGTCTTTCCCAGGAACCTTCCTTTCTGTTGTAACTTTTTGTACTTCCCCTGTTGCTCCCCCTAGGGCGGCGAGCCTATTAACCGCCGGGTTTTCCGATGGCCCTTTTCCGGTGGCCTTGTTCTTGCCCTTCGCGTAGTTTTTTCTCTTCTGAACTTCCATCCAGGGGCCGTAGGTTCCCCCGTTCTCCTCTCGCGGCTCCTTTTGCTGTGTGTTTGTGTCCATGACCGCGTTTTGGCCCGCCCTGTCATCCTCGTTATTCTCCTTGTTGCTTGGTTGTGCGGTGGCTTTGGGACACTTTTAGGCTATGTGTCCATATCTTCCACATTTGAAGCAGATGAGGTGTAGCCCCTCATATTCAAGATAGTATTTCACCCCATTGATGGTGACGGTTCCTTTCAAAGGGTTCATGAGATCCACCTCAACACATACCCTGGCGAACCGGCCACGATTGGAGAAGAGGGTTCTCATGTCAACTTTCAGGGGGCGTCCAATACCTGCAGCAACCCTAAGCAGAACTCCTTCCTCATATAGTTCGATCGGGAGCTTCGCTATTCTGACCCACGTCGGGGATGTGGTGATAACGTCTGTTTCTGGGTTAAAGTTAGGGGACCACGCTTTGATGATAACATAATGGCCGAACATCGTCCATGGACCTCCTCTAAGAGCACGGACGTAATCATTCTCGGTTTCGAATCTCACGATGTAGTATCCGTTGGGAAGGTCCGCGAGTAGTAGTTTTCCGGTTGGCTTCCAGAGTTCTCGGATTTTCTTGTCCATCACATTATATGGGACGAAGGTACCCAACACTTTGACAATGATGGATGACCTCCATACCGATGCTAGTGTGTGCATAACTTCAGGCGCAATCGTAACCACAGGATCGCTCGTCTCCCCTCCAGGGAAGCTAACGTCAATCCGCCCGTCAAGGAATTCGGGAGCTAGGACCAGTCGCTGGTGACCTCCTTCCCCTTGGACCATCTCTTTCCATGTGCGTGTCGGGGGGCAGGGCCGTCGGGGGGACGCCCTCCTTCCGCTTGGCTAGGCTGGTGAGTTGGGGGGTCGTCTTGCGTTGGTGGTGGTGGTGGGTTTGTGGCCTCCACCACCATGGGGGCGGTGGACATTGTTTTTTTTTACTTTGTACTCTTAGGTCTCTCTATTTGAATAATCTTTTCTTTTTTCACTGTGCCCGAACAAACACCATTTTTTAATTGCTCTTTTGTGAATTTGGGTTTTATTCATGTTCCATTTTTTAACAGCAAATCTTTATGCACAATTTTTTTTTCCGGGCGCACAAGGTCTTTTACGCTTCATGAAGCGTCGCGGTTCATGAAGCGGGGCGCATGCGATAGGCAAATGGATACCCGATGGATGAAGTGGGATCCAATAGAGTTTCTTAGCATCATGAAGCACAATGCTTCACGAAGCGTCATAATTCGCAATTAGAAGCACAACGCTTCTCCTTCCTCCGTCTTCTCTGTAAACAATCGCAGATCAGTTCTCCTGTAGAGGCACCGACAAGCTGCCGAAATTATCGAAGCGTATAAATGGAAGGGGGTGAATTGAATTCTGGTGGTGTTGGTGATGGTTCTCCGGTAGAGCCGACAAAAATAATCGAGTCTTCTCCGGTGGCACAGCAGGTAGAAGATGGCGGTGGCGGTACCCCATTGACGGCGGTGCATTCAAGTAAGTAATTTCGCTCATTGGTTTGCTCAGTATCCATTGTTGAATAGCAAAATTGCTTGATTGGTAGCCATTATAGAGCATCACTTTCCCCTTCAATTGTTGAATTCAATGTGAACAGTTCAATGCCTTTGTTTGCTCATTTGTTTGCTGAGTATCCAATATTTGTTGAGTATCAGAGCATCTAAGATATTAAAGCAATTGCATAAAAATATGTTAGCTATTGGTCCATAATTCATGAGAGGATAATCCTTTCCTGCTTTCCGGTGATTAAAACACATTTCGTGGTACTGCAGAAGAACAAATGCAATTCCCACTACATTCTTCTTATATAACTTCTTGGATAATACAGTCAGATCAACCACCAAAGTCGTTTACTCTATTGCCAAATATGTACAATACAATTGCAGCCTCAATCAGTTGAAACCTAAAACATCTTTTGTTCCCTCCTCCATGTTATTTCCAAGTACATTTCTAAGTACAAGAATCGGGAAAACATTTCTACACATAATCATAATCAGAAGAGGCAAGAAACAAACAATGACCAACCCAAGAAAACAAAGCAAACCCTCAGACAATTATAGATCAATTAGATTAGCAAATCAGATATCACATTTCACTTGATATGCTCCAATTAGGCTTCACAGTCAGCTCATTGTAACAGAAGTTCATAATCATGTTCATATTACAAGACTGCTCTCTACTTCACCTGATTCATGAATCATGATGCAGTTGAGAATGGCATCTTCCATTAACTCTGCAAAAATCACTTCTTCCACCTCAATTCCAATGCTTTCACAATCATGTCTCAACTCCATCCAGGTGGAAGAGAACGACAAATCTTTTCGAACAGTATGATCCAATGTAGATTGCACCGCCTCATACTCTAGATGCCGATTAACCCCTTTCCATATCTCATCAACAATATCCTTTTCCTTCAAATCTGACATATAAGACGTAGAGAATGAAGGGATTCCATTAAAATCCCGCTCACAAATCTCATTGAGAACCTCCTCAATTAAGTAAAAAATGAGGTTTGGCTCATAATACTAACAACCTAGAAAAAAGTCCACCTCATCAAATAATGAAGGGTTGAGAAGACACTCTCCGAAAAGAAACCTCTCAAGTAGCTGAGCCTGAGTCAAGTGAGATACTTGTAACACATCTTTCACTAATTCAAAAATGGACAATCTCTCCTCTTCCCATGTTTTAAAGCGGGGAGCAGAAGGCGAAACCTGATCTTCAAAATTAATCTTTCTTGGCTGAATTAACTCAGCAACTGCGTGTGAAATATTCAAAACAAAAGATCCATGAGAACTAGGATTATGTATCATAACTGATATATATGTCATTTTTTCACATTAGATACATACCAAGCATTGGCTTGATTCTTGGGCTACCATCATCTTCATTACAAATCGGCTCAAGAACAAATATTGGACTCGTCCAATCTGATCTGTCTGTTATAGCATCTGAATCTTCAACTTATCTTATTCTTGAACAGGGTATTGGTGATGATGTCAATGAAGAAATTGCCTCATTTTCTTCCACAATGTCCTACAAACACAGCCAACAGAAGTTTAAATAATTTTTTTTTTAAAAAGCACAATCATGTAAAGTAGAATTGCATCAACAAAAAGAATGAAATTCAGCATCAAATTTAAATTCATCATAAGAACAAAATGACTGTCAATTACCAAATTCAAGCACACAGTTGGCTTTCCCATGGTTTCTGTTGAAGTCTCCTTATCTAGCTCATTTGTACCGGTTGAAGGACTGCAAGTTTCGGAGAAGGTATTGAGCGATATTCTTTTATCCAATTCAGGATCAGTTGGTCTTATAATCTCTATATAGCCTGCATTTTTTGTCACAAAGTTTATTACATACATCATACAAAGAGCAACAGGAAAACATCATTATAAAAGATACCTTCGAGATGGATCGTGTCAGAAGCTGAATGCAAAGATTTTACTGGGCCTTCATGAGGGTTAAACTCTTCCATGATATCTGATTTTTTAACCTCAATATCATCCACAATGCATGATTCTTTGCCTAATTCACTTTTATCTGAACATGAATGATGGAATATTTCTTCTTGTACTTGTTGAGTTGTAATCTGATTATCAGTTTCTGATTATTTCCTAGGAAATAAACTTCTCGGGCTACTCACTAATCTTGGGGTATGACCATGTCTACAAATGACTCAGATATATCGTGCACCTGATCCTCTGATAATTCTCCTCTCTTATACATCTCAATCATCAACTCCATTCTAACTTGGTCAATTGAGAGGGATACATTGTCTTTTATGGGCATGCGTTGTGGATCGATGTCGTCCCATACCACTTGATGCCAAAACGAGTGTATCTCACTTGGCATTATGGGTTGCTTGTTGACGATGGCATGAGCAATCCTACGAGGACAAGGAAGACCCATGCTCTCTCTCCACCAATAATCATCACACTCAGTCTCCATCTTTTCCTCTTCCATCTTTTTGTGTAGGCTGTAGAACATATTCAACAACTTCTTAATGCAGTGTGTTGACACTCTATAAAATAGACGAACAAATATCGCCCTCACTTCCTTAGGGACACCCTCCAACTCTGTTGGTAGCTTCGTACGTACCATCTCAAGATCTCCCCGCAAACCACCAACTTGTGACACAATCTGATGGTGAATCCTTCCAATCACCATGTTAAAGCCTCCTCGAGAACTGTCAAGTATCTTTTTAAGCACATGGTGCATGCCCTCCACCCTGTAATAAACATAATTTCACTTATTTTTCTTAAATATAAATTAATAAATCAAGATACATATATAGCCCTAAACTTACCGATTCGTTGTTCTCGTATAAAAGTGAAGACAATACTCCGTCCATGCTCTTACTATCAACTGCTTGTAAGGCCCAAGCCATGACTTCTCAACATATGGCATGAGCCCTGGCCAACACTCTTTCACTTTGAGAAACCTCTCCTCATATTTTGCCTCAGTTGATGACATAAATATGCCCCAACACCTATGGGCAAATCTTTCTGCAGCCTTGAGGTCTTTTAGAATACAAAGAGCATACGCTTTAATGTTCATCTTCACGTGCACCCAACATAGGAGATGTTTTACTTCGTCCTCAAATACAGCGTCCTTTGCATTTATGATCGCCTTCTCTCGATCTGTAACAATCGCATTTGGCATGGTCCCCACTTCTGCAAACAAACGCTTCAATTGTTTCAACACCCATGTATAACTCTCGGTGTCTTCCTTAGAGATAAATGCAAAACCGATGTTGAATGATTTGTTAGTGCACGTGAATCCAACCATCTCTAGTAATGCCATGTCGTACCTGTCCAAGTATGACATGTTAATACAATTGTCAAAACAAAACAAAACAAAACAAAACAAAAGGATTAATTAACATATTCAAAGTTTAGAAAAGTGTACCTATTTGTCTTATATGTGTTGTCCATAATGACAACATATGGAAACAATCTCAATAGATGCAACGAGATCGGGTGGACGAAGAACAAGATCTCTATATGATCTGAATTATCCATCCTCTTCGGAAAGAAACGCTATTCGTTTAGTTGCAAGAAATGTAGCGCATATTGGGTTACCGTCATATTTTCACGGTCCTCGATTAGAAACTTTGCCCTCATATTTGAAACTTGTTTCGTCGATGTCACATTACCAGGATATAGCGCCCTCAATTCCTCGACTATTCTCCTTGGAGGCACATATATGTAGCTCAAATTCCTAACCAACTCCTTCTGAGCTTCCGTCATTCGTCCCATAAATGAATAACCAAGTAAACTACTTGGGAGGTCATGGTTGTGAATTCCGCACCCAACAGTTAATGCCCATTTTCCCGATGACTTGCTTCGAACCCCAACCAACTCAAACTTACAGTTGCACTTACTCTGAAGTGTCCATACACTTGGTGGTCTAACAATTGGGAGTACTTCACCCTTCTTTCCAGATCTATATTTGCCATGCCTATGACATGCAAGCCTGACCATTGTTTGGTTTGATGTTTTTATTGTCAACATCATCATTCTTTCACGACCGACCTGCCTAGCCCAATTTAGCATGTCTTCTCTATTATCCCACACAGTATCATTCTCAAAATCAACAGAAAAATCCTTCCTAGGTACCTAAGTATATAATATCACAACTTATCTTAATACATCGAACATGTATATTATACAATAATAGTAACACATTATAAATTTCAATAAATTTGTTTAACACAACAACCGAAATCATGTATTATCTTGAAAAATATATTATTGCTTCAACTAAATCATAAATTACCTCTGATTCGACCATTTCGTTTTCAGACTCAACTTCCCCTTCTTCTTCAACACTCATTGATGACTCTGACTCTTCTTCCAAGGACTGCGATTCGTCTTCGGCTTCATACGATGAATCCGAAAATTCTGTTTCGGATGACATTGTTCAATATCAAGTTTGTTAATAAAAAAATTAGGTTTGGTGGATAGAAAAATTCTCGCTTTACGTGATTGATTATCGTCGACCGAATTAGGTTTGTTTTTCGTGTGCGACTGAATAAAGGATCGCGCGGTTCTAACCGCCGCAAATCCTACGCATCATGAAGCGCCGCGCTTCATGACGCGCAGGGTTTGCGGGTATCCGGCCATTTGCCCATTTGCCGTTGCGCTTCATGAAGCGCTGCGCTCCATGAAGCGCAACTTTCCTTGTGCGCCAGGATAAAAAATCTTGTGCACAAGGCAAAAGCCTTTTTAAATTAGGTTTTCCGTTCGGTTTTTAGGGGTCTAAACTTATTTTAGAACAAAATTTAATATCATAAACTTTTTTTTCCACAAGTCTTACGGAGTATTTTTTTAAGAATCTTACATTATCCTATCTGCTTTTAAAGAAAATTGTAGTATCTATAACTATATATTAAAGCTATACCTTTTCGAGCCAGTAGAATAATTCTGGCCCCACCTCATATTTAAAAAATTATTTTTTATTTCTATTATTATTATAACTTCTTTCTATTAAATTCTTTTAACTATTTAAATTATGTCTAACATCAAACAAATATCTATTTAGTATAACAATATCTTTTAAAAGCTACCTTATACAAGTATTTAAAATTAAAGATAAAATATTTTAAATATTTTAAAATAAATATAAATCTTTTAGCATATATCTTTTGACGGATTTATTTATAGATATATAGTGATTTTCTTTTATAAAATAAAATAATGATAAATATTTATAATTTTTAAAATTAATAAAAATAGATAATAAAATATTTGATAGATATATTGAAATATTTGATAATCTCTAAATTTATGTACATGAAAAGTAATAAAAAATGAATAATTAAAAAATTATACATTTTACGAGCAATAAATTACTTATATTAAAATTTATATTATATATCTATTTATTTATTAGTATCTTATTTATAATGTTTATAAAATACTAAATCTTAGTCGTACATGGTACGACGGGTAAAATTAATTACTTTAATTGACTTTTAATGATTTGCATTCTAGTTAATTTGATATTTGTGCGTGATGTTGTTCTGGTTATGATTACACTATATCATTTATTTTGGTTTTTTGAAGTGTAATTGGTATCTTTTTCTCTCTTTTCTCTCTTTTCTCATTCCGTTATGATAATAAATATTCGTATTTATAAGATGTCTTGAGTTAATGATATTAATCACACTCAATCTTATTTCTTCATTTTATAGAATATTTTTTTAAGTATTTGCAAGATATCTTTAGTGTTCATGTAATGTATAGAATATTTTTTTTTAGTATTCATGCATTTTATAAATATCATAATCACACTCAATCTTATCTATGAGCACACTCAATCTTATTTTATGTATGAATTTTTCTATCAGGTATCTTAAGATTATAGGATAAGAACCTTATTTTGAAAAGATTTTAATTATTTTATTTTATTTTTTCAAGAGTTTATGACTTTTCTTTTAGAGTTTTAATTTCTAAAAGTAGATTTCTTATCTTATGTGCTTAGGCCATAAATTAGAAAGATCGTTTATATATTTATAAGATGTCTTGAGTTAAAAGGACAGCACATCATTATAAAAAAAAAATCTGATCTAACCATTATTTTCCCAACAGGAGGGCCATATTTGCTATTGGCATTTGATCCGAAATCAATATGCATCTCAATGAATTCATAATCCTGGCCTAGCACCAGTCCTTACTTTTCCCCAGTTCTACCAAGAGAAGTTTTGATGAAAATTGGGAACCAGTTAAAAATGTAATATAATTAAGCTAATTACATTAAAATTGTGAGCACATGTAATTTCTAGCTTCCAGTAAAAGGCATTCCAATACCAATACTCCGAATTACAAAAAACTTGGAAGACTTGCTACAAATTACTGAAAAGAATATTGTTATTCCAAATGTAGTAGTGTACTAGTGTGCAAAACACAATGTATTTACACAACTCTCCAATGCTAGCTTTGTGCCAGCAACAGTCAGCCAGCATAGGATCATGCTTCCATGCCCCCGTCTACTTGCATTTCACAACCTATAAACATGGGATGAATTAGTTTGGTTTGTGGTTCAGGCATTTGATGCAAAACAATAAGGCAACTTACATAATATTTGTTCATAAGCTCATAAATAACTAAACATTAGCATAAGCAACATTACTAAGTCAGCAATCCTAGCGTCATCTGTAAATTCCATATTGCAAAGTTCTGGACCTACTGATTAGGAGACTGACCTCATGAATAATTCTCCTATGTCCCACACGTTCCACACAACCAAGTGCAATATAAGCTCCAGATACAAAGTGCATGAACATCTATCTGCAAAATGATCAATTAATTTCCATGGGCATAGCATAAAATAATCAATTAATTTCAGGGCTTTTGAAAGTTTGAACCTTTTTATTTCAGACGTGGAGCATAAGGAGCAGGGCATGGAGATACTGTATGATCTGGTAACCGGTCTATCAGCTCCTTTGTTGCCTGCAAGCAAGCATGCAGTATTCTCTTCTCCGACTGGACAAGCTTTGTAGCAACTCTCTTTTTGGGATTCAGATCATGGTCTGCCAGCTGAAATTGGTAAACTATGTTTAGTTTTGTTCACAAGCTACAACTTCAAACACATTTACAAAGAGGAAAATTACCAAGGCTTCATCTTCCAATAAGGTAGTTGGATACCCATCAAGCCTCGAATTGAAATATTCCAAAAGCTGGTCCAATACGGCTCTTTCTGTACAAGGACTAACCTATTGAATTGTCAAATCAGATTTAGATACTTGATAATCTCACAATTCCTTCATCATAGAAAATAATGGCCCCTTAAAACCCTCTCTTGCAGCTGAAAAACAAGATGTTTCAAATAAATTAATGCGGACAGAGAGTCTTAACAATAAGCTCATCTGTGTATCATTAATCATTGTCAAAGTCTTTTTGCCCATATTACATTGACTGACCCACATTATGCAAAATTGCAGATTGTATTAAAATGTCAAAACAGAATTCAGCTATGTGTTTATGTATAATGTGCAGATGTCTAGTTGACTGACCCATTTTATGTTTCTGACACTGAAAAAAGTGGCTAAAAATTAGCCAAATTATAAGAATGTCCCCACTTGCAATCAGAAAATAATCTACTTACAGGACAAATTGGACCTTCAGATGAAATGACTGATTGCATTTCCGAGGGATCTGAAACATAACCCAGTCTTAGATAAGGAAGCATTTCAGCGACGGCTTCTTTTTCCTTTCCGGAACCAACCTGCAGCAGAATTGCATATCCTTTATATAAACACCAAAGGCATAGCAGCCCCGCCCAATGTATGAGTGCAGTATATTGTCATGAAAAGACATCGTACAAATACAAAGCGTATCATGACATCTTACACGAAACACTTGTATAGACAGCTTTCCATTTTTCTGAACCACCATTCTCTTGTCTTGATAGAGAGGATCTTCAGTATTCAGTGCAGCCTGCAGGAAAGTGAAGGCAAATCAGCTTAAAGTAAAAGAAATCACTTTCCAATGGCTCCAACATAATTCAAAGTAAGACAATGCATGGTATATTTTCATTTTCACTTATATCTATTTCTTGTTTTCAAGTGGAGGTAAGAAGACAAGTACACAATGACATGGTATGCTACATTTAGATGACATATGTGCACGGATAATCAGTCAGTCACAAGCCCACAGGGGCTGGAATCATGCACACCAAAGTGCCAAGGGGGCTTTGATTCTGAAATCTCAAAGTAGCACTAGCAAGGTAGTTGCAGAAAGATAAACCTCATATAAAGTCTCACCTCCACTACAAGACGGTCATAGGGGTTGTCTTCATCAACAAAACCATAATTCAGAAGTAATTTTGAATTTGGCTGGGGTCCACACCTACCAATTTTATCATGAAATGAAAATATACATTTATAAGTAGGTAAAGCACTAGAGAAACACCAGGAGGTGATAAAATCATTATCTTCACCCAAATCCACAGTTTTAGGAAAACAAATTAATCGATGACATGTCACCTAAGTTAGCATATAATTACCAGACAACAATTGGATCCCCAGCCTTATATGCACGATCCACCACCAGTTCAACAGCATCATCTACAGCAGTTAACATTGCCCTGCAGTTGCTCTTGTAAGCTAGCAGTGGGGGTCCAAGAGGAACCAAAGCAAATCTCCGAGCTAAGCTGACTCCCTAAGTTGAAAAGGATTGGTATGATCAGATAAATATTATGGTCGAGCAAAATTCATAACCATATTAGAGAACATAATGTACGATTAGTGAAGAGAACTAAAAAAGAGACTATTAACAAGGTTTAAGGACACTGGACATTCCTTATGTAACATAAATCCACCCACCATTCATAATTACTGATTTGGAATTTACAATGGCCCATTTACAGATCTATTTGAAGATTGACATTATAATTTGCAAGACATTGGTAAATATAAGACAGCAGACGAGAGCTCTAACTACACATTATTATTAAGATCGAAGACAATAGATGTGGTTAGGTCATGGAATAGAGGAAAGGACAACAATGTCATGCGACTACAGTGCATCTTTTTAAGTGGAATAACCAAGTACAAAAGATTAAATAAGAGGCGAAACCTAGCTTGCCAAATTGTGACGATTTCAGAATACAGTGAAACACCCCATCATTGTATCACTATATGAATGCTAAAGCAAGGAGTCAAAGGTTTCTCACATACTAGTTAATACTGCTTCTCCAGGGTGTCCAATACATGATAAAGACCAGATAAGCAACCAACCACAGCCATGTTCTACTATTTATAATACATGTAATTGAGGGCTGGATATGCTTCCACAAAAAACTGTTAACAGATAAATTGCTTAACTTTTCGATCAGAATGGTTATGAACAGTGGTTCAATACAAATCTGGTAAAGCATCTAAACTGCTACTGAATCCAACCTAAAAGACATGTTTTTCAGAATGACATCAATTATGTTGGCAATGTTTCATTATAGAAGTGCCAAAAAATTGAAAAAGGTATACCTGCAAGTGCACTACACAGGACTGGATGGCAGCAAATGCTTGTTTGAAGATCTCAAAAGGAAAGGCTTCAGAAGGTATGTCATATGGATATTGCTGCAAGAAGAAAAGAAGAAAAGAATATGCAATGTTAGGGTCTCTGTATGCAAAAATGTGTCAGCAAAATATGTATAAACAAAATAAAGATTCTGGAACTCTTATAAAGAGAGATGCCGAAAGGAATAATAGAAAAAAAAAAATTAAAACTGCTAAATGGGAAAAGAACACATGAGAAAATGACCTGAAAAAGAGATCCAGCCATAAACCATACAGTATCAAGCTCATTGTATTCTTTTTTTATTGCCTCAGCCCTTTCAAAATATTCTGCCTGCAAATCAGATCAAACTAATTACCTAGGACGAAGTTCAGCTCAGATGTTAATATTAGTGTATAATTTAGCAAGGGAGCAACAAAGGCCAATAAACTACCTTAGTGGGACTGCCATCTAAGTAAGACAGTTCATGTTCTGACCATAAAAGCGGAGACTCCACAGCTAACTGACCCCTACCTCTTTGACGGTCAAGCTCTCGGATATATGGATACCAAAATGACTTTTTCCCTTGCTTCTTCTCATACATTAGATACAATGCCAAGCAAGCCAATTCAGATAGCTTGTTTGAGGCCAGCAATTCAGCTGCATATAATCAAGTAGCTGGTGCAGGTTAAACTATTGTATATGCAAAGCCCTAAAAAACTGCATAAAGAGTCATGCATCAAGAAAGAATACAAACAGATTTCTACTCAACAAATACAAATCAATACAGTATTACCACAGCAATATTCTTTTGTGAGCCATTAAAACCCACATTTAGCTAGTCTTCTAAGAATGAGCTGCCAGTTCATGGCACTGGGAAGTGGAAATTCGAGACAAAAATTAACATACATAAAGACTATAGGGTGCAACGATTACATCTCCAGACAATGGAAAAATGACAAGGAGAGAAGCAAAAGGATTTGATTGTCTGGCTAGTAAGCCATATAGGCAATGTAGCCATATAGGGGAAAGATAAAGCTTGTTCTTCAGGTGTTATGAACTGAAGATCCTAAATTAGGCCCATGCCTCATTCACATTGGCATATATAACATGCAAAGCATGATCAGTCATTTACCAAAATGAGTTCATTTATGACGTGATGATCAAAATCAATAAGTATGGAAATTATTATCAGTGGCAATTTAGTACATGCGAGCCAAGACTTCAAGATACATATACACGTACTAACAAATCCAAATATACCCTCTGTTTAATACCTCATAAAAAGTAAGGATGTGAATGTAAACTAATTTAGTGAAGAAATGAGATGAATGCAAACAAAATCAGTTTACTCACATTCCATTTAAACTTGAAACAACGCAGGATACACTTTCTTGCTGACAGATATTCTTGACTCCTTCATACTTGCCAAGCAGGCATTTTTATATTGATCAAAGTTACAATTTCAGTGCACTGGTGCAAATTATTGTTCCTAGTAATTCGAATGTGAATTGATAGGCAAGAATCTTGGAGCCCAAAACAAACGAAGAACTAACAGCATAAGGTGTAGAGTAGCGTACCGATCGTCTCATTCCCTAAAACCCTCTCAAGCGTCACTACCAATGAATTCGGCACGGAAAACGCAACATCGCCAGGCTGACAAACCGAAGAAAAACCCCAAACCAATCAATCGAAAAATAATCTCGCATAAAATTGAAGCGAATAAAGAGCAAGAAAAGTCAAGAACACGATACTTGAAGGTTTTCACTGGCCGCAACGTAGTGGATGGGGCTGAGCTTGGAATCAAGAGAGGGCCTCTCATTCAGAACCACCTTACAAGGGGGCAAGCCATTTACGTGCATCCAAGACGTCAAGTCAACGACTTCTTTGGCGTCCGCTTTGTCCTTCCTGGTGACAGAAGCGACCAGCGTGTCGGCGCTCAAAGAAGAAGACGAAGAAGAAGCGAAGGCGGGGAGGCACTGCTTCCTGTGGCGGCGGATGCGAGAACGGACGGAGAGAGAAGAAGACCTAGGGAGTGCCGAGAGGAGGCGAGGTAACGGGCGAATTGAAGTGGGAAGAAGGGAGTGGGGATGATTCCCGGAGGAGGAAGCACAAGCTTCCATTTTTGATTGAGAATGAAGTCTGGGTGCAATCGATTCAAGAGATGGTGAATTTGGGGAATTCAGTTGGAGTAGATAGTACGGAGTAATTGTTAGCAGGTTCCGATTAGGGAGAAGAATCCTTGAGTTCTGTCTCCACTCAATGCCGGTTGATGGGGATAAGTGACGGTGGTAATTTCGTAATTTCCCTGCTCGGATCCGAACATTATCATTTCTGCCTGGGGTGTGTAAAAATAATATTTTGGAAAATGTACTCAGTTTTATAAAATGAAAATATTTGCAAGTTTATGCATTGTATAAAAATATTTGAAAGTTTATGCATTATACCCCCTCCGTCCTCATTTGTTTGTCCTAAAGTACGATTTTTGTGATTATTAAGGAAGATGTAAAGTGTTATTGGTAATTGAAAAAGTGGATAAAAGGTGAAATTGATTGGGATATGTTTGTAATTTTATAGAGATAAAAGGTGTAATGTAGTATTGGTAATTGGGAAAATGAGTAAAATATGATATTAGGTAGGAAAAGATAAATAGTTGATGGGATGCAAAGTTAAGAAGTGGGTAAAAAATGATATTGATTGAGAGTATTTTTGTAAGAAATATATGGATGAAAGGGTGAAAAGTACGACAAATATTTCGGGACGTCCGAAATGGAATACTGGACAAACAAAAGGGGACGGATGGAGTAATGCTTAATATAAGTAACTTTTTAATTTAAATTTTTGAAACTTCTTTGGATTGTTTTGAAATTTGGAAATTTAGGAAAAATTTCAAATCATGTATTGTACTTAATTGGTGTAGTTGATTGTAAATATGAAAAAGTTGACATGACATACTATTATTTATTTTAATAAAAAATATGCTTTTTTACCGGAAACCACCCGTACAATATGTCATATTAGCGTAAACCACCCTTTCAATGGCTATTTACCGAGAACCACCCCTACAATGCCTTCAGTTAGGTTTTTACCACCCAATTAAAATTTTCCGTTAGAAATCCTGTTAACTTGTGCAATGACCCTTTTGCCCCTCTCCCCCCCCCCAAGTTACATCCCAAACTCCCCACCTTTTCTGTCACCTCCCTCAAGATCTTCGCCTTCAACCTCTCCGTCCCCTCCGACGCCGCCACCTTCTCGCACCTCGCCTCCAAGCTCGACTTCTCTCTCTCCGCCAAATTCACTGTCGGCGTCGCCTCCTCCGCTAGGGTCGAGGTCGGCAACGCTACTCTCCCGGCGTCCACGCATTCCCCCGGGAACACGACGATTCTGAGGGGGACGGTGGCCAGCGACCCGAATCGTGACTAGATCCGGACTTCGCGAGCAAGTTGAAGTCGGATCTGGGGAAGAAGAGCGGGTACCCGCTCAGCGTGCGAGTGGATACGAAAGTGGAGGTGAAGATGGGGAAGATGAAGAGCAAGAAAGTTGGGATCCGAGTGAGTTGCGATGGGATCTGGGGATTCGTACCCAAACGGAACGCCACCAGCAAGAGGACGACGCCGACGCTCGCTTCCACTTCCGACGGGGACCTTTTAGCTTTCCACTTCTTTTTTGGGAACAATTCAAATCTGGGAACAATTCGGCTGTGGGAAAGGTCGCCGAATCGAACGCGAACATTTCGTCGGGGAAAAGCGAGGTGGGCGTGTCGAAATTGAAATCGAAATCCAAGCCGGGATCTTTTTCGGCCTTTACGGGCTCGTGTCGGGCTCGAACCTCGGGTTGATGGACTCAGCCTCGTCGTTGTTGGAGTACCGAAACTGGAGGACGGAGGTGGGTGAGCAGAGTGGCTGGTCGTCGCCGGAGATGGACTCGGAGCAGGTTACCGCGGGCGGAGGGACCTTTGTCAGAGCGGGGTTGGCGAAGTTGGTGAGGGCGTAGGGGCCACGCAACTGTATGGCGGCGTTGTCGTACACCATGGCGGCCTCCTCGACGTTGTTGTAGGTGCCAAGCCAGAGCCTCACGCATCGGAGCGGGTCCCGAATCTCATTCGAGGGAGAAAGAGGCAATGTAATTTGGGGGAAAAAAGAGGGGCAAAAGGGTCATTGCACAAGTTAACGGGATTTCTGACGGAAAATTTTAATTGGGTGGTAAAAACCTAACGGAAGACATTGTAGGGGTGGTTCTCGGTAAATAGCCATTGAAAGGGTGGTTTACGCTAATATGCCATATTGTACGGGTGGTTTCCGGTAAAAAAGCCAAAAAAATAACATGTTTTAAAAATTCTACCAAACACATCTTTGTATAAAATAAACTACGATTTTTCTAACCTATGCCCCAAGGACATAGGTTAAGAATCTTAAATTGGAAATAATTTGTTGAGTTTTATTATTTGGGTTATTTTCATTATTTTTATAGGGTTTATTAATTTTCATTTATTCATTTAGGGTTTTAGTTTCTATAACTAGTACTCTTAACCTATGCCTTAAGGGGCATAGGATAGAAAAACCGAATAAACTATAATGCATAAACTCATTATAATGAATGCAGCCAAACAAACCCGTTCTTGCAACATTATCGAGCATTGGTCATTTAGGGATGCTCACGGGTCGGGACGGGTCGACCCGCGTCCCGAAATTACGGGTTGTGGGACGACCCGCGACCCGAAATTGCGGGTTGCGGGTCGACTTGCAATTTTTTTTACTTTTGACCGCGGGTCGTGGGTCAACCCGTTAGACCCGTGATCCAATTAAGACTTGCAAAATTTTTAAAAATAAATTGGAGAACTAAATTAGATTTACTAACAAGATTCACAGATCAGAAGCACAACTAAATTGGATATTAAAAAATCAGAAATTTGAAACGAGGTTGAAGTTGAAGGCAATTACAGGGGATCATATTCAAACCAAACCAAAAAATTGAAATAAAAAACATGAATTTGAAATTGCAATCAAAGTCAGTCAAATACTCGAGAGAGAGAGAGAACTCATCACCGGAGTGGGTCGAACTGGTCATCGTTGGTCTATGGGTCGAACTAAACTCGTCGTTGGTCTACAAAAGGAATGAGGGGGGTTGCGAGCGAACTTTGTTGAGACTCAAGAGAGAAGCAATGAGCGTTCACGTCGAGACGAGAGAGAGAGAGAGAGAGAGAGAGAGAGAGAGAGAGAGAGAGAGAGAGAGAGAGAAGCAACGAGCGACGGTGAATGTGAATCGTGAGCTCGTGGCAGTGGCTCAATTGAACTCGTCGTCGTGGCTCGACAAAAGGAATGGGCATTTGTAGATCTAGATCTAGGGTTTCATGGTGGAGTAGAGGCGGGAGAGGGCTGAACTCTCATAAAGTCAGTAAATGATAAAATGAAGATATGAACTCGGGTACTCCACTCCCCCACCTTTATATTAAAGGTGAATTTTATTTTTTATTTTTAAAAGGGTGCGGGCCGTGAGGGTCGACCCGCAACCCTGCGGGTTTTGCCCGACCCGACCCACAATCCAAAATTTTGGAAAAATTGACCCGCGACCCGCAATTTGCGGGTCGGGTCAGTGCGGGTCACGGGCGACCCGACCTGTTGAACATCTCCCTAGTCATTTTAGAAGAACTGATGCCGAAAGAGCAAAGAAGTGAAAATAAAATAAACGATGAGATAAGATCCTAGGCCAAACTAATTTGACTCGGGCCAACGCTCTTTCAAATAGAATATGAAATTTGTAATCTACCTAATACATTATAAAGCAGAAACCATGTCTGTTGAAAAAATTGTGTCACGTGGCATTCCTTGAATAAAGTAATACTATGTTTTTTAATAATAAATATCATAACTACTTCTATAATTCTTTCTATATATCCAATTTTTATAATATAATAACTTGATCTATATGTTGATATTTTTTATACATTTTTTTTTATCTTATAACAAGATTTGGGATCCAAATATATATTTTTTATCTACATGTTGATAATAACTTGATCTAATATTTTTTTATTAATTTCATGCATAATATGTTTTTTTATCCTTTAACAAGACTAGGGTTAAGTATACAATTTTTTATCTATATGTTGATAAAATATGGGGCACAATCTTAAAGATTTCTTATAAATTACATAATTTTATTATATTGTTATGCATTGAGATCAAGTGAAGAGGGCTCTTACCGTAGATAATTAGGAGGATCATCAATCGTTAGATCTGGTTTTTTAAAGAGATGAGATAAATTGCTAATTATCATTTAAAAGAAATTGGAGAAATCATGTTACGTAATTTTAGGATCTGATGGTTTTATTTATGGAAAAAAGATTATTGAGATCAACTTGTTCATTTTTTGTGAGTCATTTGATAACTACTGATATTGTTCTATTTCTCCATATCTCACAGAAATAGACGGTTATGGAGATGATAATCCGATACAATGGAGTAACGTCAGATTTCGCGAATGTTCGTTTATAGTTTTGTTGTTCATTGTTTGTTATATATTTGTTCATTTGGTATCATGTAATTGTTCATTACTTTCATTGATGGCCTATCAAATTGTTTAGCGTTATTTTTTTTGCGTTATTTTTTGCGATTTATCGAATTTGTGTTCTTAGTATTTTACTAGTTCTTTATTATCTAGTTTAGGGTTTTTTCCAATGCAAAAAACTACACAGTTAGTTTAATGAGTAACAATTCATATGCAAAGAACCTATATGTATTAACCAAAGAACTGTAATGTTATAATCAAAGAACAACTATTGTTGAACAGTTCATATGCAAAGAACGTATATGAATTACCCAAAGAATTGTAATGTTATAATCAAAGAACAACTACTGTTAATGTTATAATTAAAGAACAACTATTGTTGTACAACATCAACCAGAACAACTGTACAACACTATAATTACAAAAAGAACTGAAATGTTTACTTAAAAGAACAACTACTAACACTAACATGAACACTTATTCACGGACACCACAAAGATTTATTACCAAAAGAACTAAAATGTCAAATTCGAAGAACAACTACTAATTTTAACATGAACAACAATCCACGCACGTTCCGCAATTAGGTCTCAAAATGTGTTCTTTATAATGGAGGAGCCCTAGAACAAAATCCAGAGGAAGAAAGCGATGATGCGCAAACGGGACTCAAAAATCGAAAATATTAGGTTATTAGAATATCTGGTAAAGGTATTAAAAAGCAAAACTCGTAATTTACGTTGTTACCAAAATTAATTAATTTTAGATTTTTATCATATCCCAATGAACAACTTCTCCCTTAATCATAATCTTTTAAAAGTCAGATCTAACGATTGAGGATCCTCCTAATTATCTACGGTAAGAGCCCTCCTCACCCGATCTCAATCCTATTATTATATATGTGTTTTAAATTTTATATTAAAATATCACAATATTGTATAATTTTTAGTAAAATTTCCCGTGATTATCACGGGGATTCAACTAATTATTAATTAATGGCTCATATTATTTTTATGTATTTTAATAATAAAATATATTATATGTTTCAAAATAAATTTTATAAACTCTATAAATATACTAAATCGGTCAACCCAATGGGTTTCGGGTTTCAACCCAACGGGTTTCGGGTGTATCGAGTTCGGTTTATTTCGGGTTTTGGTTCAAATATTCGGGTCTTGACTCTAAAATTATCGTGCGATTCGAGTCGGGTTTGCGGGTTGGGTCGGGTTTTGACAACTGTAGCTCGTTTTGAAAGTAACTCACTTGAAAAAATAGACCTAAAATTGCCTAGTATATAAACTAAGTAGTTACTCCACCCATTGTCATATAGTTTTAGGTTGGAACTTCATTAGGCTTGTATACTGGCCCGTTACCGTACAACCCCTACATTATCGGTCCATCGGACTTTATCATGGTATCAGAGCAGGTTTCGGTGTGGGTTCTTTCCTAGAGTCTTCGAGCTTGCAATCAATCCGCCGAATAAAGGAACAATCGATTCCCAAAAAGTGGTGGTTCACGAGCTTTGAAGGATTGTTCAAACTTCGGCCTTATGAGTACATTCAAACAACCCACTCAATACAAAAGTTGTTAATCCAATTGTGACGGTTTGCTAACCCTTGAGGGATTATTTTCAAGTGTCAACTGGCCCAAACAATTTCACTTAAGGGGGCGTGTTGAGAGTATCCCACATGGAAAAATAGAACTAAAATTGCCTACTATATAACCTAAGGAGTTACTCCACCCATTGCTATATGGTTTTGGGTTGGAACCTCATTGGGCTTATATACTAGGCTCGTTACCGCACAACCCACGGATTATCGGCCCACTGGACTTTATCATCTCGTTTGTTTCTATACCAAAAATCGGGTTGAGATTAGGAATTTGGGTTGGAATAGAAGCCACTCATTACTCACTCATTACTCTAGTTTTGGATTACGTATGAACTCAAGCATATTTGACTAGTATGTGAATCACTCATTCTCATCCCCTTAGTCAAAACAAACATAGGTATGGTTAGATGATTCCAAACCGATTCCTTATATCGATGGTATATTAAACAAACAGACCCCCAAGACGTAAAATTTTGTTATATGCATTCGTATAACAAATTGATGGATTGTTGCATCCAATTGATGGATTATTTACTAGATTATTAACTAAAAAGGATTGATATCATGTTTCTTTGTTGCCATTATCATGTGTAACAATATTGCATCTGCATTTCATAAGATTTGTGAATATGAAATTAAGCTGAAAACTATATAATCTTTCTAGTGGGAGGGTTTTTGAGGAGAGCTTTAAAGAGGCTAAAGGCATGGTGGGAAAGGTTGAAGCTCTTTTTTCGAGCTAAACTCAAAATTGACCATTAGATCTATGATCTCCATCTAATATAGGATCAAGTATGGGAGATGCACTCCAAGATCACTTGGGAAGATGGATTGCGAGATTGTCCTCCAGAATTCGAAAGAATTTTACCCTTAGTAGTGGAAGAACAAGTTGTCATTAGAAGCCTTCCATTAGTTGCACATAATACTCAGTCTTTGGAGGTGAAAGTGACAGCCAATAGCTCATTTTTGCAATTAAATAGCCTAAAATTTGCCCTGCGCAAATTTACTTTCTTGTTATGACATAATTCATCTCTCTTGTCTTTTTTTCTAAAGTAAGTTTTGTCCATGTGATGTCCGCCTTTTTAGTCGTGTTTTTAGGGTGTGGTTTTTAGTGTGTTTGAGTCTTTTTCTTTAGTTTTGTGTTTTATTTTGAGTCGTTTGTGTAGATTTCGTATTTTCTTAAGATATGGAGTCTACATAAGCTTTGGTGATGTTTTGTAGGTTTTAGAAGCTGTTTAGAGCATATTTTGAAGAAAGGAGGAAAGCACTTAAGGATAGCACTCAAGTATGAAGTGAAGATGAAGATTTAGCTATGAAGTAAAGACATAGAATATCAAGTTTGAGCTTGGAAAGAGATAGATAAATTCTTTACAATAACATAGGAAAAAGAATCGAGTCAAACGGAGTTGTAACGAATCCGCTACGCAAGTTTTACTTAAGGTTGTTCGTAGTGCTGAACAGGGTCGGTACCGAGGTGCACAACTCGTTACCGAGGCACCTCGAGGTGTAGCGAAGACCAAGTCTGCACAATTATAAGACTTTTATCCTATTTCCTTTTATGTTATTAGATAGATATAAGAATATATCTTATTAGAAGATTTATTTCCTTATAGATAGATCTAAGATAGATTAGTTTCTCTATAAATACTCTTGTCTACCCTTTGTTTTTCTCTACACAATCAATTGCCTTGGAGGGCAAGTAAGGGAGGAGGAGAGAAGAGAGAGGCGAGAGGGTAGAGATAGAGAGACGTGGTGGGACGAGTTTGAATTCAATTTGTAAGTTTCTCTTTCATTAATATAGTTGTTTGCTTTCAATTATGATGAATTGAGTAGTCTTCCTCTCTAAGGTTGGGGTTAAACCCAACAATGGTTGTGCATGCTTGTTTATGATCATGTCTTGATTGTTTTTATTACATGAATCTATTCTCTTGTTCTTAATCCTTGAAACGAAAGTTGAAGGAAATTTCTCATTCATAGTTGAAGCGAAAACTTTGGATCAGAATAGTCAATTTAGGGTTTGAAGCGAAAGCGGATCTATCCTAGTTGAAGTAGAAGAGATTCGATAGTAAGCTTATTGATTGCACAAAAGTTAGTTGATTTACTTGCTTAGGTTGATGAAAGTTGACACCTTTATGTGATAAAAGCATGATCTTTATGTTTTATGGCGTTGGCATGCATGATTGTTGTTGTGGGGAATCCCTAAACCTTAGAATCTTTCTCTTTCTTGGTAAAACCCTTACTTTTGTTGATTTCTTGCGTGATAGGTAACTAAATTTAGCAATGACTTTCTCCCTGTGGACGAACATGACTCTGTTATACACAGCGGGGTCTTGATATAAATTTATTTATTGTCAAGAAACCCTCTCAACACCATGCTAGTAGAGATTCTAATGTAGTGGCCCATGAGCTGGATAGAGTAGAGTCATGGGTTGAGGGTACTTAATTTTAGGATGTTAAGTCTTATTTACCAAGTTGTAAAGGTGTATGAGCTTGATCTTATCAATGAAAACTAAATAGTTCTATAATATTTTTTTCCTTAAAAAAATTATCACATCACTCTAGGTTTCTGCGTCTCAATCTAACAATAATTTGATTGTTTGAACAAAATCAACCAATATCAAATCACTGAGATATTGAGGCATTCAAACAAAGAAGATGACAAGTTATTGTAGGTTTTCAATGAGATTTCAAATATTATCAGATTTAAAAACAAGAAAGACGATGAATCCAAATAGGATTTGAATTGAGAATAGAAAAATGCTCTCAAGCTCTTGATCAATTATAGAATACATCATTATAATCTGTATAAAATGACTTATTGACCTGTTTATACAAGAGTCAAATAAGGGACCAACTATAGCTAACTAATAATATTTATGCTTAACTAACTTGCCACCTAATCTAGATTAGTTTTTTTTGAATTACAAAATGCATATTAAGTACATAATATCCACCTCAAGTTGGACTTGATGAAGAATCTACAAGTCTCAGTTTGAAGGAAAGACACTTGAATTATACTTGAACACGAGGCTTTATGAGTAAATTTGATAGTTGTTGCTTCGAATTAACATGAATTATTATAAGAAACCTTTAGTTTAATAATATTAGATAATGTAATTTTCTTTATCATATTATTACAGATCTTGTTAGTTATTTTCTAGGATAGGATTTATTCTTTATCTTATTGTTTCCTTAAACAGTTCACTTATGTTTAGCAAGATATCTTTTCTCCGTAGAGAATAGTTGTGTTAGGGTTTAATGTATAATTACCCACTTCTACCATCAATACAAGATACTCAAGGTTTCACATTGAATTCCTTAACTCTTTATAGTGACCTTAGCTTCTCCCTCACTAGCGGCAATTGATATTCAAGTGTTTGCTCTTTCATTAAGCATTAGGTTTGTAGATATGTGTTGTGCAATCTTGTAGTCACAATGCAAAGTAATAGGAAGAGTAATAGGAACTTTCATATCACCAAGCAATCCATAAAGCCAAACTAGTTTACTACTTGTAGATATACTTACATATTTTGTTCACCCGATGATTTTAGAAATGGATTTCTGTTTCTTAAATTTCCAGAAAATTAGAGACTTCCCAATGCACAATAAAAGGACAATTTTTCCAATAAGCATCACTATAATTAGGCACGATGAAATATGATTCTATGCGATAAAACAAACTCCAATTAAGTGTGTCACTCAATATTTCACCGCATGAATTGTTGCTTGGAGACGAGGCTCTCTAGGACAATGTAGAAATTGACTTAAGTGCTTAATTGACTAGGGTAAATTAAATCTAATTAGTTTAATGTATAAAATCTTAGCTATAAGGCGTCTATAAGGTCTAAGATCAAGTAAGACGACACCATCACCAAGAAATGATCTAAGGCCTCAAAGAAGGGGGAATATAGCAATTTTACACTCTTCTATCTTCATATCTCTCAAGATGTCTGTGATATATTATTTTCTTTGATTCAAAGTAGTTCCTTGAGAAGAACTTGCTATTTCAAGTCTCAACAAAATATAATTGCACATAGGTCCTTGATGGCAAAATTCTATACAATTATGATTTTGTATGAGCAATACCCTTACATCAGTTCCTATAAGTAAAAAATGGTCATCCACATATTACATATACAAGGAAAAAAGTCACTAACTTCTTATTTTTCTTATAAAACAAATTACGAATGATTAGGGAAATGAAAATACCCAAGCTTAAACAAAAACTTAGTGAGTGCAACATTCTATTGTCTTTTTGCTTGCAAAATACACCTCTTAAATTGTGGTCGAAATTTATCCTTCATTTCCTGAAAAGTTTTTGCACAACATAACCAAACAATTATTTTGAGATGTTCGCATTCAATTCTGAAGATTTACCATGTAACAAAAAGGAATACTTTCTTTGGATAGCAACAAATAAAGATCATAATCCATATAATTTGTTGCTCATCTATCTACTCTTTGTTTTAAGATTTAGCCTATTTACTAGCAACCTTGCACTATGATAAGAATATGATGTATCTACAAAATGAGCATGCATAAATGCTACTACTTTATCAAGTAATCATTTTCCCTGGAGCGTCTTAACCATCTCAAGACAACCGACATTTACCAAAGTTGAATCTAATTTTGTTGCATACACGTTAGTACATTACTCTTGTCTCTAAGAGTATTTTTTTTTCCTTTCTACATACACAATTAACTTGTAGCATTTGTCCTTGAAATGTCCCTTCTTGTGATAGAAATCACAAATTTTATCTAACCTAATTAAATTGTTTGTAATCGTTTTTAGAACTATGAGACTTTTCAATATTCAAAACATTCACATTTGAACTTTCTGGCACTTTTACTGTTCTATTTTGCAAAGTGTCGGTCAGATATGCCTTTCAACTTGTTGTACCAAGTTAGTTGCTTTATTGTTTGTGATAGTATTATCAAAATACAAAATGTAACTTCAAATGCCCTCGTGACCTTTATTTAATCCTGTTAAAACCCGAATCACCTTATTTGTTATTATGTTGACCCATGATTTTCTTGATTATGTTGCGACTGCATTTCATAAAATCACACTATGAAATTTCTTCCAAATAGAAAATCTCATTCTAGTCAAGATCATCTTAAGGTTGCTATAGTCATCTACTATTATCATGTTTTCTTGACATATAGAAGCTAGATTTCTCTTGAGGTGGAAAAGTAAAGGACTATTCGATTGACTACTTTCATTCAAATTCCTTCAAAAAGTTTCTATGATTTTTCCTACTATCAAATTTAGAATCTAGTTTCTAACCATGAAATCTGCTCTAATCCACTTTTCTTTTTCCTCAAATTAAAGAACAAGTTGCACACATATTCAATTTATATACCATAGCACATTTTTGGTACCTAATGCCATAATCGGTGATATACTCGAAATAAGAAAGTTAGAACTAGTAAATTATAAGCCAAACAATTGAGTGCTTAGATGACTAGCAAGAATTAGGTAATTTATGACTATTGAAGCAGCTATCTAGGCTGGTACCAAAATTGAAATTGTCTCCCATTGCTTAAAATTGAAATTGTCTCCTATTGTCCAAAATGACAATCATCTCCGAGAACTAAAATATTAATTAATGATAACATATCTTCAACAATCTAATCTGATACCATCAATAGAAATCAATCAAAATCAAATCACTGAGATCTTGAGGCATTCAAACAAAGGAGATGAAATTGAGAACAAAATGATGAACCCGGACAATAGAAATCGAATTTATGAAGAATGAGAAAAATACTCGCAATGTCTCTCACTCAGTTACATAAACATATCATAATACAGTAATATGCATAAAAGAACTAATTGGCCTATCTTGTACCAGAGTCCAAACATGACCCAATTTTTTTGGTCAAAGGAGAGGCGACACTCTCCATCCCCTTAGGGAGAGTTTTATTAAATAAAAAAAGAGGGCTAAGTTGAAATCAAATGAGGGATAACATGACCCTTACATCATTAAAAAACAATAAAGTAATCTCCTTAGGTGAGACAAGCAATACATGCATACCTAACAGAAACAAAAAAGCAAAAGACGCAAGATAATCCACAACTGAATTAGCCTCGCGATACACAAGACGAATTTGGATAGTCCAATCCCTACTAATAAAGCCTTGGCATTGAAGAACTAGGCTATACAAAGGATGACTTCTCTTCACCCTCGAATTCAACAATCCGATTATAAGCTGGGATTCAGACTCTAAAATCACATGACAAAACCCTCTATCCCACGTTATTTTGAGCCCATTAAGAACACCCTAGAGTTTCACCATCGGGACTTAACAAGAACCAATATAGTGAACAAATTTGCCAATCCATTGACCATGGTAATCCCTAAGAACCCCTTCAACTCTTACAATCCTTCCTTCCTCCATGTCATCTATATTAACCTTAATATATCCCTCGTCCAACAAGGTCCAAGAGATATCTTGCATTTACTTACTAGAAAAAAATTAATATTCAAGGAGGATTTACCTGAGGCTATGGCATACTCTATATCCCTCTCAATGATAAAGGTAGCCTTGTCTGACACCATAACCTCCTTGTTGGAAGTCTTTGCATTCCACCACCTCCATATCCACCAAAGGTCAATGGGAAACAAAGAGCTCCAATCTATGTCAACAGTCTATCTTGTCTCCATTAAGTTGCATCTGACCCACTCCACAAACGACATTTGAAAAATAATGAGAGAATAAAATCAATAGCATGAAATTTGACCAAATGAATCTTACTTGCCCACAATCACTATTAAAGGTGCTCGTAAGACTCTTTTGTATAAGCTTGGCATATAGCGCACTCGGCTACAAACATGAAATATAGTCTTCTTCTCTCGAATTGGAAAAAATCTCTCCTTTCAAATCCATCCAAAAAAACATCCCACTCTCTCTAGGGCATTTAGTTTCCAAACCTATCGATACACAACGCCGTCCACCTCATTTATGTCAGCATTACCTTGGAGTAGATTATAACTCGAAGACGTTGATAAGTTTCCATTGCAAGTAAGCTTCCAACAGAGCATGTCATCTTCATCGATAGTACTCAATATCACAAAACATGCAACAACATTCATCACAACAGAAGCATGAAAAAGAGGCGGTAGAACCACCTAAATCTAGCCCATGTCTTCTAGCCAATAATCTTTGACGCAAGCATGAATTTGGGCATCTTCAACCACCCCCACGACAAGCTCAATAAAAGGAGTATCAAGAATCCAAACATCCTTCCAAAATCGAATCGACTACCCATATCTTAACAACCATCTCACTCCTTTGAACACCATGTCTAATAAACGCAATCGAATGCCTCTCCAAATATGCGAGCAAGCTAAAGAATTACCCAAGGTACAATCCACATACTTTTTTCTTCAAAACCGATGACCAAAGGCCTCCTTCCATAATAAAATGATAACCAAGTATGCCAACCAACGCAATATCCATATCACACATCGATCTAACACCCAACCCTCCACGACTCCTCAGTTTAATGACCTCATCCCAAGCAACCTTATGAATTCTTTTCCGCTCTCCATTACTACCCCAAATAAAAGACCTATTAATATTGTCAATCTTGTTACAAATACTAACCGAAAGAAGGGGTGTCGACATAGCATAGACCGAAAAGGAGGTCAAAACTATGGGTGTCAATCGGGCGGGTCGGGTCAATTCAGTTTTCGGGTAAGTTCGAATTTAGGTCAAATTCGGATATTTTAAAAATTGGGTCAAATTGGGTTGGATCATTTCGGGTCGGGTGCTCAATTAATCGGGCAAAGTAGGGTTTCGGGTCAATTTCGGTCGGGTCATTCAGTTTTCGGTCCAACTTGATTTCGGATAAGTCCGGTTTCGGGTTTAATTAGATTTTAGATTTATTCGGATTTTGGGTGAGTCGGTTTCGAGTTGTTCGGATTTTGGATGAATCGGATTTCGACTTTGGCCGAATTTCGGGTTAATTTGATTTTGGGTAAGCCGATTTTGATTCAGACCATATATCGAATGATGATTTTTTGTAGTTTAACTACTCTAGGGCCTAAATATTTAATGTAACATTTAAATTAAAAACATTATTATAATAAATATTCATTATTTTTAATATTTTAAAACATAATGTAATCTTCGGATGGTTTCGGGTCGGTAACTTCAGATTTTCGGATAGTTTCGGGTCGGATAACTTTGGATTTTCGGATGACTTCGGATCGGGTAGCATTGGATATCGGGTTGCATTAGGCTAGTCCATTCGGGTATAATCGTTTTTGGGTTAATCTCGGGTTCGGGTCAAACATGTCCCGGATATAAAACTTTTTATTTTTTTCTTGGGTCGGGTCAAGTTTTGACAGCCCTACTCAAAACCAACATAACTAAGGTAACTCGACCAACAAAGCTAAGGAAGTTGGACTTCCATCCCGAAAGTTTAGAGTTGAATTTATCAATCAAGCTTGAAAAGGTATCTTTATTGACCTATTTGTGAAAAATGGGCATTCCAAGATAATTACCCAAAATCACATGTCACCATGAAACCATTTTCCTACTTCAATTGACGCACCACACTTTGATGCACGTTTTTAGAGACAAAAATCTCCAACTTGTGGTTGCTTACTTTTTTCCTCGAAGCCACACAAAAAACATAAGAGATCTCCTAATGACCCGAATTTGCTCTACCGAGGCTTTCATAGACAACATGATATCCTCAACAAAACATACGAGAAAGAGTCGGGCCATTCCTTGTTAACTAAATCGACTTCCATTCCCCACTATCATCGGCTTCACTAAAAATATGTTTGAGACGTTCAATACAAAAAAGAAATAGGTACAGGGATATCAGATCACCCTAACAAACACCTTTAGATGACACAAACTGATTAGTAACCTCCACATTCCACAAGAGTTGCATCCTAGGAGACGACACACAAGCAACCACCCATCTCATCAACTGCTCGGAAAACCAACCCCAAAAAGAGTACACTCAATAAAATCCCACCTCATTCTATCGTAGGCATTCTCTAGGTCTAACTTAAGAATCATCCACCCTTCCTTCCTCTTTTCCTCTTCATTGAATGGATCACCTTCTGAGCCACCACAATACTATCCATAATCATACGTCGAGGAAGGAAACTGCCTTGAGTGGGACCAATAACATCAATAAGAATGGGTTGCAGTCGATTAGCCAAAACCTTAGTAATAACCTTGTAGAGGACGTTACACAAGCTAATAGGCCGAACCTGACTAAGGAATTCAAGCTTGTCAACTTTGGGCAGCAAAATAATGAGTGTGTCATTCACACCCTCGAGAATGACCGAAGATCTGAAAAATCCTGAACAAAAGTAACAATAGATTGATCAACAATGTCCTAATACCTTTGATAGAACCCTGGTTGGAAACCATGTAAAAATCGGTGACTTGAATGGACCCATACTCTTGATCACTTTCCAAATCACATCAATTCAAACCGGTCCTACCAAATTATCTCCCATCTCCGAACTAACCCTAGGAACAACACACCTTAACTCAAGTATAGTACATCGGCTGAATCCAAATTATACAAACTTTTGAAAAAATCAATCGCCATGATCTCAAGCTCTTCACCTTTATCAATCCAAATACCCTCCTTGTCTCCAATCCCTTTAATCCTATTGCATTTTCTTCTAATAATCGTGGAGGTATGAAAGAATGATGTATTCCGATCCCCATGTTGAAGCCATTGCTCAAGCGATTCTTGCAGCCAGAGGCTTGCTAAAGAACCATCTCTAGATCCCTTTGCAAATTAGCTTCCAAATCCAATAAAGACCTCGAGTTCATTATATTATGGTTTTGCCGAATACCTTCAATTTTATCCAACAAACGTCTCTTCTTAAGATGAATATTTCCAAACACTTTCTTATTCCACACCACCAAATTCTCCTTAATATCAACCAAGGCGCTAGGTGTGTCCATCTCATGACACCAACTCTACTTGATCTTCTCATTGAAATCAAGATAGGAGATCAAGCAACTTCAAACTAGAATAGTCTCCTACTTTTGTTCAACCCTATAGTTGGACATAATGAAAGTAAAAGGAGGTTATGGTTAGATGAAAACCTAGGTAAGTGTCTAACTTGGGCTTCCAACCATCGAGTACACCCCTCGACGTTCATGAAAACCCGGTCCAATCTCTTGGAGACAACCGATAAAGGATACACCTTTCTACTCCAAGTAAATCTCAAACCCATAAACTCAAGATCAATAAGCACGAGATTATTCATCCATAAATTAAAGGTAGAAGAATCAATATGTAAGTCACCCACACCATCTTCACGCTCGTTATTAAACAAAGTGCAATTAAAATCGCCTCCAACCACGACCGGACCCGTGACATTACTTATAGCAAACTCGAGTTCTTGCCAAAGCCTTTCTCTAAGGCCAACAATGAGAGAACCATATGAAACAAAAAAGATGAACCACGACAACACCATCCAAGTACGAGGCATGAATGAAATTCCTGTTTTTTCTCAATTATATCGACTCGAACTTTCGTCTCGTTCCAAAAGATCAAAACTACTCTCTCATAATTCTAAAAATCCGGACTAACGATTTTGTTACAAATACAATCCACCCTCTCACACGACACTCTCGTTTCGAACAATGCCAAGATATCCACCTTATTGTTGTGACACATGTAACATATCACTCTTCTAAAACCCTACTTTCCTGCACCGAAGCAATTCCAAAGTAAGATATTCATAAGAATGATGGGAAAAAAGTAAAGGAAATCAGTTTGGCCCTTGAGCCAAATCGCTCTCGGCCATAGCGAAATCATCATCGTGACAAGTAATGATCCGGTATTTACATTTTGCACTATCAATAGGTGGATCATTCCCAATCATAATTGGGTTAGGTGGTCAACCCATGTGGAGGTTGTCGTTCGCTTGGGTAGTCGTCACTTGAACATGACCCCGATAAGCAAGTCTTCGTCGTATCCTATTCTCCTTTCTTTTTTCCTTCTATTGTTGTTCTTGATCTCTTAGACAAGATGCCATTCGACCCACCTCTAGGCCCAACCAGCTCCACCTTAGCTTTTGTTTTAGGAGTAAAGACCCCCTTCCTTTGACCCATCTTGATAGTCTTCTTTCCCACGTTCCTACCCGGGTTTTGTGCTTATAAATATATAAATATTGGGCTACTACCCGGGTTATTGAACACCTGATTAAAACTATGTTGGGATACTACTTCACCAAACCCAATACTCACTAGGCTTGTATCTACTTTTGGCGTATCGACCTCATATAAGGCCCCTTCTCCATTTTTGGACATTGAAGCACCCGAATCCACATGGGGTCCTCCACTCTTAACCACCACCGACCTTTTTACTGTTAAAGAAGCCCTATTTTCCGAAGTAAGAGAGTTCACCTTAATCGATTTGACAATAATATCACTATTATCATCTTCCATAAATCTGAGTGCTCCATACGAGTTAATTTGAGGAAAGATGGCGCTCAAATCCGTGGTCATCTTACTTTTTCCTCTCCCATGATTTATATGACGCTCTTTGGACGCTACTTTCATATTGTTGCTTGATCGTAGATTCAGCTGATTTCCTTTCACACTCACTTTCCTTTTCTCTACTTTATGCACGTACCGTACATGCTCCTCCTCTCATTGACAATTGTATTATTCTCTTCGAACCTGATCGATATACTCTGACCATCTACACTATCTGGCGAAATTGGCTAGGTAGATTTACCACCATTGACCTCCATTCCATCAACCTCCCCCACCTTCTGCTTTCCCATGTTGTCAGTAGTCGGTGGATTAAGGTGTGTTGGTCGGAAGGGATAATGAGTTTTGATATGACCAAAACGACCAAAATTAGATCAAATGGTCGGATGACCTTCATACTCAATTAGAAACCTATCTTCATTAATACTCTTGATCCTTTCAACTATTTTTCAAGGTCTAGTTCCATGCAAATTCGAACAAACCTCCATGGGTTAGAGTACATCATCTTAGGGTCGACCTCAATGGAATGTCCGACGACTTCAACCATCTTGAAAAGGATTTTCTCTTCATATAATGTGATCAAAAGATTGGATACTCTAATCCACCTTGGGACAGTCTTAATCAATTTCGTAGTACGAAAACTTGGGGACCAACTCTGCACTATCAAGCATCGCCCAAAAACCGTCTACAAACCATTCGCAAGCGCTGTCTTCCCTTCCGAAACGGATCAAGTAACACCCTTTGTGAGTTCTAGGATTTGATACTTTGAGTTCGACATCCACATATCCCTAATCTTCTTCTTCATAAGTTGAAAAGAAATTACCACCGACCATTTCTAAACCGACACTAACGCATCGATAACTTCATCCGCAATGAAAATAGCCGAGCCATCATCCTCAATATCGAAAAAATGATTATGAACTTTACCTTCAAGGAAATCTTCATTAACTATTGTCTTTTGTTGCATCACACTTTCTACAACGACCACATCTTTCCACGACCCCTTCGATCCGGAGGATCTCTCCAAGGTCGATCCTTACTTGTATCCAGGGGCAGCCCTAAGCAGGTGCAAGTTGTGCACCTGCACAGGGCCCCCAAAAATTAGAGGGCCCCAAAAAAATTTAGGCCCAAATATAATACATATTTATTTTAAAAGATTATTACTACCTTCTAACAGAAATTATCTAATAAATGTCTCTTTTGACTGACCAAAAAATAAAAGCATGCTTTGGAAGTTCCAAAAAAACCACGCTTGTGTTAAAAAGTTGTCATTCCCAAATTTACTCTGTCTAATGAAAATTTTCGAGAATCAGCATTTAATCACAATGGCTGATTTTTCAAATTCTTTTTTTAGAAACTAATTTCTTTTTTTTTGAAACTTTTAATCTTGGAAAAATGGATATATATATATATATTCTTTTAATCTCTTCTCCTGCAAGATTTTTTTTGGATCCAATAATTTTGCATATCAATTTGGAGATTTGGAGATTTCCACATTCCTCTAATCCTAAGGTACGTTTTTTATTTATTGATTAAACGAATTCCATCTTCTTAGATTACAAAACTTAACTTTGTTGAAACTTTCTAATTTTTTAAATTTGCCCAATATATTGCAGATTTGGAAATTGGGATATAAATCACTCAACAATTTTTTTTAAGATGACATAAATTTCAAATGACATATCAGATACTCAATCAGATAATTTTATTCCTATTTTATTTGCCTTGTTATATTTTTTATATGCTATTTATTTTTTGTTAGGACCCCTTTTAATTTTAGAACGGGGCCCTAAATTATCATTGACCGCCCCTGCTTGTATCCTCCACCATAACTTCATTTCCATTGTTAATCAATGTTCTAAAAAACGCTAGGCGACCCCTAGGCGGAGAGGGACCGGCTAGCGCATAGGCGGCCTAAACGGAATAGAAGGTCTCCTAGCTAGGTGGGGACCTTCCAACACCTAATCGGGACCTAGACGAAGTTAGGCGTGAATTTTTAGAATAGTGTCGTTAACATTGGCCGTTTTTTCCACCGACAATGGAACTAGAGACATAAAAAGTCCAATTTAGAAGAGTTTAAAAGAGAGCGTTTTTAGCACTTTTTTAATTAGCAATCGATACAATAATCGTTGAGTTGATGACTTTAGTTTCTTCACTTTCTTGGTTTGATGATTGTTTTTCCAAATAGGACCCAATTAGTACTAATAATTCTCTGCTTATCTTATGTCTAAATTGGCCATGAAGCCAAATTAGTTTGCTGAATTCCACTTACGTTTGGTGTTTGTTGAGGAAAGGAAATGATTAAGTGCATGAATCTAGTCTATTTTTAATTTATGGTTCATTGATCAAAATGGTAACCATTACCCCCTCTTCCTTCATTTTTTATGTAAAACTTGAAATAATGTTCCCCACCCCCGTAACATGAGGTAACCATATCACCTATTATCCTCTAACCATTACCCCCCTTCCCTCATTTTTCTTGCCAAAAAGAGAGAATCACTATCATTTTACATATAAATTTGTTTCCTTTCCCTTTCCTTTCCTCCTTGTTATACCAAACGGGGGGCTTCTTATAAAACACAGACAGTATTAATTGATTAATAGGTGTTGTTGGGCACTAAGCTAAGCAATTGCAATGACGAAGCAACTGATCAATATACGACAGAATACATATACGGTCCCCTGACCTTTGACCAATTGGTCACTTTAACACCTCACCTTTGGAAATGTTCGATTGAGTACTTAAACTTGCATATTGCGACCTATTGAACGCCTCATTGCTGATGTGGCAATTTGCGTGTATTTCACTCTCTATTGAGCAAGTGGGAGAATTAATTATGTGTTGATATGGCAGTGATGTAGATCCTAATTGGCACAAAAAAATAAATTCTTTCTTTTTTTTCCTTATTTTCCTATTTTTCTACTTTCTTGTTTCTTTCTTTTTACCCCTTTTCTCTTTTTCTTTTCTTTTTCTTTCTACTTTCCCTTTGCTGTACAGGGAAGATATGCCGATGGTGAAGAAAACCAATTCTTTGTCCCAATTTCGTCGTTCAACCCGCCGGCGATGAAGAATTTGAACTCCTTCTCTCGAGTTCGTCGTTCTATCCGAACGCGTCGTTCTTTGTCCCGAATTGTTTCTCCCTAAGGATGTCAGATCTAGGACTTGTGAAATCCAATTTGAGAATTTTTACACAAATCAACACAAATTAGCCCCTTCTTTTCACTTTAATCCACCCCAAAACCGAATCATTTCTCCCGAGTTCTGCGGTTGCTATTGAGCAAAATCAGCTTCGTCGCTACAGTGGGAGAATTAATGCCGCTCCCGTACCAGGTTTTTGATAACTTTGGTTACCTTCTTCTTCGTCCTCGCCTCTCTCATTGTCGTTGTCGTTCTTAACGACCAGATTTCAGCCTCCACTCCACGGAGTCGGACATCGGTGTTGTCTCCGACCAAGGTTCAAGGTGTGTCCGAAAAGAAACTCCGGATTGAGTCTAGGTCTGTCGTATCCGTGGACCAATGCCAAGCAGACATGACAAAGGACAACATGCTTACCATTTTCAACCGAGGAGGAGCGGTGCTCAGGGAGGAAGAAGACGAAGAAGATGGGCAATGTTCATCGATGGGCTACAAATATTGGGAGGAAGAAGATAATAGGTATCCTTTTATATTTAAAATAATATTCTTTTCGTTTAAGCATTTCTTTAAAATGAATTAAAAGGAGATGGACTAGTCTATGTGGCCATGTGGGCAATAATAAGTGGTTGACGTGGCTTAAATATATGATGTGGCAATCTGATATGGCATGCGTGTAATATACGATAAATTTTTTGACTAAACAGGTGTTTAATAGGTTCCAATATACAAGTTTAAGTATTCAATCGAACATTTTCAAAAGTGGAGTGTCAAAGTGACTAATTGGTCAAAAATCGGGGACTGTATATATATTCTGCCATCAATATACACGCGTTCACAAGATTAGGCCACCCATGATCCATGATCCCAAACCAGAAGTGCGCGGTGCGTTCTTTTGCTTTTTGAGTGCGGGGAAATATCTGGTATAGATAGAGTACTGCCATTAGAACGTATTTTATAAGCAAAAAAATAAAAAAAATTGCAGTGACGAAATGGAATGGACCCACACACTTTCCCTCTCTAATTGCGTGCGTATCAGACTCTGAGTGGACCGTAGAACATCAAACGTGACACAGGCTCCTCACTCCTCTCCTCTCTCTGGTTTCCCTTTCAATAAAGGAAAAGGAAAGAGAAATCCCCCATTTCAGTTTTCACACCCCTGTTCTTAACAACTTAATTCTCTCACTACACTATATAAGCATTCCAATCTTGGGCAATTTCAACATCATCCATATTTATATTATATATGTCTATGGCTTCTGCCATTTGCTGGTCCTTAGTCCTTGCGCTGGCGATTGTGCCGCTGGCATTTGGGCGGCCCGTTTCGACCGCTGTCAAATCCGGGTATCCGGCTGCAGCGGGGCTGTGCGCAGATTCTGTGATTCCTTTCGGATACAAATGCGAGGAATTCCAAGTAAGAAGATGCCTATAGGCTACATATAGAGTGGTTAATTACTTAATTGTGTGTATATAATTTATGCTTGTTTGTATTGAAATTGTGAAATTGGGGGGGATTTAGGTGAATACGGAAGACGGATATGTACTGGGGATTCAGAGGATATCCCAAGGCAGGGCTGGGCCAGCCCAAAGCAAGCAACCTGTCATTATTCAACATGGAGTGCTTGTGGTAACCTATTCTCTATCACTTTGATATAATTGGTTTGAGTTTTTCCTTTGTTCAATTAAAACATGAGGTTCTTACTTCTCGGGGGTTGATCACTTGATCTTCGATAGTTGGATGTAAAAAAATATACACAGTGACGTACACGTTGCTCTTAATTCTTCCGTTATATATACCCTGGTCAGGACTCAAGAGAAGACAATAAAAACATGAATTGACGTGTCCCTAGGGTCATATATAATACAAGTTTTAGTTTTTGTTTGCTTCCTTGTTGTGATTTGTGAATTCGGTAGTCCTCGTTTTCAAGTCCATGTCAATCCGCCAGAGTTGCCTGTTTCTCATTTTTTTGGAACATAAAACACACGTATACAGTAGAGACATTTTTTCAATAACGCGTAGAGCGTAGTAGAGAAAATTAAACAAGGTCAGTCAGTGCATTAAAAAGGAAATGTTCCTTATATAATTAGCTTATTCATATTGATGTCAGAGGATAAGTGTAAGGTGAGTGTGAAAAGAAGCTAGGAAAAGTGTAGAAAGGCCGAGGGTGGGATCGAGAAGGCAGTCGAGTATGGGGCACTGGTCAGAATGATCACTGTCTGCCACTTTCAATTCAATCCCCAATTCCTTTAAATTGTTTTGACTTTTGCAACCCATTTAAAAGCAATCAATCCATGTTTATATGTTATTATTGCTAACACCGTAACACGGAATATATGCTATACCCACATGCATCCCACTCTTCCTCGGCCTTTTTTTATAAGGGTTAACGGCGTTTTTAACTAGGACGGGTCATTATATAACCGAACCGGTTATCTTATACTAGATCGATCGGATACCCAAGTACCATTAAACACAATTTCAAGTCGTGCACATACGAACCCATAAATGTATTTAAGGCATTAATCAAGACATAAGATCGTTCTGTAGCCTAGAGAGTTGAAACGTGAAATTCATCTGTAACCCAACTTAGATAGCTATGAAAAAGATGATTAATGTTTCAGTATGAAGCAATTTAATCAACATTTCACACACATAAATATATATATATATATACAGGATGGGTCGACATGGTTTCTGAACGGTGCAAAGGAGAATCTGCCATTGATATTGGCTGACAATGGCTTCGACATATGGATTGCCAACACTCGTGGCACCCGCTACAGTCGCACCCATCGAACTCTCGATCCCTACTCCCGAGTAATTAATCAGTTCTATCTTCTTATTTCGTTGTTTCTTCCATCTAATTAAGAACGATCGAGTATACACTCTAATTTGCAAACCAAACAGGAGTACTGGAACTGGTCATGGGATGAACTAGCCGCGTACGACCTACCCGCTACATTTGAGTTGGTGTACTCTCACACTGCCCAGAAGATCCACTATGTGGGCCACTCCTTGGTCAGCCTACCAACCAACGTACACTAGCAAGGAGTATATATGTTCATAAACCTATCTAGCTAGCTACTAATGTTAAATGTTGAAAATCATGGTGGGACAGGGAACGTTGATGATACTGGGAGCGTTGGCTGAAGGGAGGGTAGCCAACAGGGTGAGATCGGCCACTCTTCTTAGCCCCGTCGCGTATTTGAGCCATATGACCACCGCTCTTGGCATTCTCGCCGCCGATGTCTTAGTTGGCGAGGTATATATGCATGTCTTCGGATATACTAATATACAATGCAATGAATGAATGCGTGATTTGTAATTTTGTAAATAATCATCTTTGGAAAATGTTGGGCGCAAGTTCTAGAACTGAGGCCCATAATTTGGGGATGGGCCACTATCTCCAACCCACCAACACATGTCGTCCCACTCTTATATCCGTTTTCATGCTTTTAATTTCTCTCCACAGATAATTACAGTAGCAGGCGTGGCTGAATTCAATCCTAAAGGGTAAGTAAGTAGGTTTCTAATCTAATCTAATCATGCACCATTACCATTCTTATTAATTAGTGTTATCATTAAATATTAGTCATGGATAACATATATTTTTTATTGCACCTTTTAGCCAGTATTGGACAAGTGCACATGTATGTTTTCTCTAGTGCTCGCTCTCAACACTTGCTTTGCATTCCTTCTTCTTTAAATACATCCAAAACAAGACCTCTTATAAAATTAATTCTAGCTACTATGCTATATTGCTACCTAATTACTCAACTTTTACTCATAAAGTGCAAAACCATGATAATTCAACTGCATGATTTCAGGTATCAATTGACTAATGCAAAGGTCATAATTAGTTTGATTGCCCCCTCCCCCTGTTTTTAGTACAGTTTTGCATATATACTGATATACATACATTCTTACGCACATAGTTAATGCTCTTCTTGGTACGACGTCGTTTAGGGAACAAGTGGCAAGGTTCGTCAAGAAGCTTTGCCGGTCTCCTGGTGTAGATTGCTATGACATAATGAGCGCTCTTACGGGTATATATTCAATCATAAATATTCCAATAAATTAAAGATGAGCAATTTTAATCTGTGGTACTTACTGGTTTTACATCATCCAACCAAACACTCCTTAAACTTTCTTAATTTAGGGTTTTATATATTCAAGGTAAAAACTGCTGCCTGAATTCCTCAACGGTGGAGCTTTTCCTACAGAACGAGCCTCAATCCACTTCCGTCAAGAACATGGTGCATTTGGCTCAAAGCCAGTCCAATTCCCTATTACGAATGTGCAATTGTCATAGTAAAGCTAGTAACACCGTCTAGTTAACCATATATCTTGATGTAATCAGCTGTTCGATATGGAGTGCTGGCCAAGTACAACTACGCGAGGCCCGATTACAACTTACAACATTACGGGGACATAAGGCCGCCAATCTACAACCTCTCCAACATCCCACATGACCTACCTTTGTTCCTTAGCTATGGAGGTAAAGACGCGCTTTCTGATACAAAAGACGTTCAAACTTTGCTAGATCTTCTCAAGTTCCACGACGTCGATAAGCTTGCAATTCAGTTCATAAAGGACTATGCTCATGCGGATTTCATCATGGGGATCAATGCCAATGATCTTGTTTACAACCAAATTATCCGATTCTTTCAACTTCATTGACTCAAAGATATATAAAAGATTAATTACATGCAAAATTTGCCAATTGATCGATCGTTATGATGATATATGAATGGATTTGGAACCAAATGGCAGGCGTACAAGCTTGATAAAGCTTTGTCAAATTAATATCTCAGCAGAGTAGCATGGGTGAGTAAAAATACCCGATTCGGCCATTTCGATGAGAATCCGAATGGATTCCAAGATTTTCTATTCGTATCTGATCCAATCTGAGAGTTTTTCCAGATAATTAGTTACAAATTGGGGTTGTAAGGCTCCCGGATATATCTATATATATTTTTGGAAAGTGCACATAAAATACTAAGCAACATAGATATTTCAATGAGTATCTTTATAAAACTTTAACTCATCAAGAGTTCAATTCTCCCAAACCATGTAAACTCTTTCTTAGAATTTAACCGATCAACCGATATTCGCTTCCGGATTTCCAAACCAAAGAGATGCTTCTTACCGGATATTCAGTAATCAACGAATCACATATGAGTCGAAATTTTAAAGGAAAAAATTACCGAATATCCGAAATTGATAGGGTATACATAAGTTTGTTCAAATAACACGTCGTGAGTTCGAAATTAGTTGTCATTTTTGCTTGTGTTAGAAGCTCAACTAAGCTCGAGCATAAGTACTTTCTATACAGACATTGTAATTCAGTTCAGTTTTTCACACAATACACATTTTTCTCTCTTTTCTCTTTCTCTCTAAATCAACATGGTATCAGATAGGGGTTTTTTGATCGATTCCGCGTTCCTTTGATGTCAGCCGATTCTGATTTACTTCACTCCTTTGTTTCTCTGGTGATGGATCCGACGAATCCTTTGTATCTCCATCTGTCTGATAATCCTGGTTTGATTTTGGTTTCCAAACCATTCAATTGACAAAACTTCAACAATTGGAGACGTTCGATGCGTTGCGCTCTCTCAGCCAAGAAAAATTGGAGTTTTATCACCGACACTACCACAAAACATGTCGCCAATCACGCCGATATTCCTCACTAGGAATGGTGTCATGACATGATGGTTGCTTGGATCGATTCTAAACTGCTTATCTTTTGAGATCTAGAGTTCTGTTAACTACACTGATCTTGCTAAGAATGTGTGGGATGAATTGGAGAGTCAATTTGGATAAATTCATGTCACTTAGTTGTTTTGCTTCAAGAAAGACCTAATTTTGCTCACTCAAGGTTCCGATTTGATTTCGTCATACTACACCAAGCTAAAGACGTTCGTGGATGAGCTGTTAAGTGTTCAGAGAATTCCTTCATGTTCTTGCGCAGTAGCGAAAGAAATTCTCAATTATGAAGAAAACCATAAACTTCTCCATTTTCTCATGGGATTGATTGACAAATATCTTGCTACTCGTGGAAACATTCTGATGATGAAGCCTCTTCCGATTTTGAGCATTTCCTATGGCATTCTTCTTCAAGAAGAAAAGCAAAGATCAGTTCATAATTCTTCATCTATTCTCGCCGATTCTTCTTCGATGCATGTTCATTCTCAAATTGAGCAACAAACTGTTGGATCTTCTAAGAATGAAAAAAGGTTTTAAACCAATTGTAAAAGGATGAATCATAATGTTGATTGTTGTTATTTCCTACTTGGCTTCCTAAAGAATTATAAATCAAAATTAAAGAAATCGAATACCAAATTTCACAATCCTACCAAGAGCTTTATTGGCCAGGCTAAGTGTGGAACTTCCTCTACTTCGACTTAGTCCTCTCCAATGTGATGATCGCTTGTGGAGTTTGATTTCAGACAAGTCAACTCATAAAAGCATATGTGATGATCAAGAATTTGTTGCATTTGTTGGTAAAGTTCTCACTACAACTTCTAATACTTCTTGGATACTAGACACTAGTGCTTCTAATCATATGTGTGGAAATCTATCATTACTACATGATATCTCTTCTATTGATCGAGTTTTGAGTGTCACCTTGCCAAATGGACATGTTGTCAATGTAAATAAGTCAAGCAAAGCTTGATTATCTCAGAATATGTTACATTAGGATGTTCTATTTGTTCTAACCTTCACTTGCAATCTTATTTCTATTGCCAAACTTGTGTTGATACGCATAGTCAAGTTCTTTTCTCAAATGACAAGTGTGTGTTATAGGATACAATCTCCAGGAGGAGTTTGATGATTAGTAAAGCAAATCAAGGGCTCTACATTCTTCAAGACCTCAATTCAAATGCTAAGTCTAATTCTCAATTTAGTTCTAGCAATTTTGTTGATATTGTTGACTCTAGTAAGTCTGATTCTACAATCTCACATACTATTGCTAATGTTGCATATGATGTCTTACATGCTCGTTTTGGTCATTTAAAATTAATAATGCTCAAGAATTTGACATGTGTTGACTTAGACAATATCAGTAAACATACGCCATATATTATTTGTGCCAAGGCTAGAATGCAACACCTTCCTTTTCAATCTAGCTCTATTACTACATATAAGCCTTTTCAGCTTATACACTTAGATGTATGGGGCCCCTATAATCAACCAACCTACAATGGTTTCATGTTCTTCTTGACTATAGTAGATGAATATTCATGCAACACTTGGATTCATCTTCTCACAACAAAAAGGAGTGCATTCAGTTTTATTAAAGCTTTCATTGTTTTGTTAGAAAGATAATTTTCCTATAAAGTATGGTGTATAAGAAAAGACAATGCTCTTGAATTGGGATAAGGCAAGGCAACTAGATATTATTTGGCATCTTTGCGTGTATCATTGCAAACCAGTTGCACTACAACTCCACAACATAATGGAGTTGTTGAACGCAAACATAAGCGTATCCTAGAGGTCACTAGAGCTCTCTTATTTCATTCTCATTTGCCATCGAAATTCTGGGGTGATGCAGTCTTGACAACAATATGCCTTATTAACAGGCTTCCAAGTGTTGTTCTTCATAATAAAACACCTTATGAGGTACTTTTCAACAAAAAATCAAATTACTCCCATCGTAGAGTTTTTGGTTCGTTATGCTTTATTACAACACTTAAACAAGGGAGAGATAAACTTCAAGCCAATGCTGATGTTGCTATTTTTCTTGGTTATCCTTTGGGAAAGAAGGCTTATAAAGTCATGCTTTTAGATGTTAAAAAGGTGATCATCTCCAAAGATATTGTTTTCCATGAGTCCATATTTTCATACTCTGATCAACACACCAATTCTCAGTATTGGCCTCCTCAACCTTTTGTCATTAATGATCCACCACATTTTCCTATAAACACATTACCTCATCCTCCACCACCTCCTATTAATGCTCCTACTCAACTGAATTCTAAACTAAGAAGATCATCCAGACAATCCATCAAACCCACTTACCTAACAATTATATATGTCAAGCTCATACTTCTTCTAGTTTATCTTTTTGTTGTCATACACTTACTTTCACCATATCTTTTCCCACCATATCCTATTCTCAAAATTCCCCACCAAAAACAAAACCATCTTCTTATAGGGAGGTTGTAATATCCTGAATGGTAGAAGCCATGTCAACAGAATTCAAGGCTTTGGAAATGAATAAAACATGGGAAATTGTTTCTCTTCCTCATGATAAGCGTGCCATTAGCTGCAAATGGGTCTATAAGGCCCAACTCAAGAGTGATGGTTCAATAGAGAGATATAAAGCTCGTCGTGTGGTTAGAGGCTTCACACAAAAACAAGGTATTGACTACACTAAAACCTTCTCTTCTGTGATCAAGATGAGTCCTGTTAGAAGTCTAATTTGTGTTACCATGAAGAAATCTAGGAACATCCATCAATTAGATGTGAACAATGTTTTCTTCATGGTGACTTAGATGAATAAGTATATATGAAATTGCCACAAGGTCTTCGATCAAGTTCCTAGCAAGAATATGATTTGTTAAGTAAAGAAGAGTCTTTATGGTCTTAAACAAGCTTCACGTTAGTGGTATGCCAAGCTCTCACAAGCTCTTAGATCAAGAGGATACACTCAGTCACCAAATGATCATTCATTATTTCATAATAAAGCAGATTCTTCTTTAGTTTTTGTGGTTATATATGTAGATGATATTCTACTTATTGGTGATTGTTGGAACAATGGTTGTTCCATGATTTCTCTTAGTTTTGATGATAACAAACTTAGTTGATATAACTTGCTTCTACATGTAAGTGTTTTAGGAAAACAGGTACATAGTCACAAGTGACGGAACATTGTGAGGAACGATGGAAGGAACGAGTGATAGATTTAGGAAGCGCGTATCAGACGGAACGCAGCTTTCTTTTAATGGCAAGTTACCAGATCTTCTGCGAGCAATCTTCTACGAAGACACGACAACTGTAGGTGGTTGCTTGAGGAGATCAAAGGAAGGATAAGATCAAACTTCACACGATCTTATCTAAAAAAATCCGAGATCATTCGGTTTTGGCAAGAATCAACATGGTTGAGGATCCGAAATCACAAACAATACTTTCTCCTTATTGTGTGGGATTTCTTAAGCGGAATATCTGCGTAATTAGGCAAGAATTATGTATGGGATCAGACTTGACATATCTTATAAATAGCTAGGTTATAGCTAGGGTTAAAGTGTGGTTGAAGACGACGAACTTGGAGAGTGAGCTTTTCAAGTGTACGAGTGTGTGGCTTTTTCCGGTGAAGAATCCACAAGTAAGTCAGTAGTTTACTTTCTTTAGGTTTACGCTTAGGGTTGTAGAAGTCTAGTTGGTTGAACTTCGATTGGTGTCGTAGTTACCAGGGAACTTTGGTTGGTGCCTTAGTTACCAGAGAACTTGACTTGCCTTGTAATCGTTGAAACTTAATAAAAATATTCTATTGAAAATCCTCTGAGAAGGAGTCTCAGGGGTAGAGGTTTTTTCTTTCTACGACTTGGTGGTCGGACAGAAAGTTTTCCTCTCTAAATTTTGTGTTCTTATTATTTATTTTCGCTGCCCAGGGAACATTACTAGTTCCTTGACTTATTACTAACGCGTCACGATCCAACAATTGGTATCAGAGCAGGTTTGCTCTAGATTGTGTGTTAGTGCAGCAATACATAATGAGTTCGAAAAACACTCACAACGTCATTGAAAACATCACCACCGGAAGGGGAGTCTATACATTGGAAGAAGACTCTGATGTGGCTCTCATAATAAAAAACAATGAGGGCATTCTGAGAAGAAGGATATCAAGGACGTTACCTGCTTCAACTATCAAGAAAAGGGTCACTATGCCAAGAGTTGTCCCAAAGGTAACGAATCTGGGAACGAGAAGAAGAAGGCCTACCTCGCTGCATGGGATCTTGACTCAGATGATGAATCTGAATCAAAGATCTGTGTCATGACTCTGAAGACTGAAGATGTCGACCAAGAGGTAACTCCTGAACGATTCCTTGCTAGTTTAGAAAATGCTAAACAATCTGATCTTGTCATTCTTGTTAAAAAACTTTTTGAAGATAATTTGAAAATGCAAGATGAAATAGAAGCTGCCGATGAGAAATGTCATAATCTTGAAGAAAAATTATCAAAGTCATCTGTTACTAGTGTTGTTCCTTGTGCTAATTGTAAAGATTTAAAGAAAGACATTAAAACTCTCACCGAAACCAATAACGAACATAGAACGGATTTGCTTATCTTTAAACTCAAAGGAGAGGATTTAGAGAATGAGCTTAATAAACGAACTCGCATTGTGTTTAATCCGGCTAGGTGTAGTATTGGTTATGGTAAAGATAAATCTGAATATCCTCCTGATGACCTTAGCTTTGAGGAAAAGGAAAGGAAAGTTAGGGAACTTCAATCTGCTAGAGATAAAGTTACATATCTAGAGGGTAGAGTTAAAATTCTTGAGAGTGGATTAAATGATAACTCAGAATGGTATTCTGGTAAAACGGCTCATAAGATTTATCTTAAACAGTCTAGAGGGAACAAGCATATATAAAGTGTCTTCCAAGGAACGTGCGAAGGAACGAACCCTTCAAAAACCACATCCTAAACGCTATCTCGGCGAATATTATAGGGTGTGCTATCAATGTGGTAAGGGAGGTCATGTTCAAAAGGACTGTAAGGTTAGGTTAGGTGTGTCTAACAAAGAAGTTCAAAACCAGAATACATGGAACAACAAGAAACAGTGGTCTGGTAAGAAAAATCAAGGGTATGACAAATCTCATCAGAACAAAAAGAAACCAGCTCAACAACCACAAAAGAAGCAAGATTCTAAAACTGATAAAGGGAAAAACCATGTTGATCCCTCAAATATTGCTTCTAGTTTTAAGAGTCCACAGAAAGCTATTTTAGTTCAATCTCAAATTTATCATTCTGTGAGCTCTACTAACCGACCCGGGAAGGCTAAGCAGGCCTGGGTCGTTAAAATGTGATTTCTTTTTTGCAGGTTGAAGTGAGGGGGAACATCCGCTGGATCCTTGAAAGCGGGTGTTCATGTCATATGACAGGGAACGAGAGTATTTTTTCCTCACTTCAGATCAATGTTGGAGGAAAGATTTCCTTTGGCAACAACAATCAAGGAGAAATCATTGAAACAAGTGAAGTCAAGCTAAATGATAAGACCAGTGTTAAAGATGTGAGCTTGGTGAAGGGTCTTGGTTACAATCTGTTGAGTATTGCTCAGCTTTGTGACCAAGGGAACAACGAGGTATCCTTTACCTCAAATGGTTGTACGATCAAAAACAAGAATTCAAATCTTGCGGTCCTGAATGGAAAGAGGTGCAACAATGTGTATTTTGTAGACTCAAGTTTCCAACCACAAGAAGAATTATGCTTTGCTACAGTTGTTGATAAGACTGATCTCTGGTATAGGAGGTTTGGTCACGCAAATCATCGAGGAATTCACAAACTCTACTCACAAAATCTGGTGATAGGACTTCCCAAAGGTCTTGTAGAAAAAGAAAGCTTGTGTGAATTATGTGTGAAGGGAAAACAAAGCAAATCGTCTTTTCAGCCAAAGTTGTCGATTAGCACTTCTCATTCCCTTGAGATGGTACACATGGATTTGTGTGGTCCCATGTGGGTGAAAAGTCATGGAGGTAGCAGGTACGTTTTTGTTATTGTTGATGATTTTACTAGATATACATGGACTCTCTTTCTAGTAGGGTTGTCCAACGGGTGGGTTGACTCGTAACCCGACCCGACCCACCCGTAAATTTACGGGTTACGGGTTAAGTTTTTTTTATATTACGGGTTACGGGTCGGGTTACGAGTTAGGTTTTTCTAAATTACGGGTTATGGGTCGGGTTACGGGTTGACCCGTCGGATTACGGGTCAACCCGTAATATTTAATATATATATATATATTAATATATATTGCATTAATATATTAGTAAGACTAGTAGATACTTATTGGGCCAAAAGCCCAAAAAGGCCAAACCCTAATTCTTTTGTACGAAGACTCCGCCTCCCTCCTTCCTTTTCCTTTCTCTGCTTCTCATTCAGTCATCCTCAATCGAATCTGCCTCTCGCCGGCTCGCCCCCATCGTCGGCTCGCCCTCATCGCCAATCACCAGGAGCCCTAGCCAACAGCGTCTCCTGCAGTGTCGCCGGTCACCAACAGTGTCGCGACTCGCGAGTCGCCCGTCGCGAGCCTCCTTCCTTTCTCAAAAGTCGCCAGTCGCCAGCAGTTCTCGCCCTCGCCAACAGACATCAAGTGATTCAAGTATATAAGCTTCTTATATTGTGTTCAACGATCGAAACTAGTGGATATGAATTGTTAAATGATCGAAACTAATCCGTTTGTATAGAATGTAAGCTTCTTATATTCTGTTCAATGTAAGCTTCTGGTTTTGTACTAAATGAATAGTGGATATGAGTTGTTAAATGATCGAAATTAATGTCAAACGGGTCAAATGGGTTGACCCGTGACCCGATCCGTAAACCCGTAACCCGTTTTACGGGTTGAGGGTCGGGTCACGGGTCAACAATTTTTTTTTACGGGTCAGCGGGTTGACCCGTAACCCGTAATACGGGTTACAGGTCGGGTCGGGTCAACCCGTTGGACAGCCCTACTTTCTAGGTTCCAAAGATGAGACGTTCATAGCATTCAAAAGCTCGATCAAGAAGGTAGAAGCATCAACAGGACAAAAATTGAAGGCTATCAGGTCGGATAACGGAACAGAGCTCAAGAATTCCATGTTTCATAGCTACTGTGATGAACATGAAGTGTCTCAGAACTTCTCTGCGGCGTGGACTCCTCCAAAAATGGCGTAGAAGAGAGAAAGAATGGAACACTACAAAATATGGCTCGAACTATGATGTTGGCAAGTAACTTGCCTCGGTCCTTTTGGGCTGAGGCAGTCGGTACAACTTGCTACATCATTAATCGAGCTACTATACGTTCCAATTTTTCAAAAACTCCATATGAACTAATAAGGGGAAGAAAGCCAAATATTTCCCACTTGAAAGTCTTTGGATGCAGGTGCTTTGTTCACAACAACGGAAAAGACGAGTTAGGCAAGTTTGATCCAAGGAGTGAAGAAGGCATCTTTCTAGGGTACACATCCAATAGCAAGGCTTACAAGATGTTCAATAAAAGGACTAAGAAGTTTAAAGAAAGCATTCATGTTGTCTTTGACGAGTCCAAAAATGGAGGGAACCTGTCAAGTAACGAGGAAGTAGAAAAGGTTCTAAACTCAGATTCGGATGATGAAGTCGATCCAGATTTAAGTACACAAGTTCCAAATATGACAGTTACACCTCCCGGTCCTGACTTGGATGACGATAACACGGAAGATACTTTGATTCCTGAAGATGATACTCCACAAAAATGGAGATCAAGTGGAAGATCAAGCCGAAGGAACATCTCCTGGAATGACAGATCAACAGGAACAAGAGGAGTCAAGAATAGATCCCACTCAAATCAAAGTCAGAAATTATCATCAAAACAGGGATAACCCTGTTTATAACATCATCACTCCATACGATAAAGGTGTGCTTACTCGTTCCTCTATTAAGAATTTTTGTGCTTTCAATGCGTTTATCTCTCTTGCAAAGCCGAAGAATGTGAAGGAAGCATTAAAAGATCCTGACTGGATAGTTTCTATGCAAGAGGAACTACACCAGTTTGAGAGAAACAAAGTATGGAGATTAGTTCCCAAGCCGAAGCACAAAATGGCTATAGGAACAAAGTGGGTATTTAGGAACAAACTTGATGACACCGGAGCTGTCACAAGGAATAAGGCGAGGCTTGTAGAAAAAGGGTACAATCAACAAGAAGGGGTCGACTACGATGAAACGTACGCTCCGGTTGCAAGAATAGAATCCATTCGTCTTCTAGTCGCCTATGCTGCTCACAACGGATTCAAATTATATCAAATGGATGTGAAGACAACATTCCTGACTAGGTACCTACAAGAGGAGGTTTATGTGTTGCAGCCTCCAGGATTTGAAGATGTTGATCACCCTAACCATGTCTACGTGCTGGATAAGGCTCTCTATGGTCTTAAACAGGCTCCTCGTGCTTGGTATGATAGATTCACGCAGTTTCTATTGACCAATGGATATAGACGTGGTGTGATCGACAAAACATTGTTCCTAAGGGAACAAGACGATGAGGTTTTATTAGTTCAAGTTTATGTTGATGATATTATAGTTGGTTCTACTAACCCTAATCTTGTACAAAGCTTCAAGAATCTAATGAGAAGTGAGTTTGAGATGAGCATGATCGATGAACTCACTTTCTTTCTTGGTCTACAAGTGGTACAAAGTGATGAGGGAACGAAGGTACATCGACAAAAGTACATCAAGGAGCTATTGAAGAAGTATGGTATGGATTCTATGAAATCTTTTGATACTCCTATTTCTCCTAATACTCGTCTTAATGCTGACCTTAATGGTGTTGATGTTGATCAAACGATGTACCGAGGCATGATTGGTTCCCTATTGTACCTAACGGCCAGTCGACCAGATATTATGTTCAGTGTGTGTCTTTGTGCTAGATTCCGGGATAATCCTAAAGAAACACATCTGAAAGAAGTGAAGAGAATTCTACGCTATTTGAAAGGGAACGATGGGTTGTGCCTATGGTATCTAAGACTTAACTCGTTCCATCTTGTCGGATTCTCAGATGCAGATTTTGCAGGTCACTTGGTAGATAGGAAGAGCACATCAGGCATGGCCCAATTTCTTGGCCCTTGCTTGGTGTCTTGGGGATCAAAGAAACACACTTGTATTATCCCTATCTTATGTGGTAATACAAGTGTCATCAATATCTCTAAGAATCCCGTGCATCATTCTAGAACCAAACATATAGATATTCGACATCATTTCTTAAGAGATAATGTTGAAAAAGGTTTTATTAAGATGGATCATTGTAGGACTGAAAATCAAGTGGCGGATATTTTTACCAAGCTTTGGACAGAAAACCCTATGAGCATCTGAGGATGTTACTAGGAATGATTTCCTTGGAGTAAACAAGTCCCAGTCCTCTATTCCCTCAGTGCCTGACTAAAGAGGTAACTTCTCAAGGAACTATGTATAATTTGACAAGTTTTCTAATGGCTTATATCTTTCCTCTATGCATTGATGTTGTATATATTAGAAATTGTTAAGTGTTGCATGCTAAAAGGAACTAAAACTGAATTGTTTACATCCAAGATTTTTTTTAGCCCAAAATAACCAACTTGATCTATTCTATCCCTCACTTCAAGCCGAAATGATGGTTGGTTATAAGTTGTCCCTTAGCATGGTTCAAATAAACATTCCCTATGAACCCCATTTGATTACCTTTAAACGGGGAATAATTGTTTGAATGTCAAAAATATCCCAAGCCCACATAAAGTTTGAATGGAACATCTCTTGTTCCTTATCTGTTCAAACAAGCCTTTTATCCACTCTTGGTAACGAGGAGGGGAACAATGCTCAAAGGGAATGTGAATCCAAAATTTGATGGCCACTGTGTAAGAAACAGAAGCTGAAGAAGAAGTGGTGGGTAAAGAAGAAACTCCCACAAAAAGGGTGTGCAAGAGAGTAAAAAAAAGGGGAGGAAGAAGGAAATTCGTCAAAAAGGATGAAGTTCCAAGGCGAGCCAAAAGGGAACTACGGTGAAGAAAATTGTTAAGAAGATTGGTGAAAGTGTTCATGCTCAAGATGTTGTCTGAGCTTCAAAAGATTTCCTCTCAGTTGAGTACCATCATTGGTTACCTGGCTAAGAGAGACACTGACATTGTTGTTGTTGATTCTACCGCCTCCGAACCATGATGTGGACCCTCTCTAGTTCCCTAGCCTATCTATCCCCTCTTTTAAGATTTTTTGTTGTTTCTCTTGGATGCTAAGACTTTTTATGTTTTCTGTTTTTTTTTTTCTGGTTGTGATCCCCGCAACAATTATCTATAATATTAACTATCTTTTGCTTATGAATGGTTTGAGTTGCATTTAAATTTGTTCATTTGCTCTACGTTTTGCTTGATGATTGTTGACCTTTTGATGATGTCAAAAGGGGAAAGTTAGGATAAATGCAGAGATGTTGTTACCTCTGATGAGTAGGAACATCTATGCATTTGTTAAGGGGGGAACCATAAAGGATTTTTTTCTGATCTATATTTCTACTAGTTTCTAAACGTACATTTTTATATAGGTTTTTCATCATCAAAAAGGGGAAAATTGTTGGAACGATGGTTGTTCCATGGTTTCTCTTAGTTTTGATGATAACAAACTTAGTTGGTATAACTTGCTTGTACATGTAAGTGTTTCAGGAAAACAGGTAGATAGTCACGAGTGACGGAACATTGTGAAGAACGATGGAAGGAACGAGTGATAGATTTAGGAAGCGCGTATAAGACGGAACGTGACTTTCTATTAATGGCAAGTTACCAGATCTTCTGCGAGCAATCTTCTACAAAGATACGACAACTGTAGGCGGTTGCTTGAGGAGATCAAAGGAAGGATAAGATCAAAATTCACACGATCTTATCTAAAGAAATCCGAGATCATTCGGTTTGGACAAGAATCGGCATGGTTGAGGATCCGAAATCATAAACAATCCTTTCTCCTTATTGTGTGGGATTTGTTAAGTGGAATATCTGCGTAATTAGGCAAGAATTATGTATGGGATCAAACTTGACATATCTTATAAATAGCTAGGTTATAGCTAGGGTTAAAGTGTGGTTGTAGACGACGAACTTGGAGAGTGAGCTTTTCAAGTGTACGAGTGTGTGGCTTTTTCCGGTGAAGAATCCACAAGTAAGTCAGTAGTTTACTTTCTTTAGGTTTACGCTTAGGGTTGTAGAAGTCTAGTTGGTTGAACTTCGGTTGGTGTCGTAGTTACCAGGGAACTTTGGTTGGTGCCTTAGTTACCAGAGAACTTGACTTGCCTTGTAATCGTTGAACTAAAGTATTCTATTGAAAATCCTTTGAGAAGCAGTCTCAGAGGTAGAGGTTTTTTCTTTCTACGACTTGGTGGTCGGACTGAATGTTTTCCTCTCTAAATTCTGTGTTCTTATTGTTTATTTCCGCTGCCCAGGGAACATTACTAGTTCCCTGACTTGTTACTAACGTGTCACGATCCACCCAATCAGTTTCGGATTGTGCCTCTCATTCGTCCATTTTTTTCATTGTAAGGTTTTGTCTCCCTGTTCCCAAACATAAAAAATTAGGATTATTTTTATCAAGAAATTAAGAGAAGATTATTCACTACAAGTAAAATGTCTTCATTTTTTGATCTATTTAAGGTATTGATGTTATATTATTTTATATTTTGATAAAGTTAAATTTATTCTACTCTTGTATTTAATTCTAATATTATTATGTTGTATTTTTGATAAATTAATGTTGTATGTAGTTTAAAAAGGGGTCGAAAGCAAAAAACCCCAACAACAATCCTAATCAACACTCAATTCTATCTTTACCAATGACTCCATTAGATGTAAACGAGGACGAAGAAGAGTATCAACATGAGGGTAATTTTAACATGTCGTTGGAAGAGGTAACTTGTACTCCATAGCCTCCGATCGGAATTATTTGACACTATAGTCCACTTTTCTTGATCAAAATTAACTGTCGTTTGATACAAATTTTACTTTTTTCCAATTAAATGTAGCGATTTCCCTTTTACTTTTTTGTATTATATGCTGGTCAACTCCATCGGAATTGATTACATTAATTAACAGTTGCATGTTTTGCCCAATCACAATTGAAATACATGTCACTCATGTTGTTAATTTGGTGAATTAAGAATTAATATTAGTAGGTGTGTTTTTTACGGGTTAGAGAGGAGTTTTAGATGTTAGTTATGAGTTTCTTAATTTATGTGCAACTTGTTAAAACCTCACTTAATTTTAATCGGAGGGAGTATATAATTGGAAATGTTATTCTTCACACTTGATTACTAAACTTCACACTATTACATTACAAATTACACTAATAATTTTATTTCAAGGTAAATTACAAAAACAAGAAAAATATTATATTAGGATTTTTTGTTACAATTACAATCCATATATATATATATATATATATATCTTATACACATAAATCCTATTTTTTAAATTTATTATGGATATATAAATATTCTTATTTTAAAATATTTTATCTCCTATCTATGTAAAATATTTGATATAAGTAACAATTTCAATTTATTTTATGGTAGATGTTATGATTAAATAATAAAGTAATTTATTTGACGACTTTGTATTGTCTACATTTTACAGATTATTCTAGCCATTTCGAAACCGATGAGGAATGGCTAGATCGAGATAAAATGATAAAATGGGCTCGTGAGGTAGGGCGAAGACTATACATTGTGATAGTCCTAAAAAATTCATGGGATACAAAAGTTTTATTAGCAAGTGAGTTTTCGGGTGTGTACAAGCCGAAGAAGAAAGGAAAATCAAGCACTATAATTCAAAGTGAATACTTTTGGGATCTAAACCTATATCCGAAGAGTAGGAAGATGGATTACCCATTTGAGTTGATTGGGAGCAGGCAAAGGAAGAGCCATAAATGGGTGCCACCATGTCGTCTCTACCACACTCGAAGGAGATCCTTATGCTGGCTGGATGACCGTAAATGAATTAGAGGACTTGAGGATATTGGGTCGAGCCAATACGGAGCCGAGGAATATTATGTCCTTTATACGGCAAAAGTACCCTGGAAACACTACATCAATGAAGCAAATCTACAATTACCGACAACGAATTCTAAAAGAGGAGATGGGCTCAATGACAGTAACCCAGTTTGGACTTTATTACTTGAAGAGTAATGGTTATAATGTTGATTATCGAACTGTGCCGGGAAGTGACGAGATACAAGATTTGTTCTTTGTCCACCCAAAGTCACTACAATTATTAAAGCTATTCTCGTATGTCGTAATTATGGATACGACATACAAGACAAACCTATAAGTATTTATTAACTGTATTTTATATATTAAATTCTCAATTTTCCATACTAACTAAATTGAATGACAAGTACAATATGCCATTGAGTGAAATGGTGGGTTTTACTTGTACAAATCATACGTACAGTATTGCTTTTACTTTTATGGCCAGGGAAAACCAATATCATTATGAATGGGTGTTAGGTCAACTGAGCGAATTGTACCGACAAATAGGTAAAAGGCCAGAAGCAATTGTGACAGACCGGGAACTCGCTGAAATGAATGCAATTAGAATTCTATTTCCAGATGCCCAACACTTATTGTGTTGGGTGCATATTATGCGAAATTGTGCCGCATACGCCCAGGGTCTAAAGATGTCAGAAAGTTCGCCATGGTGGTTTGCAGACAATACGAAAGATATATTCTGCTCTACAACCGAGGAAGAATACAATGCTCGTTGCTTCCTTTATAGAACAAATTCAAAGAATCCACGCTTGTGGAATTACCTGAAGAAGAACTGGCTTGATCCTTGCAATCGCATTGTGAGAGCCTACACCAATCATCGCCATAACCTATTTACATGGACCACAAATAGGTAAATTATATTTTCATTTTGTCGAGTGTAAATACATCCGTGAAAATTTATCTAATAAAATTGAATTTATGTAATATGGACAGGTGTGAGTCTCAGCACTCATTGCTAAGAAAGTACCTAAGCTCATCGGTCGGAGGGTTCATCACTGTGTTGCGACAGATGAACGATATGGTGAACATCCAGATCATACAAATAAGGGGGCAAATGGAGAAGGATCGTACCACAACCCCAACAGCCTTGCAGTATGCACCCGAACCATACAAGACTATATTTTCACTCTTGTCGAGGAAAGTATCTAACGCATGTCTTCAGCTGTTGTTCATACACGGGGGGACTTGTTGAATACATGACAAACAATATCGATCCCGAGTGTAATGATACGTGGTGGAGCACATGTCGTGGGCTTCCTTGTCCTCACCAAGTCATGTCTTGTATCAGCACTTGCACCCCTATATTACCAGAGTACATTCACGACTTTTGGAAACACTTGGTTAGGGAAAGCCTTGAAGGGACAAATGAAGAGGTCGGGACTTCTATAGAGGGTTTACCAGATACTGTACTCTGGGACCAGATGATATGTGATTACTATGAAGGCAGGTTGGATCACAATCAGATCCGCCAAGTGTTGAATAAATATGTGACCAAATCCATTCAGGTGGCCTCGCTCTCAGTGATCTCAACGAATGGCTTGTTGCACAACAAACACGCGAAGGAGCTAATCCGAGCCACATGGCATCCGTCTTTTTACTTGTGTTATTGGGATGCACCATTTTCATCGACAAGATCGGCAACCATGTGAACCATAAGTTCATGCACTTGCTCCTAAACCACGAGTTGACGGGTCAATTTGCTTGGGGCCCTGCAGCCTTAGCCTACTTATATAGGCAACTAGGTATGGCAAGTTGCGCTAGAGCTGCACAACTAGGCGGTTGTCTATATCTCCTAAATGTGAGCTTCCATAAATTATGAATTTTTAAACTTTTAACTCATTATTACCATAACTAACTTATATTTTTTTCGAATTGGATTTCAAGATATCTTCCTTTATTTAGGGTTTATTTGAACAGATTTATAGACTTATGACTAGGGGAGGAATACAAAGCAAACCCTAGATCGAGAAATAGGGATGAAAATGAGTTGAGGAAATATCGTAAAACTCTGGACCAATACACCATGGCTATGGCAATACACCCTAAATCAAATTATAAACTATATGATTTAAAATATGACACTAATACGAGCTATCAACTACTATAATTCTACATGTCCAGTGGGTTCCATATCCTCAAGGGATGAACTTTGCTAATGGGGAACTCTTAGTCTCTAGGTATAGGGGCTTACTAACAATCTTAGACATTCAAGAGCCATATCTGAGAGATGTTTTCGCCAATTTCGCTATCGTTAGAGCATCCCTAGGTTCCCAGTCATTACGGGGCACAGAGTGGTCCGTAAAGAGAAACTTAGGAGTCGTTACATATTAAAATTCAGTTCCGAGGATGACCATTGGGATCAACGCTTTAACTTCTTATATCTAGTGGGAAATCAACCTACTTTTCCTTGGTCAATGGATGACAACTACCAAGAGTGGCATTTTCAATGCACTCATCCATATCTAAGAGATTCAGCTGAAATCATGGCCAGTCAACAGACGGTAGCACCGGCTTCATTGGATACTCAAATTGTGCAAAAACTTTTAATTGCATATATTAAGCTATTTATATATATTCAATTGGTCTTGTTAATTTCTCATAAATTATTCTTTTTTAACAACGCTTGAATCATATACAAGGCCTGGCGAACCAGTATGCTCACTTAAGGCAGCTTGGAGGCGAAGTGGCACGACTTGTGGACGGACTGCACGGATTTCTCACGATGCCCACCATTGCATTCTCACTTATGGAAGACCCTCCACCTCGACATACTCGCCGCTCTCACACCCCTGATATTCAGCCCGATCGTCATAGTGATTTCGGTCCTCGTCGTTGAATATTTTTAATTTGTAATGTTTTGTAAAAGTCTATGGTTATGTAAAGTGAATAATATATTTTCAGTTTTAGACAAAAAAAATTCCACATTCCTTTAATTACAATTATAACCCCTATTCCCATACATAACATTACTCCCATCTTTAAAGAATCTTGTCCCCAAGATTGCTTAATAAAATAAGAGAAGTACAATACTTGCCACTAAAAATAGTTGACATGTGCACATATTACACCTAAACAATGGTGTACCAGAATTTGGGTCTCAAATTGAATATTCACAAATATTCCTTGAATGCGTGCTTGGAAACTTCAGCTCTTGGTGACCTCTACTTGCGCTCTCTTGCCACCGCATCATCCACCATAATCAACAAAGAAATTCAGCATAGTCCGCTCACAACACTTAAACATTTGCTTGACCACCAAAATTTAGCACAAGCATATTGCACAAATGTTGAGAGGGTTTTTAACTTAACAACAAATAAATTTGTAGTCAAGACCCCGCTGAGTATAGGGAAGTCAGGATCGTTCCACGGGAAGCACGATTGTTTGTTTATCGGACTACTAAATAAAAATAAAACAAAACAACTCAGCACACTCACGACCAACCTCGTTACTTTGTCAGGGTCGTTAACGAACCTGGGTAAACTACTAACACACACACTTAACGACTTAAAACAGGTTCGGTACCGAGGCAACGAATCTCAGTATCGAATATAATCGAAGAAATTTCAAATAAAACAAGATATTTAGGAATAGGGTCACCACAACATAGTCATGCATATAAACTCGTAAGAAGATAGAAATCATGCCTTTAAATAGATAAATTCATCAACTTTCGCTAATTAACAAGTAAATCAATTCATTCTCATAAACTAATTCACCTAATCACTTGTTTTGGATCCAAAGCTCAAAACTTTCATTATCGAACAATATCAACCTTCAAGTCCACAACTTTCTCTTTTGATCAAACTTAAGAACTCAAATTACCTCGATTCTCATCTAGGCATAAACACAACAAGCAATCTTAAAAAGGGATAAAAGGCATTCAACACAATCTACTTATTCAACAAATCATGCATAACTATGCCGGGTTTAAACCCCGACCCTAGATAGGAAAACTACTCACTACTCATTATTATAAAGCAAACAATTTCTATATAAGAAAACATTGAAAACAAATCAACTACTTCAAATTAATAAGAAAATATCGTCTTACAGAATTCAGAAGAAACCTGAAAAGAACAAGAATACCGAATCGAAAACACGCCTAACAACCTTAGCTTCACTCTCGTTAGCCTCGGTTCTCCTATTCTCTCTCTCGGCTCCCTTCCTTCGGCTCTCCTCCTGAACACGTCCGAACCCCCCTACTAGCTAGAAAAGAAGGGTATTTATACTAATAAAGCTATCTAATAAAAAGGCTATAAGATAAAAACTTTCCTAAAAGATAGAAACTAACTCTAAAAAGATAGAAATAAAACCTAAAAGATAATAAGACCTAAAATACAAAATATAATAACCCTAAGAACTCATTAAAAACCCTACCGACACAGAACAAACTTCCGCACAGGGTCGGTAATCATAAGATCGAAGTCTCGAAAAACTCTATCCTTAAGCCTTTTTAACGACCCTTTACAACATCGTTAACGAGCCTGGAGTTAGCTTCTTCAACACTTCTTCTCTAAAAAATCTTGACTTCAATTCATTTATCTCGTATTCTTCCGTCCTTCACCATAGCACTCTATTCAACTTCAAAAAGCACCATTTCCTTGCTAAAACCTATCAAAAAGACACAAAACGGAGTAGCTTCCATACTTTTCACAAAATATGCAAAACTATCCAAAAACATACAAAACTAACCCTAAAACTACTAAAACTAAACCTAACAAACTAAGAAAACCTACTAAAAACTATACCAAAAATACGAACATCAACAAGCATTCAGCATAATGCAAAATTTAGAAAATCAACAATTCAAACACCCACGAGAGCACTCGGTAGCTTCTTCATTATTAATCCCACAGCCTTGCAACTTAATTGGCTGCAAACAACTTCCTCCAGGATCAAAAATACCAACATAATAGCCTTGATAAACCACTCAAGTTCAGTATAAAGGTTGACCGCACGTGGACTCGCTTTCTTTGCTCCCTGACTCAGCATTTATAGAAAATTCATTCAATTGAGTCATGCAATGGATTTTTTTAAGTGACCCAATTACCAACCTCAATCGTTTCCCTATCAAAAGGAAATGAATTAGCACCAATAGAATCCACACATACCCCATGACCTTGAGCTACTACATACCTAGAAACATTCAACTTCTGCAATTTCCGATGTTTCCAAGAAAAATACTTGCACCCCTAAACAATCAATTCCACCTCCATGATAAAAAATGAAGGAGGTGATAGATCCAAAGGAGTCAACAAAATCACATTGTAGTTCAACAATGACATCCGCATCAAGCATCTCAGGCAATTGTTATTTTAACGCAGTAAAGACGCAATCAAGCTTGTTTCCTTTTATGTCATTTCATCGAGTAGGTTGTATGTGGCTTTATTTTGCAAAGTATCAATTGAAATACCTTCTTTCCGCCACCATCAACCCAAATTTAGGAATTTCAGACATACGGAAGGTCAATTCACGTCTTTTGGTTGCATCGAAAGAAAATTCGACCAAGGGCAATCCAATCAGACTATGACTCATCTCAATTGTATGCTCTGAGATATCATCAATCAACAAGTCAGAATGTGTTTCCTCACCGCCTTCCATTGACAAGGACTCCAAACCTCGCACATCAGTGGTATGAGCAATAAGGTTTCTCATGCCCACACTATCATTTGAGGCATGCCAATTCAAATTTTCAGATGCTAGGTCATGCTCTTCAAACTTACTAGATTGAATAGCAGAATAAGAACAAGAAGAGCTTATATTCATATCACTCATTCGAATCAACTCCATACGACAACAACCATCATACACATTTATCCTATTGAAGGAATTGAATGCTTCAATGGCTTCTTCTTTGTTCTGAAAACAAATTTTGGAATGGAACTCACTTTCAAGCCCTAATTTTTCTAGATTCTCCAAAATATCGAACCTCGAAAAAACTTTGTCTAGCTCTTGACCAGATATGGGAAAGGTTTCATTATGAATCTTGACCAAGAGAGTTCGATCAGATACCTGAGCATCAATTGCGTTGGCAAATTTGAATTCACTATTCTCGTTTTCCACCAGCTTCGGTTGCAATTCTTCCGTTGTTTGCGTAAGGTTAGCCTCCAATTGTTCAGTAGAACTAGAAATTTTGGATTGGGAGTTAGTCGGTCGGAGTTCTTTGATTTCCTCAACTTGGGGGCTCACATCTTTAGTCGGATCTTCAATCTCAATTGCTCTGTTGTTGATTTGGTCATCAAGCCATAGCTCCATTCGACAACATTAATAGGCGTAGATACACCTTCCGTTATAACAATCAATTGCCTTAACTGCCGAGTCGCGATTTTTAAACGGATTCTCCACTGGAATTGACCACTCTGGTCGATCTTGTCTATGCCATCTAAGTTTCCAACATTGGAGAACACCTGATTTAAGACTTCACAAGAAATCAAATACTCTTCAAGGAGAATATTGGCCAAAATCACACCACCATCCAGTTGGAATTAAGAAATTTCAGATGGAGAAGGCACGATCTTGCTCGGGCTACCATCGAACACCATGGGTGCGTCACCTTTGAAGTTGTGTCCATCCCTCGGTTTGATCGGTAAACCCATGGAAGCTCTTAGCATATTGAATTTCCCGTTCGCATCTAATTTGCTCCTTAGGTAATCCGAATTCACAAATTCCTGGGCTAAACACTGCACACAATCCGCCATGGATGACTCTCGAACTTCAATTCGGAATTTAGGGCAAAGCTCTGATACCAATTATTATGTCCCTAGGGCATAAACAAGGTAATTGATAGAAAGAATGAGATTAGGGAGAGATTAGAAGAGAAAAAGAAGAATTACAGAGGAGGGAGAAGAGAATAGAGGAAAAAGAAGATAGATTTCTTTTCATGAGATTGAATCAAATGAAAAAGGGGCTTATCATGAAAACTAAGAACAAATCTAGACCATCCGATTGAAACACTATAAATGAATCTAGGCCATTCGATTAAAAAAATAAGAAAAAATAAGAAAAAAAGAAAAAAAAAAACTTTTTTTATTTTCTTACTTTATTTTTTAAATCTTTTTACGTATGTAGAATGATGTAAATCGAGTATGAACATAAAGTCATAAAACGTGAACATGCAATACTAATATGTGAACGTATCTATATTATATGTGAACGTATACTAAATTTCTAAGTTAAAATGTGGTTATATGTGAACAACCCATGTAAAAATGTGAACATGTGCATAAAATATGTGAACACAAATGTCAATCATCGTGTTTTTGGAAAAAAATAAGCGAAAAAATAAAAAATAAAAAATAAATTTTTTGTTATTTATTTTCTTACTTTATTTTTTTAAAGTCTTTTTACGTATGTAGAATGATGTAAATCGAGTATGAACATAAGGCCATAAAACGTGAACATGTAATACTAATATGTAGACCTGTCAATCGGGTCGAGTCGGACGGGTTCGGGTTCGATCATTTTGGGTTCGGGTTAAATCGGGTTCGGTTTCGTTATGGGTCACAGGTCAATCGGGTCGGGTTGTAGTAGGTATTCAGTCGGTTCGGGTTGACCAACGGGTCTACAATATCCTTTTTTTTATGATTTTAATAATCAATTTTTAATTAAATAATAATATTTACTTATAATATATTATTTTCATTTATTTTAATAATCAAATATATTATAATTTTTAAAATAAAATTTAAAAATTATGTAAATATACTAAATCGGTGAACCCAACGGGTTTTCGGTTTCAATCCAACGGGTTTCGGGTTTTATCGGGTTCGGTTGATTTCAGGTTTCGGGTTCAAATTTTCGGGTCTTGACCCTAAAATTATCGGGCGGTTTGGGTCGGGTTAGCGGGTTCGGTCAGCTTTTGACAGGTCTACTAATATGTGAACGTATCTATATTATATGTGAACATATTAAATTTTCTGAAGTTAAAATGTGGTTATATGTGAACAGCCCTTGTAAAAATATGAACTTGTGTATTAAACATGTGAACGGAACTTAAAATGTCAACCGTCGTGTTTTTGGCAAAAATAAGCGAAAAAATACAAAAATAATTTTATTTTTATTTTTTTGTCAAATTTTTTCTAAGCCGTTTAGCGCTTCTATTATGATTTAATCGAACATGAACATATGACCATAAAACATGAACATATAGTAATAATATATGAACACACTTGTAATATATATGAATGTATTATAAAATCTCTGAACTGAAAAATGTGATAATATGGAACATGTCTTATAATAGTGTGAACATATGCATAAAATACGTGAACGTAACGTAAAAAATTAAATTTCGTGTTTTTGGCAAAAATAAGCGAAACTAAGAAAATAAAATAAATTTTTTTTTTTATTTTTTGATCAAAATTACCATTTTGCCCCTATCTCTTCTAATCTTAGCAATCCATTTCTCAAATCCAAGGGTCCTTATTTGTTCTTAGTTTTCATGACAAGCTACATTTCCATGTGAATCAACCTCTTCTTGTCATTAATTCTCGATACCGTACAAGATCCCAATTAGCCAACTTTCCTCTAATTACAATTATAACCCCTATATTCACATACATGACAAAATGTTGGTGTTCCGACTAAGGTTATGCAACCAGTCCAGATCGGATTGTATCAAACCGAGTATAACTAGTCTAGTCCAGACTTGTGGATCGTAATTTAAACAAGGGGAATTTCTTTTGGTGCTCCTCAATTTTTGCATTTTCCTTTTGGTTTCAAGAAAAAACTTATTTCTTTTAGCAACTCTTTTCGGTTCAAATTAGTTAAATTCAAGTTCAACATTATGTTCCTCACTCTTAAATTAGTAAGATTATCTTAAAACACTTAAATTAATAACCAAACTACATTAATTTGAATTTTAAAACATTCTTCTATTTTAAGGGATTGTTTAAAAAATTATTTACAAATTCAAATTGAGATGGTTAGGTTATGAATTTTGATATTTTAATAGTCAAATCCTACTAATTTAAGGGTGATGAGCATAATGGTAAGCTTGAAATTAATTAATTTGAACCGGAGAGAAGCGTTAAAGGAAAAAGGCAAAATTTCAAGAATATCAAGAGGAATAAGGCTCCGTTCGGATGCACTAGCTGGAGCTGAACCCGAGCTGGATTTTATAGCTGGAGCTGGAATCCGAGCTAGATTTGTGCTTGAGCTTTTCGAGCAAAAAAGTAATTATGTGTTCGGTATTACTAGCTGAACAACAAGTAAAATTACCAAAAGGGTATAATTATTTTTTCTTTTTTCTTCCTACCTTTCCGATCCCATGTTTCGATCCCAATCTTCCTGTGATATCATCTATCTCCACCAGCAAATCTCCCCCGTCAATTTGTTGTTGTCTCCGTGTCACCCCCGCCTCCTTCAGATCTTGGTTCATTCTAGATCAGGTTCTTCTTCCTCATTCCAAATCTAGGTTCTCCAAATCCACTGTCTCCGTTCCAGATCCGGGTTCTTCTTCTCAATCCACATTTGGGTTCTTCTTCCTCCATAGTGCTCCGGTGGATTTGGTGGAAGTCGACGACGGTGGAAGGGTTGCAAGTGACGGCGGTGAGAAGCCTAGGGATTTGGTGGACGTCGATGGCGGTGACGAGGTTGCAGATTATGGGAGAAAGCTTGCGGAAGGAGCCGATGTTGCCAAGGACCAAGAACCATTTTCTCTGATGATGATGGTTTTTTTTTCAAGAACAAAATTAGGGGCAAATAGGGAGGGTATCGGGGGCAATATGTGAGAGATTTTCATAAGCTACACCCAACAAGCTAGTTAAGCTGGGGGTGGGAGCTTCAAAATCTCAGTTGGATTCAGCCCCGTGAAGCTTGTTAAGCTAGTAGTTCAGTTGTTTCGCCGAACACGCCTTCAAAGCTTGAAAATTCCAGTTCAGCTCCATTCAACTTTAAGAAGTTGTTGCCGAACGAAGCCTAAGTTTTTTTTATTAGACACCAAAAGAAAAAACCAACATGAGACATCCTCTATGCCTAGAGAAACTCCTTCAGTTTCTTATTTATTTTTCGCAGATGATAGTATCTTGTTTGCTAGAGCAACTTGTTAACAAGCACGGGAAATTGTAAACATCCTCCATGCCTATGGAGCAGTGTCGGGACAACAAGTCAACCTAGCAGAGTCTGAACTATCTTTCAGCCGAAATGTAGATGAAATTTTTAAGGCGGATATTCAAAGCATCTTGAATGTGAAGGAAGTCGATAAACATCAGCGTTATCTTAGATTACCGACAATGATTAGGAGGTCAAAAAAAGTCTGTCTTTGCTCAGATCAAGGAGAGAGTATGGAAGAAGTTGAAGGGTTGGAAGGAAAAAGTGTTGTCTAGGGCAGGGAAAGAAGTGTTGATCAAATAAGTTTTCAAGCAATCCCAACATATGCAATGTCTTGCTTCTTATATATTGCCAGATGATTTTTGCCATGAACTTGAACAAATGATGTGTGACTTTATATGGGGCTATGATGGTCGAAAAAGAAGCTCCACTGTTGAGCTGGAAACGGTTGAGCAAGGCAAAAGAGAGGGTTGGTCTTGTATTTCGTGATTTACATGCTTTCAATATGGCACTTTTGGCAAAACAGGGTTGGCGGTTAGTGCAAAATTTTTATTCTTTGTTTGCCAAGCTAATAAAGGCAAAGTACTATTCAAGGCACACTTTTCTTCATGTAAAATTAGGCTACAATCCTTCTTTTACGTGGAGAAGCATTTGGAAGGCTCGTGAGGTTATAGATATGGGGCTGGTTTGGCAGGTTGGGAATGGCTCTTCGATAAAGGTTTTCCACGATAGATGGATTCCAAGACCAAACTCACGACAGATGGATTCACGACAGAGTGAATGATGTGATTTTATGGGATAGGGGGTGCTGGGATGAGGATTTGGTTAGACAGAGATTTGATCCTGCTGATGTCGATTTGATCCTCAATGTTCATCTGATTGATGTTGGTGTGCAGGACCAACTATATTAGTTCTTCGATGTAACATCCCCGACCAAAGTGCATACGGCATTTTGCATTCATATAATATTAATAGCATATGAATAGCATAGTGGCATGATAACATCCCTGACCAAAATGCATACGTCATTTGCATTCATATAGTATTAATAGCATATGCATATCATAGTGGCATGATAACATCCCCGACCAAAGTGCATACGTCATTTGCATTAATATAGTATTAATAGCATATGCATAGCATAGTGGCATAATATATAGTGAATTTTTAAAAGTAATATCTATTTTATAATTAAGTTTATTATATTTTAGAAAAGTTTTTAAGTAAAAATTAATTAATAATTATTTCAGGGTAAAATTTGTAGTAAAGGAGATTTGAGGGTAAAATCTGTGGTTTTGGAAAAAATTTGGCCGACTTTCACGAGATTGCCGACTTTACCAATTCATGTGATATATATATATATATATATATATATATATATATATATATATATATATATATATATATTACAATTGCCTTCGTTCTTAATCACGAAGGAACTTATCAAATTAAAATAGAGAGAAAGAGAAAAGGAACGAGGGAAGAGTAAGGAAAATTGAAGGTTTGGTTGTTTTAATCTTGGCTTTGGTACGAGATTTCTTCAATCGGGTTTTAATCTCGAAGTACAAGCATGATTTGGTAAGTTTTAATTAGTTAATGGTTTATCTAGATTTCACTGATTTTTCCAGATCTAGATCTATAGTTGATTTTGATTTGAAAATCGATTGATCTATATTTCTCAAAGGATGTTTTCGATATCTAATTTATATTCGGTAAAAGATTTCAGAGTAATTTTAGGGTTTCGTTTTGTAAGGATATTAGGGAGCCCTTTGATCAAGTTTTACGGAAAGGTTTGAACTAGAAAAATGTTCTTCTACATATATAGTTTATCGTTGTCAAGTTTTAAAGGATTTGGAATTATGCACAAAAAGTTATAATGCTTACTAGTATTTTATTGCATTTAGGATTATAGTTTATAAGAGTAAATAGCCTAATTTGCATTGGGTTACATATAGGAGCACAAGCAATAGATCATGGTCAGAGTCAAGGGGGAGAAATATAGTATTTGTCTTGAACAGGTGAGTATAGACCGGAGATTCAACCTTATATGTTATATGTGCTATATGGATATATGTGTTATACAGATACATGAGTTACGTGCTATATGAGTTATATGGATATATGTGTTTTATATAATAGCTTTGAAATTTCCAGAGTTGTTTGTACATAAAGTATGTTAGTTGATGACATATAATTATATGAACATAGGATGCATTTGATTGTATATCATATTGCAATGAGATTAAAAGGACCCGTAACTGTCTCGCCCTGAATTTGTAATACAGGATCTTCGGATCATACAGGATCTACGGATCATACAGGATCTACGGGTCATATAGGATCTTCGGATCATATAGGACCTACGGGTCATACATGATCTATGAATCATACAGGATCTTCGGATCATACAGGATCTACGGATCATACAAGACCTACGGGTCATAAGGAGAAAATCTTCGGATTTCTTTCTTAAAGGTACCATAAGAGTCCATATACAGTAAACCCGGGGCAGATTCATGCTTGTACAGTTCACAGAATAATAAATCGGATACATAAGCATTTGCATTTGCATAGTAAACTCCTATATGACATATGTATAATATGTATGTATATGTACATGGACTAAATGTTTGACTCTGTGTGAAATAATTGATGATGGTTTATATTCACTGAGTATGCGACTCACGTAAATCGCAAAACAATTTTTCAGGTTCAACTAGATTTTACTGACGTGTGTCTCTGTTAGGGGTCACATTCATACATGTTGGCCGGTTGAAGCTCAATGCAACCTTCTCCTCCTCATTTTGCATCTTAGACATACAGTTTTTAATAGAAGTTAAAGTAATAGATGTATATAGATGTGTGTGTGCAACCTTTTATGTTTGTTAGTGTATGTTATGTGTTTACGTGAATAGTTGGTATATGTGAATTCTCTTTTTATATAAGAGATAAGTTTTACAAAGTATACGACATAGGGTATAAGGATGTCACATTCGAACAAAATGGAGAATACTCTGTTTAAAAGGCTTACCATGTTTATATGAGTCATTGTGATTTAAAGAACAATGTGGGAAGTTGTTCGAATGATCATCATAGTAGGATGTTTTAGAAGAAGATTTGGAAGATTCCAGTCCTTCATCGAATTAGGAATATTTTATGGAGAGCGGGTGTGATATTCTCCCATGCAATCTCAATTTTTACAAGAGGAAAGCTTTGCCTTGCTCGAGCTGTGATTTCTGTGGAGGAATGGAAACTACTATGCACGCGCTCTATCATTGCATGTTTGCGACAAAGATTTGGAAACCATGGCCTGGTTTTAGAGAGATGGGATCTGTTTTTGCTCTTTTTAATGAATGGACTTGGAAATTTTTTGATAGGTGCACTGGGAATGAAATCTGTAACTGGGCTATTGCGGTATGGGAAATCTGGAATGCGAGAAACCGGAGGATTTTTGCTGGTGAGCTAATCGACTTCAATGAGATCTGCTAGTGCACAATAATTCTGTCTTCAATGAACTAATTGAATGCTCTTTCCTCTTCCGCTCCTAATCGCTTTCTTCAGCCTAAAACCTGCAAAACAGTGGACATAGGAGGTGGGGACCCCCTAATCCACCTCTGATGCCTAAGTCAAAAGAGCAGTTATCGAATCGAGTGTCGAGGTACAACGAGAAAGCGATTGAATCCCTAAACAGTCGAGCTAAGCGAATATTAGCCTGTTCAAGTTTTCTGAATGCGCCGATATGCAACATGTGGCTCTCCCTACACGCCTAGGGCGTGTATTTATAATGGAAGAAGGAGATCAGAGGGGTTGACTTATCTTCCATTAAGTTGCATAACTACCATATTTTTAATAATAGGAAAATAAACAATAATAATAATAAATGTGCAGTCATTTAAGAAATACCTTTAATAACGAAAATAAGTATGGTGACTATGTTTGTTTTACCCGCTCACAAGATCTTTGACCGATGTTTGAACCTGGTGGAGATTACAGCTACTTCCTCGAATGGTGTTGACAGAAAACATGCAAGAACTAAAGTGGAAGAAACCAGATGCTGGGCTGCTGAAGATCAGTTGTGATGCCTCCGTTTATGGTGTTATCTGCGGAATTGGCATAATAGCCAGAGATCATCTTGGTCAAGTTATTTTTGCTGCTGCTCAACGAATTCAACAAGGATCGATGGTGGAAGTGGCTGAAGCTGAAGCTCTCCTTTGGGCCATGAAGGTTGCAAGCGAGGCTGGGTTCTCAAGAGTTGTTCTTGAATTAGATTGTTCAGCTCTGATCTCAAAAATTCAGAAGAGAGAACTACCTCGTACACTTATTGGAGTGCTGATAGCAAAAATCCTTGCTTGTTAATGCAGCAGCACAAAAATCCTTGGAGTGCTTGTTAAGTCATCCAAATCCAACCATGGTTGCTAAATTTTGAGTGTGATTTTAAGCATTACGTTGGTTTGTGGGTATTTGTGTTGATCTTGAAAATTCGTATGAAATCCATCCATAACGACTAATTATCGAGTGAGATTTTGTGTTGATTTGTGAGAATTTAGGTTTATTTTGAGATTTCATTTCACTATGTCCTTGGTATTATTACAAAATGAGATTTGTATAAGGTTCGTATTATTATTGGTTCAAAGTGATACTTGGTATTGTGACAAGTTATTTTTCAACTTCGTAACGTTTTAAGTTAATATCATAATAACTTGTATATTATGTAGTGGTTTTTAAAGTCTGTATATTGTTTAATGATTTTTAAGGTCTGTATTATTATTGTTTCAAAGTGGATATGTGGTATTATTATAAATTATTTTTTCTATTTATTAGTAATAACTAGATTTTATTTCTCCAAAGACAAATAATCACCCAAAAATCTTCTATCGTTGAAAAAATTAAATTAAAATAGAAAAAAATTATAATTTTAATAGGTTATTTTATTTGGGTTGAAGGAGAAGTAACACTCTCCATCCCTTCAGGTTTTTTTTTAGAGTTTTATTTTTTAACAAGGTAAAGGTTAGGAGGAAACCAAGTTTCATCCTAGCGCATCCTTTTGGACGAGAGCAGTAGCTCTAAGTTAAGTCTAATCTGGTCGCAAGTGGAAAAGTGACGAAGTTTAACCACAATATCAACGACTATGTTACTTTTACGAGGCATATGTTTTATTTTAACGTCCTCAAAAAATTGTAGACTCACCCGGGTGTTAGTGATATATATTCATCTCGATCTGTTAAGGGCACGATTTATCTCATAAAAGGCTAGAATGACCTTTATTACACTGAGATTATCTCCTTCAATTTTGATTTTAGTAAAAAAAATCCTAACTTCTTTTATCGCATAATATAAGCTCATCGTTTCATCTTATAACTAGTATATATTCTCGTACCTTGTACGGGTTTATTAAATAAAATATTATAAATAAAATATTTTCAAATATATTTAATATCCGAGAAAAATACTCATGTAAATGCTTAATATAAATTTTGAACAAATATTTAAAATCAATAAACTATAAATTTGTTTATTTAAAACAATAATATTTTATTAGTATTACGAATTAAATTAATATCCAAAACATGATAATTTATTTATTTATGAAAATAGATTAGTAATAAGATAAAAATCGATTCTATCTAAAAATAAAATAAATATTCTAGAATTTGTATGACATCATTAAAAATTATCCTAATGATTTTCCTATCTATCATATCCAAAAATAAAAGATTGTTTAATAATGAGATTTTCTATATATCCTATATTTTAAAAACATGGATAAGAATTTATCATATCCAAAAATAAAAGATTAATTTTAAAAAAAGGTGGTGTGGTCCAATCTAAAAGTGATTAATTTAAAAAAAAGGTGGTGTGGTCTAATCAAAAAGTGACATGTGTCGTTTAATAATTTTTTTAACCTCCGCTTTAGGAACTATGACATATTTCAATTTTTATTGATATATGCATCGAGGTGGATTATAGACCCTAAATAATTTCTCATAACATATACCGTCCCAAACCCCAATCTATATTTACTCAACTTGAAAATTACGTATATATCTAGAGTGTCTTTCGAAGGCCCGTATTATATGGGTGATTGGCTTGTTGTGTGGAAGCCTGAGTCTCCCTTTCTTTGTTTCAATGTTGAACTATTACCTTCTGTTTTACTTCGTACTAGGAGGATGACATGTGCGTTTGTTTACTATTTATATTATCGTTACATAATTTTTCGTTGGAACATTATTTTAATAGTTGGTTGCATCATAAACAAATATATCAACCTAATTCAATTAAAAAATATTAAGGTTTAAAACATAAATTGGTTAGGAAGTATTGAATCATGATGGATTAATAGATTAAAAAAATAATGACAAACTTTTAGTTTAGAAGAAATAGTATCCTTTTATAAACGAAACAATTTTAGTTTGTTATTTAGATTATGCTTTGCTATCGCACGAAACAATTTTAATTTGTTCGCAATTATTTTATGATCTTTTCATTTCCTTAATTATTATTGGGAGTTGAAAACATGAGAACATGTAGTAGTCTTTTCATTTTTCTAATTAATTATTAAGAGTTGAACATATGGAACTTTATAGTGGTCTTTTCATTTTCCTAATTAATTATTAGGAGTTGAAAATATGAAAAAATTGTGGTCTTTTCATTTCCCTAAATATCAATGTAAACACTATCTTTTCATTTCATCTTTTAATATTATCATTTGGGATTGTTAGTAGTGTTTTTTACGCATAAAGAAAGGTGTTTTTTTTTGTTTTCTTAATATCTTTTTATGGAATTTTTCATGGTAATTTTCATGATATATGTTAGATCGATATTCAATTGATTTTTTTTGTACGAAACTTAATTTCATATAGTCATAATAAAAATATTTGTCTTATAATTTAGATTATGGATTTAGATTATGGATTCTTTGGAATATGTATGAATTTATCTTTTGGGTTTTAATAAAATTTCGCATTAAATGTATGCCATTCATTGTAAAAATATGTCTTCTTTGTTTATAGATAAGAGAGAAGTTTTTCGTAATTTTGTTACTATGTACTTAATTATAGAATTGGTCATACATTAGCTAAAATTTTCTTCTTTATTAGAATATATATATGTATGTTATGTGTGAATGTGTGACTAAAAAAGAAAGACAATATGTGGTTAATTAGCCGTAATAACATAGGACTATAGGAGACTGTTGAAATATAGAAATTTAATGTGCAATTAATTGGGCATTATAACAAAGGAGTTGAAATATAGAAATCAGCGCAATATGTTAAAGAGGACAATATTTATTTATAAATAAATTTGTGCAACATTTAAAATTATAATAATGACGTAGGGGTTAAAGAATGTGAAGAGGTAAATTATAATCAATTCAATTGACCATTTAGATTTTTAGAATTGAATGGGCCATAATTACCTCCTAGGCTCCTACTATATTTTTAAAATTAATTTTAGGCAATAAATCACCCTTACTTTTTATTTTAATTTTAATTTCATGTTTACTTATATACGTGCATAAACCACAAAGAAAACACAATATGTGTGATTAATTTGAGCACCAAAATACTAATTGAAATGAAAATCACAATTTAGTAGAAAAAGGACTTTTATTTCCCAAAAATCTTACATGTGTAGATAGATTTAGATTATAATTGCTTTTATTTTATTTTGTTATCATGTAACTTTGGCCTCAATAAAAAAGGAGTTACGATATTGTTGTCTACTTACATTCCTAAAAAGAATGCATTTTTACACTCATTTCCAATTTAAAAAGTAATTATTGCATGATAATTAATTTCATGAATGTGAAGGGTTTAAATTATTAAAAATTAATGAATTAGAAATACTTTGCATAAAAGGTAACATTGAGAAAAGTGTAAATATGGATTCATTTATGTATTAAAAAATTCATGCAAACTAATAGAGTACATAATGATAATACATTACTTGTTCAAAATATGTATAATAGTAGTCTAGACAATAAAAACAACAATCAACATAATTAGAAATAAAAAACATGTTTGCTAAGAGTAAGGTAAGAACATGCTCACAAATTTTCTCTCTCATTTTTTACTAATGGAGGAGCATATGTTTAACAAACCTAATATTCTGCTCTTTTATTACATAAACTCATATGAGAATGAGTTGTAAGGATTACATATATGAAAGGGAAATACAAAATGCATATTTCAATTGTTTGATGCAATAATGTTTTCTTGTATGATTGTAGTTTTGCTATGTCACACCTTATTCAAGTACGTATAGGAAGAGATACTTGATTGCTCTAAACGTATTGCACCATTCAATATCTATTTGGGCAAGAAATTCCTCTTCTTTAAGACTTCTTTATACATAAAATGGTTGTACATGAGACAATCCTCTTAAGAAAAGTCCATAATACATGTAAAAATAGAAAAATATTTGTAAACACCTTCACATAATTAATCAAGGTCTCAATGTTTGTCTCCTTCATCATCAGATTTCGATGAACATGACTTTGTTGTTGATTTTTAAAGAAAAATAGGAAAATAATGAATTTTTGTATTTTTTGCAATAATGGAAATGATACACAAAAAAATTGTTGCAAATGTAAACGATTACCATTGGGATTGAAGAGGGCGACATTATGTATGTATTGCTCTTGTTAGATGTGAAAATAAGATTTGGATGTGTGTACTATGAGGTAGAGAGGGTGAGGGAGAATGTGTGATTATATGCAAAAATTTAATAGGATGAATTGAATATAAAATTTCAAAGGTCATATACTTTTTTTAGATTAAAGAGACTTTACACATTCTTCAAATTAAGGATATTTGGAAATATAAAATTTATTTTCTCAAAAAAAAAATGGAATTTATTTATGAGAAGGAGGTTAGAAGTTGGAACATTTTTGACCTTTCAATTCCTACAATAAGTACTATTAAAAATACCTTTTCAATTCCTTACAAATGCCCATTTCATTCTTGTAACATTTTATAAATTAAAACTCTCATAAATAACATATATTGAAAGCATACAATTTATTTATATTTTTATTAACTTATTTCTGCATATGAACTTAATTGTGCAAATGGTCATAAAATGACCAAATTTTTCTATTTTATATGTTATATAGATAGATAGATTATGCAAAACGATATATTTTTTAACTTAATGAATGCATGAGTTTTCTTATTAAAAGAAACACGAGACATTATTACATTTACTTTATTTGTTAATAATTTATTGATTTATTTATTACAAAATAGACATAGTCCAATAAATACATTGATCTTGTTATATTATTCCCATTTTCAATTTTTTATATGTGTATCGGTTTATGTGTATAATTTTCATATGCTATTTTTTGTTGGAATTTTCATATGATTTATTAAATAAAATATATACGTTCATAGGTCCATGAAAACTCGTACGCCTTGGTGGTGAGCATCGAGAACATCACCCAGAACATATACTTGGGCAATGACCGGTCCAAGCTCCTACCCAACAGCCTCTTTCGAATTGATGGCACCACCACACTCCTCTCCAACTGCCCCACTGGCCGCCACATCGCCAAGTACCGCCTAGTGACCGCCATACGGACCCACACTGCTAGATCCGACACGTCATACAATTGTGTTTTCCAAGAAGAGGACTCCCAAGACCTAAGAGCATGTTTATCAATAGTGAGAGAAATTAAAATGCTAGAAAAAAACATTAAAATAACAAAAAAAGTAGTGAGAAGAGGAGCATCTCTCCTATGTGAGATGCTTGGATTTTAAATCCAAGCATCCATACAAGCATTCTAGCATCTCACTCTTTCTCTTTCTACTAATTTTTCGATCATTATTTTAATATTGTTTAGTCCAAGCATCTCAATGGCTGATCTAAAGGCATCTCTACAACCAAGTACCTAATACCCGAAGCCTCCGCCGCCATAATCGAAAACCTCGCCTCCCTTGGGCCCACAATTCTACCCTTCATCGAGGAGCTCCGCCACGTCACCTTCAACGTTCTTGCAAGAAAGATCCACGTGGCACATACAAGAAAACCCTATGTCCCCAGATTCAGACATGTTGTAGATAATTTTATTAGGTATGTAGGAGGGAAGCCGGTGATCGACTCGGTGGAGCAGGTTTTAGGATTTAGGAGCGGGTTGTAGGAGGCGTCGCGGATGACGCTTTATCGGTTTGGTAATACGTCAAGCAGTTCGGTCTGGTATGGTTTGGGGTATGAGGAGGCAAAAGGAAGGGTCAAGAAGGGTAATAAAGTGTGGAAAATCAGATTCGGGGCCGGGTTCAAGTGTGTGAGTGTGGTTTGGAGGGCAATGAAGGATGTACAAGGGTGTGAGAAGGTGAATCCTTGGACGAGTGAGATTCATGAGTTGCATGTTGACTTGAATAAGGTTGAACTTGAAGGCTTATCATGTAATGACCCTAGTTTATTCGAGCTCTCGGCCGAATAAAGTTTTTTACTTGGTCTGGCCTATAACAAATGACTATATAACTAATTTATTTGAATCATTGCAACTGATCTATAAGCTTGTTTTAATTTGAATAATTGTAGCTTGGAGCTTTTATTTTCATTGATTGAAAAAGGAATTAATGATTGAGATTGTATTCATTGGTTGAGTTACCAAATACAAGAGCATGTCTTTTGTAGAATAATATAGAGAGGCCAGTAATAGAGGAGCGTTTAACCACTTTGAGTATAGCTCACGCCAGAGTTTTTCTAACTAATTCATCTAAACTATACGTGCATAGCACATGGCTACTTTATGTCTCCAATATCCGAACCTTCAAATTGGAAGTGCCGGTAGAAAACCTAACTTAAAAGTCATTGAAGAATTGTATAAACTACTCAAAAGGAGATTAAACTATCTTCCAATTTAAAACTATTAAAGTCTGTGAGCTGTCACAATTAACTGAAATTAGAGTGATTTCAGGATCTTTCAACTCATGAAGTAATTGGATGATTTTGTGATGATTACTTATGTTAAGCTTATATGTTAACATAAAAATAAACAGTTTATAAGTTTTCTTAGAAAATGCTGATGTGACGCTATAGAAATGTTGTTATCACTTTGGTCACTAGTAGGTAGATGGATATACACATCTTAGCCAAGGATCATATTACGCTAATGATGGAGTAGACCATCCGAAATAGAGAGCCCAATAGAAGGCCCAAATCGACAGCTTAATATAGAGAAGACATTTTCCTTTCCGACTTAACCCTAACCTTCCCGGTACATGTTGCGATGGGTTCCGTCGAGCGAAGAAAAGCAGCGGCGGTTGAGTGGGCGGATCTTCCGGTGGAACTGCTTGGAATAATCTCCGGGGGCCTGGAAAACTGTATCCAAACTGTGGATTTCGATCTGTCTGCCAATCGTGGAAATTCTCCACCCCTCCCCCACCGAATAAATTATCGCCCTTTTTCCCTCTCAAACCCCCCTTCTTTCATCGCTACTTCGACTTTGATTGTATGATCAACGCCTCCGCACTTTACCTCGTCCGTCCTCGATCCGATCCCTCCAAGCCTCGGATGGTGTGCATACAAGAAGCCGCTGCCGGAAAAATTAGCGACTTTGTGAAATTCAAAGGAAGGATCTTTGCTGTTGATCAAGGGGGCCATATCTATGTGCTTGACCACACAAATTTGCAGCTGGTTCAAGCCACAGACAAGTGTGTCAGGGAATTTACCGGGAGGTGGGTTTTGGTTCAATTCGTGGTATCTGATGGAGATTTATACGTGGTTTGGGTATACCACAACAATCCCTCTCCATCTCCATGTGAAGTCTATAGGCTACAAGTCCTAGAGACTGATGGAATAACAGTATTGAGTGAGAAAGTTGAGGATTTGGGGGATAGGGTCTTCTTCCTCACTAACAGCTGCGCCTTTTCAATGCCGGCTCCACTTCTTCCTCATCCTTGGCGGCAAGGAAACTGCATTTTCATCCCCGAATGTGCTCGATCCAGATTTACTCGCCTAATTCGCAATTATAGGGTTTTCCACTTTGCAAGCCGGACTTTGACCGGCCTTCGGACTCCAGAAGGCCATTCCTATTTGGACCCCTTGTTCATGAACAAGCATTATTAATCCGTCAATAACCCCTACGAATAAGGTTTGTGCAGAAGGCCATTCTCCCCCTACTTCCTTAATTTGTCGTGGAGGAATTGGATGCCTAGTACAAGTATCTATTATAGTATTGTTTTATGACTTGCGTAAATTTTTAATAGGAATGATAAAAAGGTTTGGTTCGTGTAGTACTCTTGGCTTAAACTGTTATCAAATTCATAGCTCTTCATACAGATTCATTTTATTAGGTTTTGCTATCTTCATGTGTTTCACAGTAATTTGATTCCGAGACACTGAATTTTAGTTGTTGGATTACTGTTGCAATCGCCCATTTACAGATCACCTATTGAATGATCCTAATCGTTTGAAACATTTAATTAGTTGGTTCTTTGGTAATGTGGAGAGTATTTGGATTCAATTGAACCTTAAAATCAAAAAATTGACCCTGAAGTGAAAACAAAAATGGCCCATAAGATATAATAGGATGTATCGTCCAAATTAAAAGATGAAACCTCAATACCTCAAAACTTTACTGTAAAATGAGATGAAAGTTTAATTCCAAGACAAGTATATCGAATAATTTCAAATAAATGAATGCGTGAAATTATTCTCCGTTTACATAGCAAGTATACAGATCACTCTTCTCATATATGCTCTCCAAAATAATTCCCGGGCGAAGGGTATGAAAAATTCACAAAAAATATTAATTTTGACGTGTAATATGCTTAATTACCTTCGATCATTACAGAGAATTGGAGAATACCGAATCATCATCTCTGTTTTTCTCTGCCTCGTGATTTCTTCAAGTGTGGAAATGCAGACAAAATGTTGTGCGCCCTTAGATCTTGCCTTGTCAAAATCCCCACCAATGGAAATGCCTGCATCATTAACCAACAAAGTAAGAAACCACAATAACATAATTACTATGTGCGTCATTTTTGTTTGCGAGATTTTTATCATAGATAGATAGATATATTTACCCCAGCAGCTTGATACTTAGGGATGATGAGCATATGACGAAGCGCCAGCTGGCGGAATAGCATCAACGCCTTAGCCACCGACATGTCCTCCACCACCGTGAACGGCGTGGCGTTAGTCAACGGCACCAAATCTATGTACATCTCCATCTCCTCTTTACTTATAGCCACCTCCTCGAAAATGGTGGTCCTCTCTTGGAGGTCAACCCAGTCAAACTTGTCCTTGACCTCCCACTCCTCCGTCCTCCGCGGCTCCGCCAGGAACCACTTCCTCTTGAGCGCCGCCACCAGGTGGGTCCTCAGTATGATCCCCCTCAGCACCTCCACTCCCGCCCCTGACTCGTCCACCACCGGAAACCCGTTGTGCGTTGTATTCCTTAGCGTGTCCACCACGCGTGAAACCCTCTCCACGCCACGGAGTGTCACGACCGGGGTCTTTGCCTCCGCGAGATCCCGGACCGTGATGGCCTTCATCCAAGGCTCGGGATTCGCGTCGAGGAACGGAAGCCCCTTGAGCTCAAGTATGATCTCGTAGATGCTCGGGTTGAAGCAGTCCCCTACAGTCTTCGAGATCAGGAGCACGATCATCATGATCGGGAGGATCGCGAGGTTGTTTGTGAGCTCTAGGAAGATCACACACAAAGACACCTATACGAGGGAAATAAGTAAATAGACAAGTTGAGAATACAATTTTTCCGCACCTAAACATTGGACTATTAAATTGTATAGTATTCTGTATATGAGTTGGTGGATTACTCTTTCTATCGTTAATTAATTTTAGGATGAAATTTCATTGAACTTTTAATGGACTCACATAAGTCTCCTGATAAACCTGAAAAAAATGGTAATGAAGAGGAGGAATACCGTCATACGCATGGAGCCAGACATGAGGGAGGCGGCCCCGAGGACAGCATAAAGCCCCTCGTCAATTGTGGTGTAGCTGCCCATGGCGGTGCCAAGGAGGCGGCCATAGGCAGCGCCCATGAGGATGATGGGGAGGAAGAGACCGGAGGGAACGGCAATGCCAAAGGTGAAGAGGCCGAGTATGCAGTAGAGGATGAAGAAGATGAGGAGGGAGAGCGGGGCAAACTCGTTGGGAGTGTTGGTGGAGAAGATGTTGCGAACGGCATCATCGTTGGTGGAGAAGAGAAGGCTGGCGAGGTCGTTGTAGTAGCCGTCAGGGCAGTTGAACTTCTTGAAGTTGCCGGACCGCCCCGTGGTGGAGCAGGCCAATTTGTGCAAGGAGGAGTCGTCACACGGCGTGCAGCTCACTAGGAACGGAAGGCAGTACAGGCACACTGAGGTGAAGATTGAGACCGTAAGGCTCAGTGTGATCTTCGCTAGCTTTCCTTTCCTGATCCCATCATCAAATCCATTACTCTCCATCAGTCTACATATATACAACAAACTGTACAAGGTAAGAGATTTGCTTACTCGCTAATTAGACTGTAGAGCCTGAGGATCTTGTGTAGAACATAGTTATACAAGCTACCAAGAACACCTCCAACCAACCCAATCACGGTGATCGGTATAATATCCATGGCATGGTAATGCACGGTGACATTGCTAACATCAAAAAGGATCAACCCGCCGTTGCCAAAGAGCCCGCACTTGCCGGTACTACAATAATCGACAAACCCCCTGAGGACCACCACGACGATGGCCGTGCTGAAGAAGGTGCGCCAGAGGAGGGCGCTCCTCCACCAGGACGCCACCTCCTCGAGGGCGAAGAGCACCCCTCCGACCGGGGAGCGGAAGGCGGCGCACACCCCCGCGGATGCGCCGCAGGTGATGAGGTCGCGGCGGTCGCGGTCGTTGTTGAGGTAGCGGAGCCACCGCCACTTGAGGCGGTACTTCTCGGTGCCGCCCTGGCCGAGGAGGGACGCGATGCACGCGCCTATGTGGACCAGTGGGCCCTCTTTTCCTAGATCGAGCCCTGCTGACACGGCTCCTATGCTTCCTATTATCTGATCAATCATCATACACCACCAAGAAAAGAATGATTGAAATTTGTGTACTAATTCATTGATTAATTAATTGATGCTAAAGTAATTAGATAGTGTCTTGATTGATTAGTAGCAATTCATTCACCAATTTACCATGCCACCTGTCCTGTCCATCCATGATCTTGATGAATTAGTGGACTAATTCGTCAATTAATTAAATCTTTCCACCCGGCCAGTTTCGTCATTGTGAATCAATTAGTACTATTTGATTTATTTATTCATGCTAAAGTAATAAGATAGTGTTTTTTGATCGATTAGTGCCAATTCAATCACCCATTTACCTTGCCCTGCCCTGCACATTATCCTGATCAATCGTAAAACTGAAATCAATGTGTTACATAAGTGGGTATGCTTTTTTATGTCATCCTTCAAATTATTCCCGATCGAATTGAAAAAAAAAAATGGTTTTATTAGCTTAGCCAACAGTAGTGGTGGTATAAAAGATAAAAAGTGTAGTAGAGAATTTGCAAGGGTTATTTGCTTTATGCATATCAGTACCATACCTTATCAGTTACCGTATCAACATCACTTACCTTTTGTGTAACCTTATCAAGTGGATTAATGGAAAGAAGATTTATTGATCTATCAATATACACAAGTAGTATTAATCGACAAATCAGTGCGTGTTTAGCTGCGTAATTAAGTTTGATGAGTAAACGGACCTTGACAATGAGAGTGGGAGCTCCATACATATTGGGTGTATCAACACCGTTGAGATAAGCCTTGATTTCGGGGATGCCCGGCCCAGCTGCGGTTGGCGCGAAGCACACGCAAAGCAGAGTCGCCATTAGCGTCAACATGAAATTCGATCCCACCAGATACACAAATCCTGCCAAATACCTACAATTTCACCAACTTTCTTATTCATCATACAATTCTAATTAGTCAATTACTAATTAGACATAGTACTATAGTAGTGTTTTTAGTTTTACCTCTCGCTCTGTATACAGTTGGACACCAAAAGCAGCTTGTATCCAGCTATGTTCTCCACCGCAAGATTAATGAGCGTGGCTATTAGCCCGGTTAATAGCCCGATGAGAAACGCCATTTTCCACTTCAAAATCACGTACTGCACTACTTGGATCTTCGATCGGCTTCTCCAGTCTTGCTTGAACAGGTCATTCTCGTTTATTCTACAATCAGTACAATTCAATCTTAATTTTCCTCAATCAAACACACAATTAAACACACTATTAGCAAGTTGAACATACTCGTAATCGAGGCTCTCGATGTGGGCAACCTTGGCCCCAACCATGGCCAGCGGAGACGACGACAGAGTCCGGTGCCTCTTCGACAACAGCGGTTCTCTGAGACCATTGCTCTCCAAATCTCCTTCTTCTCCGTTCTCCTCCGCCGCCTCCACCACGTTGCCTCTTTCTCCGGCGGCATCGGCGCCCGCCGTTTCCTCCATGTTGCCAGAATCTTGCTTCATCTATCTAACAAAAGAGTTAAGAGAGAGGCTTCTGTAGTTGTGTGGATGCCAAATGGCCGGCCCGTCTCTTGCTCTTTTTTCATACTCAACAAAGATATATAAATGCATTATTGGTGTGTTTTTTGGTCTTTCTTTTTTCTTTTTCCTCCCTTCCATAGGATGATAAATTCATAATGACATGGATATATCTTTTACTGTACAATTAGGTTAATCATGATTCATGACACATGGGTCACGGGACAAAATTTGTCAAATTACTAGATATGCTATATGCCTATATCTTTGTTGTACAAATTGCGTATCTGTCTTTGGCCCTCTCAATATATTGTAAGATTAATGTAAAATCCCAAATCAAAAGGGGGAGTTATAATTATCTTTGAGATGCAGCAAATTGAGATTAGGTAAACTTTTGGTGATAATATTTAGCGAATGGTCCACCATGTCACTTGGGCATAAATAATCCGTTCGAGCAATTATTGTTTCCTAATCTCACATCATTTTCTTCACCCAATACCAATACCAATACTACCATTTAGAACATTGTTTTTCGATCTTGCGTTATTTTACATGTCCAAAGGCTGAATTATCTCTATTTATACATTCATTTGTCATCATACAAGTATACTAAGAAGGCGTGATAATGACTGGATGGATTGTAATTAAAATGCAAGACAAATTCAAGATTACGTAAATTTACGTTTGTCCACCACAAAGCTTTGTCCTTTGGAGCTTAGCAAAGATCCATGCTTTTCCGAGGTACCAAATAAGTTGCGTTAGTGCTATATAACTTTACTTTAGTTTATTCCTAGCTACTTTTTGTATTTTTTTTGGTACAAATCTAACATTGTTATATATTATGGGCGCATCTACAATTATATTTATCAGCTTTTCATGTTAGGTTAGCTTAGAATAGATTCTAGAAGTATTAATTATCAAATTAAATCTTGTTTGAATTTAGGTCAAAATATGATCGGTTAATCAATTTTAACATTACTAAATCTAAATGATTTATCAGCTACGAACAAACAAATTTTTTGTTTTTACTTGACTTTTAATTAACTTCAAATTTAGACTAATTATATGTGCATCATATGAAATGATCTAGCCATACAAGATGTGAAGGACGCTAGAAGGTCTTGGATTTTATTTCTACCCTTACTCCTTCATTTTTGAATAAAAAATCAAGTCTCATTATTTTTATATGATTTAAGATAATTGTTAATTAGATCATGAGTCTAGGATTTGTCACCAAATACTCCATCATCAAAAAAAAAAATATTATGATAAAATTGTGAAATAGATCATATTTGCAAGTGGGATGCCTTGATGATGTGTTTGTGGATGGTTAAAATATTGATAGTGGGGGTAAAAGGGGCATTGTGGGAAGACAAGTGATGAGATGTGGAGAAAATGAACGGTCGATCGATGCGCCCATGTCAGATTTTCGGGGCGTCCAAGTCGGTCACCTCGACCGACTAAATGGGGCCTCGGAAAGTGGATTGTAGTCGGTCGAGGCGACCGACTACATGGGTTTTTAAAAAAAAAAAAAAGTAGTCGGTCACCTCGACCGACTACAGCTAGTCGGTCGAGGCGACCGACTATCCACCCGTTTGGAATTATTTCCTAACGGGTGGATTTCGTTCTCTATATATACCCAAATACACCAAAATATTTTCCACATCCGAAAATACATTTCAATCTTCTCTAAAAAATCCACTTTCAGAATTTTATCGAAATGGCGAATTGGTTGATTACAAAATTTAATGTAAGTTAACTACATATTTTTAAGCAATTTATTAAGTTTTTTCGTTATATTCATACGATTCGAAATTATTCTCTAAATATTTCGTAATTTTACGTAGTCGTTGATGGTGGGAGGGTCAAAACCACCGGCCCCATTTGATTTAAACGAGGAGTATGTTGATGACGGCGATGGAGGATATGAGGTTTCAAATGAGCACAATTACGACGTCGTTTGTAATCTAGAATCAAATCAGGTATGTAAATGTAATTTTATGAAGTTTAGAAATTAAGATAAAAAATTCTAATTAGTTTTTATTATTATCATAGGTTATTTAGTTTCCAGATTTTTCTAATTATTTTGAAAATAATTGTGAGTGGGAGGAACGAGATCATATGATACAGTGGGCCCGTAAGATAGGGAGAGGGTTAAACATTGTACTCACCATCAAAAACTCTTGGCCGGCAAAGATTAGTTTGGGATGTGTATTAGGCGGTGAGTACAAAGCGGGAAAAAAAGGCATACCGCGTAAAATGGTTAAGAATTTAGGTGTCGGTGATGAGCTTAAACCTTGTCCTCGTACTAGAAAGAAGGGTTGCCCATTCGAGTTGATAGGTTGGAGGGACAGAAAGACCCAGAAGTGGCACTTAAGGGTGGAATGTGGTAACCACAACCATGACCTTTCCACCAGTTTAGAGGGCTATCCGTTTGCGGGACGACTGACTAAGGACCAAAAGATTGATGCAAGAAATCTTTGGCAGATATAGAACCTAGGAAATCCATGACATTCCTATTGGATAAGTATCCAGATATGGTCACATCAATGAAGCAGTTGTATGATTTTCGATACGATGTGTTTAAAAAGGAGATGAACGGAATGGGGGTGAGCGAATTTGCGATTCATTTCTTAGAGTCTAATCAATACTATGACAACTACCGAATTGCGAAGGGTAGCCGTAAGGTACTAGACATCTTCTTTGCCCATCCGAAGTCGATCCAGTTGCTGAAGTTGTTCCCTTACGTCGTTGTGATGGACTCGACGTACAAAACAAACATGTAAGTCGTTTTATTACCTATGATGTAGTAGTATATTGAAGTACACGCATTAAATCTCATTGAATTGACATTGTAGGTACAACATGCCTTTGTGCGAAATGGTTGGATTTACATGCACCGGCAAGACTTTTTGTATTGCTTTTGCGTTAATGACAAGGGAGATTCAAGACCACTATGAATGGGTGTTATTCCAATTGAAAGAGGTCTATAAGCTGGTTGGAAGAGAGCCAGAAGCCATACTGACCGATCGGGATATGGCTGAGGTGAATGCTGTCGATAACTTATTTCCCAAAGCCAAACATATGCTTTGTTGGGTGCACATCCAACGCAACTGTAGAGCATACGCGTTGGCAAATGGGTTCAAGGATAAGTCGGCGGACTTTTTTGCGAACAAAGCGTGGGAGCTATTCTGTTCGACGACCATGTGGGAGTACGAGACACGACTCCAAATGGTGAAAGAAGTCGTGGAGCCAATTTTATTTACATATCTCCAGAAAACTTGGCTCACCCTTTGGCGCGATCGGATTGTGAGGGCATTCACCGACCACCGCTTCAACCTTTTTACGAGGACCACAAATAGGTAAAAATAAGTTATTTTGCCACTCATTCGAATTTACTAATTTGGGTTTTAATTTCCAAAGTTTTACAAAATTGTGTTTTAATTTCCAAATTTTTGTAGGGTCGAGTCACAACACTCAACGCTGAAGGATTACTTGGGATCATCTGTTTTTGGGTTCAGTGCTATAGTGAGGAAGATACACAATGCGGTCAGAATCCAGGTTATGACCGTACGGGGGCAGATGGAGATGGATCGCACCACTATTCCACTTGCCATCTATCACATGGCCGAACCGCTCCGAACGGTATTCTCTCTCCTCCCAACGAATGTATCCAGCAGTTGTATAGGTCATTTGTTCAATCATATTAGTGCCCCTCTGAGTCCGGAATGCGACGATAAATGGTGGACAACTGCATGTGGCCTTCCGTGCCCTCATCACAACCTACACATAAACACAAAATAGAGAATATGTTAGATTCAAATAAAATCGAACTAGCAATTTAATCAGAAAAGAATATGTTAGATTCAAATATGTTACTTACATCTTCAACTTTTATCCTGTCTAAGTAGCGACGATAGTCGAGCAATGATTTAAGATCTCTGTTTCGACCTTTATGTGCTTTGAATATCTCCCCTGGCAATCGTGTGATATCGTGATTGATTTGACCTTGGAGTGATGGAAAGTACCTCCAAATGAAGTTCTACAAAATAGAAAATATATTAGATTGAAATAAAATCGGACTATCAATTTAAACAGAGTAGAGTATCAACACTCACGTGTAACACATATGAGCACCCTGCGATCTGCGCTCCATCAGCTCGGGACGCCATTCCGAGCTGCCTGAGTAGCCATGCAAGTGTAGCGGCACACCATGAATACTCCATCACCTGATCGTGGTTCAACACGAGCGGCAACAATCTGTGGGGTACCCCGTCACCTGTCCTGTCCATTATCAAGGTGCTTCCTAACAGATCACACAAATACCCTGAAGCTATCAAATCTATGTTTCCTTCATTTTCTATCATGTTAAACAGGATCTCCTTCCAACGATTGATTTTTATGCAGCCTTTGGTTACTAAATTCTTCATTTCATGTTCACTCACGCCGTATGCACCACTGATAAACTGCTTTATTTGTTCTTCGGAGTACGTCGAAACAACCTTCATCCCGTTGATCGGTAGGCCCAAAATGAAGTGGACATCATGGAGGGTGATTGATATTTCTCCCCAAGGAAAATGAAAACTGTTCGTTTCTGGGTGCCATCTTTCCACAAAAGCCTGAACCAATGCTTCATCCGTTTGATTGAACGTCCAACGTTGTAGGCGCAATAATCCGCTACGCTGAGCACGGGCGACCCACGCACCTCCATTCGTCAAGTTTTCGTTCCAATCCTTAAGCTTCCCTCGCGTATGCACTCTCAAGGGTTTACCACTAGTATACTGAAACATTATTATCAAAATTATTAAGTATAATTATTTATGCGTACATATAAGGTAAATTAATTAAACGTTCTTACCGTTGGATCTTCCCATAAGCGCTTCGCTATATGCGTCTCATAACTGAGCAATAAACTAGTATCGATTGGTCCGCCTCCAAATCCATCTTGGGTGTTGGGAGGGGCTGTTGGAGGTTGGGAATATGAAGTCCCGGCATGAGACTGGGTTTGGAAATAAGGTTGGGATGGTGGAGGTTGGGAATAAGAAGTCCCCTCGGCTTGAAAATAAGGTTGGGATGGTGGAGGTTGGGAATAAGACGTCCCCGCCTGATTCTCAGCTTGGAAATAAGGACTCAAGGGAGTAAAAGAAATTGTATCTTGAATCCAAGTATCACCCTGTGGGCCAGTCCGTATGTCGGTCTGGGGAGTGAAAGCATTATCGAATTCAGTATACAAATTCCTAGTTGGGGTTAGGTTGGTGCTGTGTGGGGTGTGTTGGGAAGTGGATGACCCCCACAAATTCTGATAGTCGGGGGTTGTATATTGGGTGGACGATTGGTTAGGTGGAAACGGTGATCCAGTAAAATCGTGTGGTGGTCGGGGGTTCGTACCCCCAGACGTATACCACTCCATATATCGGGGATCGCTCGTAAGCATATCTACATAAATAATGTATGACCACTATCATATATAATGTATTAAATACTATAATTACTTATCAAATAAAATTACTATGAGATCAAATTAAAAACATTCTAATATGAATAATAAATTAAATTGAAATACTAACAATAAAATTAAGATAATTCTAAATTATTATTATAAATAGATCCGACTAAACTTGATGATTCAAAACGTAAAATTTTAATTTACATACCTAAAAACCCTCCCCCAAGTGGCGTAGCTACTTGATTTGTGATGTCGAACTCGAACGCATTTGGAGCGGTTGGTTGAACCGGTACCTCCTCTTGCTCTACATTGACTTGTATATCCTCAGCATTCGCCCCTTCATTCAAATTTATTTGCGACGATTGGCCATGTGAAGATTTTGAACGGTTTTTGCTCTTAGATTTGCTTAACCCGAAAGACCACCCTTTTCTCATTTTTTACACTTTTTTTTTCTCTCAATTGAATTTTTTTTTTAACTCTCGGCTTGCTTATGTACCAAATGGAGGAGTTGAGGGCTATATATAGCCCTCAACAATTGAGCACCAACGGCTCTTTGCTTTTGCAAAGAGCCGTTGGTTTTTTTAAAAAAAAAAGCCCCAATGTAGTCGGTCACCTCGACCGACTACACTGGGCCCCACACGCTATCTGCAATTGCAGATAGCGTGTGGTGTTATTTAAAAAAAAATATATAGTCGGTCACCTCGACCGACTACAATCTCGTCGGTCGAGGCGACCGACTTGTTCTGACATGGGCGCTCGTCATTTCTGACATGGGCGCCCCGTATTTCCCAAAATGAAAAGGTTTGGTTTTCCTCCCAACTTGGAAGAGCCAAGTCCAAATCAATTGGTCCATGTCACTCTTGGACTTTTGTTAATTATCATGGTTGTCCCTTTGCATATCCATAATATTAACACTATTGCATTAATTACCATCACCTGGTGGACCCATGCCATCTAGCTACTAACATTTGGATATATATAGCACCAAATCTATGTAATATTACGTGGATTAGCATAAACATGTAAGAGTTTACAAATTTGGCCACTCGCGTACATGATACATCGAATGACAAAATTCGTTGGAAGCAAATATTTTACTTCTTGTTTAACCATTTTTTTAAACTATGCCCTTAGAATATAGGTTAAGAAACTTAAAAGAAAAATTATTTATTAAATTTTATTATTTAAGATTATTTTAATTTTTTTAATAGAATTTATTAATTTTTTAATAGAGTTTTAATTTCTAAATCTAATATTCTTAACCTATGTCCTTAGGACATAGGAAAAAAATTATTTATTTATTTTTTGGTAGAAAAAAAAACCACTTATTTAATTACGTAGAAAAAGGGATAGTTTACACGCCAACATCATTATTACCTATTAGTTTGGGCAAAATCGCATGTCAAATGCAAATTTTATACCACTAGATGCAACAACCTCAAAGTAAGTTAATTATTTTGATATTCTACCAACAAAAGTTAATTATTTTGATAGAATATCATAATTAATTTAGTTGGCGCCACCATCACTAAAATTTTGGATCATTTACAAATATTCTGTTACTTTGCAAAAGGCAATCCGTAATTATAGTCCTCATCTTAAATTTTAAAAGGCATATTAGGATTTTTTGTGTATTTTCTTGTAGCGTACGGATTATTAAATTTTAGGAAAGAGGAAGCATATATTTTTGAAAGCAATTTTAAGATTAAATTAGTATAGGATCCTACAATAATTGAAGGTCCAATGTACGCGATCTATTGTACCTTGAAATCTTGTTATTTTAGTACAATTTTTTTTATATTTATTTGATTGCACCATTAGCTAATAACTATGACCAATGCGAATTGACTTATACTTCTATGTTCAACAAGTTTATTTATTTAATTTGCTTTAGAAATAATGTTGTTTATGCTTCTTCTTTTTTTAATCCGTTTTTTTTTTATGTTTTACATTTTCTAATGTAAGGCATGCGATATATTGCATTCTCGTTGGTGTAAGATGTGGTTTCAATTGCAGTTTCGGGATTTTTTGTTGTGAGGGAGTTTTATTGATCTTTGAGGTGTCGACCGTTGATTGATGGAGTGTGACGTTGATGTGACTTGTACTTAGGGATGGCAATGGGGAGGGTTCGGGGCGGGGAATACCTTCCCCGTACCCATCTACATTTAAAAATATGCTCCCTATATCCGCCCCATTACCCATCAGGGAATAAAATTTGTCCTCGTCCCCATCCCCGTCGGGTCCCTGTCCGTCCCCATCGGGGATTCACCATCCCCGCTTGATTTTCCCAGTTATAATCCCCGTCGGGGATTCCCCATCTTGATTTCTCCATTTCTAATCCCATTGGGGATTCCCCATCCCCGTTTGGTTTTCCCTATTTATAATCTCTATCGGGGATTCCCCATCCCCGTTTGATTTTCACCTTGTATAATCCCCACGAGTTATTCGCTTTATTTTTTATTTACTTTCATGTACACTTTCCTCAAAAATTCTATTGATACACCATTTACAAAATTCACCAATTAAACTTATATAATTAACAAGCCTTTAACAAAAGCTTCAAAAACCAAACAAGACAATAATTTTGTAAATCCAATGATCACATACGTATCAAATACATAATAGAAGGATATATCCTCGGCGGGATTCCCCACGGGGTTCCCTAATGAGTCACTCGGTAGGGAACCCCATGGGGATTCCTCAATGGGTCCCCCGACGGGGATTCTCCATGGGGTTCCCCAATGGGGTTAGGGTCGAGTCGGGTCGGGTGGTGGGGTGGGGACACCTATCCACGTCCATGTGCCCATACCCTAGCGGGTAATTACTTTCCCCCCTCCCCATACTTGCCCCCATCCCCACTAAAAATCCCCATCCCCACGGGTAATGGGGAATCCCCACCCCATTGCCATCCCTTCTTGTACTATAGGTCAGTGAGTTGAGCGTGCGACATCATCGATCATCATTATTGGTTGGAGTCCTCTTAATAGTTCGTGACTTCATCAGACGTTTATTTAGCGTGCTGACTACGCTAGGCAGCCAACTGCTATATATATATATAGGATATTTGCGACGTTTAAACTTAGGTTTCGCAAAAGATTCACTTGTTCTTAGACCTTTATATTCTTAGTAAATTATGCGCGCTGCTCGTACATTGGTGAAAATCATCTCGCTTGGTTGAGATTGATGTTGGGCGAGGAGACTAGTATTCGTGTGTTTTTGTAGGGTGTTGGGTGGCACAAGTTCTGAGCTTGCATGTGTCATATTCTCATGATCTCTTATCTTTCTTAGATCATTCTCTTTTGTTGTCTAGCGCCCAGATTATTCGTGCTCCATCATCCTCATGCTACAATGCGAGTTCGTTTCGAGCTTGCATGTGTCATATTCCCATGAATCATTCTCGATCTTCTCTTGCTTAGATCAATGACTTTTGTTGTCTAGCAGTTAGATTATTCACGGTCCATCACAACCCCATGAGTTGATGTTTCCGCTTGCAGGAACCTCAAGGCGGATATGCGACGTTTCTTCTTTACTAATGGTGAGTTGGCTTGCTTGGGGTTTCTCGATCATGACTTTAGTAGTTGGGCTTATCTAATGGGTCGATTCTGGGCTGACTTTGTTTATATGGTCTTGTCTTCCACGAGTCGACCGAGTAATAAGGCTTATAAAGGAAAAAGGGGCTAGAGTCTTTATTTTGTTACAGTTTCAATAAACTTCTTACTAGAATTGCATTGAAAATATACATTGAATCATTAAAGCCTAAGATAATAAATTTTCATATTTCTATTTTAAGATAATCTAAAGAAGTGTGAAGAATAGAAAAGGTCCAACTATTACGAATCGGAGGGAGTACAATCTGACTTGAGCGTAGTAATTTTTTTTGGTCGAAATGAGTGTAGTAAATTTAAAACGTAGGTACTCGAAAGGGAAGAACATCAAGACAAGTTAAATATGCTCTTTTTCTCTCCATTTTTTCGAGATTTTTCCTAACCGAAATTTGCACATACATATAACATTCGTTTTGATTTATACGGAGTATTAATTAATCAAAATCCTAAAAACACGATCCTTGTAGCATTCGGTAATTGAAAGTTATTTTATTTTGAAAATACCGAAAATAGGCATGAATATAGGGGAAATAAGCAACGTACACTATGTTGTTCAATCTTCATCGATGGATCTCTCTAGCGGGCTAGCGGCCCTTATCCTCAGTCCTCACGTATTGTGTGGGTTTAATGTCACTGTCTGTCACGCACTGCACGTGATTGGCATCTTATTTTCGCAGCCAGATAAGTAGTTCAATATTTAGATCCACATGTCCAAATCCAGGTGTTTTCATCTGCATGGTGCAACTCTCAACCAGATCAACAAGATCAACGGTTTGCATAATAATCAACCTTTCAAAGCTTGAAAACCCACTTTATCCATAGAAGCGCCTCGTTTCCCATTCTATTTTTATTTCACAATTTCAATAATGAAAATTCTATAAAATCACCTTTTATTTACATAAATTTTCACAAAGTCACCTGTATTTTTCTTCTTCCAAAAAAAAAAACACCTTTTTCAATTAACACCTTTTTAATAGCGGTAAACTGGGCCGGTGGGGGAGACAATCTCCGAGCGAATTCATCCTTGGTGGAATCATTCTTTGTGTTGAAGAAGTTTATGCAAATCAAAGATATTGACAATGCCGAGTGCTTCTTTCTTATTTCAATGTAGAATCTGATAGAATGGTTGGCAAAACCACACAAATCACGCTTTTAGTAATAAAAATTTATGAAAGTTACATAAAATAAGATAAGATCAAATCAATAGATAAGGGTATGGTTTTTTTTTTTTGGAAAAAAATCCGTGTCTTTTCTCGAAAGAGTGAAAAGGTGGGGTGTTATATGAATTTTTTTTGAAATTAATAAATTATGAATTCTGTAGTTGAATGATTGAGGTGTGTTAATTATTTTTCTTGGACATGGAATTTGGAAAGCAGTGAATGATTGAGTTTGGAGTGAAGTACATTAATTAATTAAGAATTACTCCACATAAATGTTGCCATGTAGGTGGGGTGGCGGGGGCATTTCTTCTCATTTATATAGTAGGAGAGTATATAGTATAATTTATTAAATTAAATTGCTGCACATTGTGAACAAACAAATCAGCGTTCAAACGTATCAGTAGACACATGGCGAGCCACCGCTCGTCTCTCATGTTATACATGATAATAATTCATTCTCTGGTAAACCGGCCACCAACAGACTTTTGTGGTTGGTAGTTTGCCAAGAAGCAAAATCGCAAGTTTGGAGTATCATTCTTCTTTTGTGGCCATGATCATTTCACCCAATTTAATATATATACTAGTCTATTTTAAGGCATTCAATTGAAAAGCCTAATTTGTATCAGAACCCTATAAAAATCCTAAAATAATAATAATAGTATACTGTTGAACAAAATTCCGAATCAGGGCGAGTCAAGTATAAGTTATACAAGACTTTAATATATGTATCCAAACAACATGAATTCAAATAATCAAGTGCACTTTTGCATTTTTGAGAGTATGTATATTTTGCATCAAGTACATATTATTATGTAAAACTATACGTTCACGAAGCATGCATATTCCTATTGGACGAAAATAGTAGTCTAAATTAAGTTAATAAAAATATAGTAGTATAACAATTCTAGCTAGGTGGGTGCCTAGTTCTGGCGAATGGAGGCCGCGAGGGGATGTAGTAGAAGAGTAGTAGTACAAGTAACAAGTGTAAGAGAGAGCATATGAGATGTTTGATGCTCTTCAGACTTGAGGGAGTGACAACCACCATCATGTTTTCATGTGCGCACCCCATTTTCCCTATTTTGTTTAGGGTTCTCTTAATTACTACTACATGGTGTCAAATAAATTCAAGTATTTGACTTAACATAATGCAAGTTATATCGATTACTAACCTTACTCCTAAGTTCTCTAAAGCTTCTAAAGGTTTGTCACTACCATCCGCATATAGATCGAGTCCACCCGTGATAAATTGAAATCTAAGATTTTGACATGAATGCTATGTTTTGTACTCATCTATATATTAAATATTCCGCACTCGAATATTATTGATTACGAGGTTCATAAAATAAATAAATGTTGGTTGTGAATCAGGTGAACAAACCATCCAAGTTTCTAAAGAACTTGCAAGTGAGAATTCCAACCCTAATAATATCGGCGCCGCTTCATTTGAACAATTAATGTAGCTTATTTTTTGAATAAACAAAAATAATAAAAAGCATGTAAACAACTGTTAAGGAAGTTGGGCGTAGCTAGAGCCTAGAAGAAGGGGGTGATGTAAAATGAATCACATGAATGCGCGCAATGCTTCCCCACCCTGTATTCAATTAATAATCATACAGTTTGTGGACCTCTAAATCGTCATTGTCGGTGCTTTGTTGGCACATACATAATCCACGTACATAAAAAAGAAAAAAAAAAGTGTTACACCTGGAAAAGCAACCAACATAAAACAAGGAGATGCAATATAATCTACTCTCTATGGCTGAAAAACGATGAAAAACCATCGTCACCATAATAACCATAATTATAGGGTAAAAAAAAAATTTGTCAGCAAGTTGGAGTTTGCACTGAAAAAGAAGAAATAAATTGGAAAATGGAGCCAGGAAATAGAGGTAAATCAACAAGAATACCGTCCACCCCAGTGATAAAGATTTTGATCAAATCTGGAAACATAAGCAAGCTAAAAAGATTTAGAATTGTGTTATTTATACGGATTGTTCAAAGAGTAACATCGAACTTGCATACATCAGACTAGCTAGTAGCGTCAACAATGCAAGGATTATATATAAAGAAACCAATCGCAAAGAGCAGCGAACAAGTTAAGATGTTTACTACATTGGCTTTAAAAACTCCATGGACAATACACAAATTTACCACCACAAAACAATGCATGATTAGACTGGAGGACAAGATTTAATTAACAAAAGCCAGTAATACAACAGGGAAAATTGTCATCTGGAAAAAGCACAAGTAGGAAGATCGGATTGAAATCAGAAAGGAGTGCCTTGATCAACATCTGGCATATCCCAGTTGTCTCCATCTTCCTCCTTTTCATTTGGCTTAGATGATGATTCTTGTCTAGCCTGCGGCGGACCACCTGGTCCACCAGTTCTGAACGGAGGCCGCCTGCATTAGCATTGATTACCATTATCTTATTTACCAATGTATCAAAAACCCTTATGGTTAAAATGATTGAAGAAGAATCATAAACAGAGAAGAAAAGACAAGTATCAAGTTTATGCTAGGTGAGTGAATACTTATTAGTCAGCTGAGAACTTCCTGAATTGATCTTGCAATTTCCATGTGCGGTGAGTTTTAGCAGTAATTTGATGTAGTAAAACAATGTTAATAGTAACAAGCTACTAGTTTGCTTTCACATTATCTACAAATTACTTACCTCCATTTCAGTTTAACAACAAAGCTTACTGAAAATTACGTTGCAATGTCAGCCTTTTTATTGCATTTTGGATTGTATTTTAAAATTCTTGGGGCGCATCCTCATGCTCATTGGCTTTTATACACTGCATTTGAGATGGATTTAGTCCCATATCAATTTTGGTGCATTCTAACTAAATTCAGTTATTATTGTCTTGACCTCCTAGATTCTTCTGTTAGCGGAGCCTCACTGGGTCAATGATGATGATGATAGTGGATTGTATTTTAAAATTCATCACTAGTCTATGATTCATGGACATATGTTTTAGTGCAAATAAAACATTCTATACAAGTGTGCGCTTAGTGTCCATGAAGCACGCAATTCTCACTCAGGCGATAGCCGATAGGCACCTCGCTCACGCCAGCCAAACTCAGAAAGAATATCATCAAACCGTTGTGCCAAGTGCCAACCCTCTTAAGGTCATCTAGTTGTCATATATCTATTGTGTATTGTCCACTCAATGATAAAGCTCAGCTCAGCTCACACTCTCCTCCATAAGGTGTTTTTAGTAATGGGAGCTCTTCTCTTAATATACGTCAGCAATACAAATATACATTGGATAAAATAAACATTAGCAAAGAGAATTGAGTCTTTCAACCAATGAATCCGCTGCTTTGGTATCTAACTATAAATTCTTTGACTCCTCCTTATTCAATCTACTCATCATCTCCAAACTGTTATACAAAGTCTGTTAGTTTAATAAGTGAGAATTCATATCTTCCTCTATCCGAATGTTTTCTTGATCATTCTAACATCTCCATATGTGTAGAATGGACTTTATTCCAAACTGCAAAGTGACTTAGTTCTCAAACTTATTCTTCAAATCAATCAACAATATGTTTTTCCCTGGCCTGGATTTCCTAGTGTCACTTCAGCATACAATCAAATATTCATCACAAGCTTCAATTGAAGATAATCACAATATTCAGTTGATCAATTCCAGCAAATCAACATCCATTTGCAAATCAGCATAAAATTTGCAAAGCAGTAAAGAGAAAAGGAAGAAGGCGAACCTTCTACGACTGTTGCGCTTGGCTGCTTCGCGAGACTTGCGTTTGACCTCGTCTTGCTTATTCTCGAAGAAGCGGCGGCGCTTGACCTCCTGAATGACGCCGGCTCTCATAACCTCCCTCCTGAACCGGCCCAGAAGCCTCTCCTCCGGTTCATTGTCCTCCACCACCACCTGCACGTTGTACGCCGACCTGAAGTACATCGTGTTCGCGTACGCCAACGACGGGCACATCACAGCCGTCAATTCGCTCGACGCCGATGACGAGCATCCATCCACGCCGTTGATTTCATTCTTTTGCTGCTGCTTCCTCTCAAAGGATAAGGAAGAAGACGAGGAAGAAGAAGGTGTTTGAGAAGGAATTTGGCTCGGAAAAGGGGGGAATTGGGAGGATTTAGGCCTTGAAGGTAAGAGGATGGAGAGGAAATTGGAGAATGGAGTTGTTGCCATGGCTGTCTGGTTTGGTTTTGGGGGAGAAAGATAGACTTGAAGAGGCTTTCTTCACTTCACATGTTTTGGATAGACACTACAGGATCAGATGAGTGACTGAGTGACTGTTCGACTCCGAAATTAAGATCCTTGCGGACCTTTGCGGTGTTTCTGGACTGGGTTGACCCGCGATACAATTGGGCCCTGTTCGTGTCAGGCCCGTCTCATAAGGACATGAGTATTGGTGAAACTCATGAAATCCATAAAACTAAAAAAAAACACGAGGAAATTGGCCCAAAAGTCCTCCTTAAGTTCATTTATTACAAATAAGTAAGTTTTTATGTTTTTTTAATTCTCGTAACTCTCCATTGAACGGTTTCATTTTCTCCTCATTTTCCACTCCACTCTCAACTTCCACGTTCTCAACTTCCACCATTTCGATTTTCCGCTTAGAGGCTCAATTTCGACCAGTTCGGTGCTCTTCTTCGTCGTTTTTGCTATTCGAATCTATGTTGAAGTGAATTACAATTGTTGTTGACGATTTCGTTGCTCTTCTTCGACGATTTCATTACAAGGAGGATATTTGCTTCGTCAATGGTAATTTTTTTTGTCAATTTGCTTCATTGTCGTCGATTATAGTCCTATTTTGTTGTTGTGTTAGGTTTCTGCGTAGTTGTTTTGATTTTCTGGTTTACATGTGCTTGTGTTTTGTTTGTTTATTAGGGTTTTGTTCTCTTTTTTGTTATAATTGTGAGTTTTGTTATTTCGATTTTGGTTTTAGGCTTTAATTTATGACAATTTTGTTATTACATTTGTTCGTTTTCACTTTTGGTTGACATTTTAGATTTGTGTTGACAGTTGTGCAATTGTTGCTTTTAGTGTGGGAATTGTGTTGACAGTTTTAATTTTAGTGTTGGAATTATGTTGACAATTTTAATTTTAGTGTTATTACATTTGATCGTTTTCCTTTGTTGACAGTTGTACTCATTGTTGACAATGTTGCTTGATAAATGCTGATTTTGATGACATTTGATATAGTTGACAATGTTACATTTGTTTGTTTTCACTTTTAGTTAACATTTTAGATTTGTGTTGACAGTTTAGATTTGTGTTGACAATTGTGCAATTGTTGCTTTTAGACAGTTTTAATTTTAGTGTTGAAATTGTGTTGATAGTTTTAATTTTAGTGTTATTACATTTGATCGTTTTCTTTTCTTGACAATTGTACTCATTATTGACAATGTTGCTTGATATATGTTGATTTTGATGACATTTGATATAGTTGGTATATTTTTACACATGTTTTAGGATATTTGATGTTTACATTGACAGATGTAATGCTTTTATGACTAATGTAGAGATTGTTGACATTTTGCTATTCTTTGATGACATGTAATTTTAGAAGGTTTGGATATCAATTTTTGTTTAGTTCTCAAGGCATTGTTGACAATTACTGAGATTGTTGACAGTTGTAATTGGTGATGTTATATGTGATTGAATTTGCTAATATGGTTGATAGTTGATCTTATATTTTGTTGACATATGAGATTTTGATTGCAATTGTATTATGGATGACCATTCTCTATGATTGATTTCATGTTGAAGTATGTCTCAGAAGGAAATGAAATATGTTCTACCTCCATCCAAACATTATCCGGGGAGAGTTAACCGCTACAACAAAGTTGATGTTTCAAAGTTGCCTTGGTCCTATTGTTAAGTTTGGCTATAGGCTGCATTTACATTCCCAACTCATTCATTATGTGTTATTGCATGAGTTAGAAACCAAGTACGAGCATGAGATGTGGTTTAAAATAAGTGTGAGTGTTTGTCGGTTTTCTCTTGTTGATTTTGCTGCTGTGACTGGGTTAAATGGTTCGCAAGAAGCGCTTCCTGAGATTGCTTCGGCTGATGTGCTGAATGAGCTTGGTTGTAGTAGGTGTACATTTGGGGAATTGGTTAAGATTTTCAAAAAAGCTAAAGTTGAAGAAAGAAAGTTGAAACTTGCTCACTGGTTGATTGTTGAGGGGATTTTGTTGCCTCGACGCAAGGATGCGGATGTTAATGTAAAATATCTTGCCCTCTTATCTGATTTTGATGAATTTATTGCATACCCATGAGAGAGGCTTTATTATGATGAATTGATTTCAAGCATGATGCAGTTGAATCAAATTGAGCGTGATTATTCGAAATTCAGGGATCCAACATATAGATATGGTTATGCTCTATGTGGATATCCCATAGCGTTTATGGTATTCATTTGATTTTGTGTTGCTTTTGTTTTGTATTTAATTGTTATGAAATTTTTATAATTGATTTATGTTCAATGTTGTTTTTGTGCACATGTCTGGATTTTGGAGACTTTCCCTGCTTTTAAAGAAGTTTGTTTGTTTGATTATAAAAATCCAAAAGAAGTGCCTTATATGCTGCGTTGGAGTGGCGGTTCAGTTCATATTAGGCATTCTGCACTCTCTAAAATAAAGGAAAAGAAATTGGTATGTTTATAATATATTCCTGACTTGAAAGTTATTTTTAGTTTTTGTTGAGATTTTGTAGTTGACATAACATCATGTGTTGACTTTACATTGTTGACACTGCATGGTTGACATTATATTGGATGATATTAAGTTTGACTTTACATTGTTAACACTTCATGGTTGACATTACATTGGATGATATTATTTGGCTTTACATTGTTGAGATTGCATGGTTGACATTGGATTGGATGATATTGTTTGGCTTTACATTGTTGACACTGCATGGTTGACATTACATTGGATGATATTAAGTTTGGCTTTACATTGTTGACACTTCATGGTTGACATTACATTGGATGAAACTTACACTAAGTGAGATTGTTGATAGTACATTAGTTAATATATGGTTGACATTGCATTGTTGATAGTTTAATTGTTTTTGTTGACAATACATATCAAGACAATAATGTTCTTTATTCCTGTGTGTTTCCAGGTTTGTGTTTACCCTCAATATTCATAGTTTGTACGGTTTAAGGGTTGTGACTATCCAAACGAGGTTGGTAATGAAGTTTTTGATGATTTGATTGAAAGGATCATGGTGAAACAAGAAAACAATGATGAAGCATTGGCGCGCAACATTAATGATGAAGAGTTTGACTCTTCTACAGAAGACGACTTGGCTGATTTTGTCTTAGCTCTAAATACTTTGGAGTGCAAAAAAGCGGATAAGCAATTGTCGGTTGATGTGAAACAACAACAAGATAAAGAACAAAAGTCAGGCTCAAGAAGAAGAGTTCTAGGATTTTAAGTAATGTGGTTGAAGGTAAAGTTAGAGCATTGAGGAGTTCTGACGGTGGCAAAGGTAGGAAGAAAGTTGTTGTTGACAAACAGAAGGGTAAGAAGTTTAAGATTGAAGCTAAGAGTCAGGTTATGGTTGAACATCATCAAGATGATAAAGTTCAGCTAGAAGCCGGTTAAAAGAGTTAAGTTGAGCCAACCTTTTTGTAGTATTCCAACCCTCTTGAATAAGTTTAAAAGGCCAACATCTGAGGATGAACTTGCTGTAGTGATGAGGAATGATGATGTTAATGAAGAATTGTTAAATAATTCAAAGGCTAATGTTGTTGACAAAGATGTTGTTGATGAAGATTTGGTAGAGAATTTGAAGGTTGATGTTGTTGATGATGTTGTTGGTGATGAAGATTTGGTAGAGAATTAATCTAAACAAGGACGATGTTGATGAAGAGTTGATGGATAATGTCAACAATGATGTTGTTGATGATGATTCTGTGGGTGTTGAAGACATTAAAGTTGCAAAGATTTTGTCCTTTGTCAAGGAACAAGGCAATTTGGTTGACATTAATGTTAATGAAGTCCCACTGTCTTCCCAAGAGAAGGCGAAGGCTGGAAAATTTAAAGAAATTCATGAGCCTCAATGGGTAAAAGATTTGAAAGAATCTATGCCTTCTTTACATAGGTTCATGAAAGGTGTTCAGTTGAAGTTAAATACTTTGGAGATGAAAAATGTTCATGTGTCAAATCAAGTTGATTACATTCATAAGAGTTTAGTTGCTAGAAGTCTGGTCTTTGATGCTTCGGATTCAGAATCTGATCCAGAAGATGTTTTGGAAGTTGAAACTTCTATTGGAAAGAATGATATAGAGCAATTGATTCCAAGTCCAAGTAATCTTGTATATTATTTTATTCATGTTGACACATGCTCAGATTTGTTGCAATTGGATATTTTATGAGTTTTATGCCGAAGTTTTGCTTTCATTTGCGATCTATTGCATTTAGTATGCTTTTTAACGATTATTATTATTTAATATAGTTGAAAAAATAGAGGACATAGGTAAAGAAGATGTTGTTGGAAAGGAAGATGATGTTGAAAAGGAAGTTGTTGACGATCTTCTTGTTGTTGATAATGAGGCTTTGTCAAATAATGGAGAAAATATTGTTGTTGGTGTTGGGAAGGGAGTTATTGTTGGTGATGAGCCTCTTGTTCTCAATAAGGATTTATGTGATGGTGCAACAGATTTTGTTGTTGATGCTTCTAACAGTGAACTAAATGTCAACGACGATGTTGGTAATCCTGAGACAAACAGTAGTCTGGTGTAGTCGGGAAGGAGGATGTTGAGGGTGAAATAGTATGTGAGAAAAAGGGTGTTTCTGGTGAAGTTGACAAGGATGAACTTGTTGGTGATGTAGTTGATGAAAAAAACACTATGCCTGGTGAAGTTGACAAGGAGGTACATGAGGGAGAAGTAGTATGTGTTACTATGGATGATCTGGTTGAAGAGCGAAAGGAGAATCCCTTAGAAAATGAGCGTTAAGTTGACAAGGAAATTGAATTTGACAAGGTTGAACCTGAGGGTGAATTAGTAGCGCTTTCAAAGGATGATCTTGGTGAGGAAAGAAAGGATAATTCAAGTGATTTCAACTCTGAAACTTTAGCTGAAATGCGTGCTGAATTAGACTTTGAGATACGGCCTATTTTGAAAGAGATCCAGGATAATTGCTCTCAGTCTGTTGAGCATGGAAATCCTCAAGGAAAAGAAATCTAGCGCTGCAGTGTTAACTCCTTTTACCGATGAGAAGAAAAACTAGAAGGCTGAAAAGAAAAATAATAATGAGGGAAAGGAAAAGGAGGGTGAAGATAAGAATAATAATAAGAAGAAATAGTAGAAGCCACATGTGCCTAGGAAGCCCAAGCACTCTTTTTATCCAGATGCAGATCGGAAATTACTTCATGATTGGTTATATGATAGGTAAGTAATTTTCAGAGGCTTTATATGTTTTAATTGGATGACAGTGTTGAGTGTCATCATGTCGAACAACTATCAACATTTATCAATCACAATTGTTGACAGTTGTTGACAATTTTGATTTGTTGCCATTTAAAATATGTCATCGAGAAGAGTTGGTTGACACTTTATATAAGCTATTAAAATTTGTTGCATTTATTATTTTTCACACATGTAAGTTTTATATTGTGATCAAGTTGACATTTGTTTGACATTAGACAACTGAATATAGTTGACAGATAGAAAACTGAATGTTGTTGACAGTTGACATTTAACAACTGTCGGTTGTTGACAGTTAATATTTGTTGGCAATTAACAACTTTCATCAAGAAGAAGTTGATGATACTTGATGTCAGCTAATTACCCTTGTTTATATATATGTTGACACATTGTATTGTACTTATTTATTAGTCCTGACAACGCTACCATAATTGGTTCCGATCAAATGCTTACAAAAGAGTTTTTCACCATTCTTAGGACCAAGAATGTTTGGCTAGGGACTGAGGTAAGTTGTGTTTTTTTTTTCTTTCAGTGTTGGTTTAATTGATATGTCGCATTTTATTAGTTCTATGTTGACATTTTTTTTTTATCTTTTTAGCACACGTGTGAGGCTTTGTATCACATGAAGAAACTTGTCTATGACTATCCAGATGTCTACAAGAGTGTTGTAGTTGTTGATTGGATATGACATATGATGTTTGATCCCAAGTATGTACCGCTTTATATTTCTGGAGAGAAGGACATCCCACAAGGCTTTTATGATTATCTTGATGGTTGGAAACCACTCTTGTTGGGGAAAGCATGGCACAACCCTGATGTTAAAAGGATTTACTCACCTCTTAACATTGAGAAATTACATTGAATTGCCTTAGAGATCGATTTGCCAGGAAAGCACATTAAGGTTCTTGACTCTACAAGGTACCTCTATTCTATGAAAGATCTCACCCCTTATTTGAAACCTTTTTCCACATTAATACCCTTTTTGTTTAAGGAAAGTGGGAAATTCAACCATCTTGGTAACTTGGATATGGAGTTTAGCATCTCTAGAGATGACACGTTAATACAAGATATTGATGGGTATACATTACTTCTCCTAATTTCCCATTACTTCCTGTTTTACCTTACAAATAATTGATTTTAATATTTTGTACTTTTTTGTTATAGTGGAAATTGTGGAGTATTCGCCATCAAGTTCATTGAAGCATTTGCATTTGAGGATTCAGATTCTTTGGATCATTTGGGTGAAGAATACATCCCGGCTCATAGGGAAAAAATGGCAATAGATTTGTTTAAAGGGACTTGGGTTTGGGAGCCATTGCCGGAAACAAGCAAGTGATAGTTGTGTGACATAACCTGTGTGTATTGTTGACAGTTGTTTCTGATTTTGTCGATGTTGACAATTATGTAATCTTTAGTGTTGACAGTTGATGGATGTAGATTGGAACAAGTGTTATGGAGGTTGTTGATAGTTGTTGACAGCTATTGTCAACCTTATAATATCTTGTTGACAGTTGATTAAGTTTTATGTATCTTGTTGACAGTTGTTGACTGTTGTGTGTCAATGTTAGTGTTTTTTTTTAGCTTAGGCTTTGTTGTTGACAATTATAATGTCATTTTGACAACATTTATGAAGTTTTTTTAATTTTAATTGGTGACAGGTATGTGATTTTTTGTTGTTGTTGACAAATTCAGTTGACAAGTTCCTTGATGGTAGTTGACAGTTCCTTGATGGTAGTTGATATTCTAAAATTCCCATAGAAGAGTATGTGTATCATGCATGCCCCTCCACTAATATTTCAAAGATTGAGACAATGGTACTGAAAACTAATAGATATTATCGTTGACATTTATTTGCAGTTGACAATTACTACAATCTCTAATGGAAATGAATCATAAGCAACAACCCAATAAAAAAAAGATGTCATCGTCTTTCAATCTACTTGTATAACCATGAGATTGTTGGTCCCAAATGTCTTTTTGTTGTGTCCAGTTATTCCACAATTGCTGCACTTTTGCTTGTTGATGTTCTTCTTCTTTTTTGTATTTGTTTTGAACTCGCCAATAGATGGGATCCTATTTTTCCTTGGCCTTCCAATCTTCCTTCGTACATTTGGTGGGAAACATGCTTTGTTGATGACGGTTTCGGTACATCCCAATCTGACCTCATAGGCAATGGATATATTGTTTCTTGATATGTCATTAACCATTTTTCAGATTTGTAGTATTCACTTACAAAATCACTCGTGTCATACTTCATTTGCTAAATGGAGGCAATGGCATGTGAACATGACAGTTTTTCCAAATCAAATTTCCTACAACTGCATTTTTTTGTGCCAGATCAACAACCCCCTTGTAATCATCACTGAACACTTCAAATTGAGTACTATTCAAGACCTTTACACCATACTTCTTGGATTTCATGCATCTTTTCTCTAGAATTTTGTTGATATTTTTGGGCAAACTGGTGTGGTTGCTCTGCGTTTGCCCTGCGCTCATTAAACCACCTTGATATTAAATCTCTTATCAACTCAAATAAGGCAACAATTGGAAATGCCCTTGCTTCCTTCCACGCTGAGTTGAAACTTTCAGCATTGTTTGTAGTCATGATGTTGTATCTATCACCATGAAAGTAAGCTCTTGACCATTTCTCAATGTCTGCATCTTTCAAGTATTGTCACATCTCAGCATTTGACTTGCAAATATCATTGAAATATTTATTGAATTCAGTTGTTGTATAACTCTTAGCTGCCTTGGAGAACAACTTGTGAATTCCCTTTTCTTTGAATCTCACTTTCAGATTTTGTTTCAAATGCGTTGTACATATCACATGCTTTGCACCAATATAGATTGATTCGACAGATTTTGCAATGCTATTATGTCGATTAGAAACAAACACCATGTCGATTGAACAAGGTATGACCTTCAACAGCTCCTCAAAAAACCATTTCCAAGAGTTGTCATTCTCAGAATCTACAACAACATATGCAACAGGGAAGATTTTTTAGTTTGCATCTTGAGCTGAGACAGTAACCAAGCATCCTAAATACTTGTTGTGTAGATGTGCTCCATCTATCTGGATGACCTGTCATCGATGTATTTAATACACAAAATTGTTACAATTTTTGTTGTTGACAACAATATATATAATGTGTTATCTATTGTTGACATGCGTAGTCATTGTTGATAGATTTTTATAAGGGGTTTTTTAATTGTTGACAGTGATATGATGTTGACACTCTAAAATTTATGTAGTTTTAATATATATGATAGAATTGAATGATGAATATTGTGTTGACAAAAGATTAAAGATTGTGTTGACAGTTTTTTATTGATGAAAATTATGGACATAGGTTTTTGCTTTTCATACCTTCCTCATGTGTTAGAAACCTCTAATTGATGCCCCAATTAAAATAAACACATACTTGAACCGATTATCATTGCCAATCTCAATACTCTTGTATGTTCCATTGTTGACGGTTTTGAGATTGTGCAATACACAAGAAGAATGGCATAGTTCTCTTCAGGCGAACCTCTTATCAATTTTTGTACCCATTCTCGTGCTCTCCAAGCTTTATAGTAACTGATATTTTGGAAGTACTCATTCCTCATATCATTACGAATCATATTTGGATTCGGCCCATGGCTAACACCTTCAAATCTGCATTTTTAGGGAAGAAAATGAATCAATGATGACATTTTATTGAAACAGTGATAATGTTTTACTAACACCTTCAAATTACCTTAGTTTTATTTTTTCTCCAATGGCTTGATATGAGGGTTGGATATTCCTTGTATATCTCACTTCAAATGGGCATGTATGCTTGTCATTGAATATCTTCACCTCAAAATAATTTAGCCCTTTAAGCTTCACATCCCTCATATTCCATTGACAAGCTTTGTCAACACATCTCGGCCTATAAAGTTCAGTTGTGGATCTGTCAACTCTGAAACCATAGTTCTCACGCATTACAATATTAGACATTGCTCTTTATAACTCTTCCTTTGATGTGTAACGGGGACCAACTTTTACATTTGTAGAATCTGGTGGAGTATCCACTTCTTCTTCTTCTTCATTTGTTTTACAATCGTTGCCAATTCTTAATGGTTGATGACTGTTGAAGGCATCAAATGACAGTTGGAATTTGGCGTTGACAGTTGTTGACAACGAGCTGTTGTTGCTGACATATGATGACAAATCCAAGCTATCAACAATTTCCTTATCGCTTCTCCTCTTATATATTGTGATATATATAGGCATTTCCCAAGAGACTTGAGGAGTGTTGTTAATTTGGTAGAAGGACTTGAGATCGTCATCAGTGTCTATTGTGTATGGATTTCTCAAATTTTGAGATGGATGCAAGTGTGACAAGCAAACAATTGATGGTGATGCGTTGATATTGAATCTTTGTATAATTATTTTCCTTAAACACTCTAGATCAACGTTACCTTCTAGGACAATTGCCTTTGATTTAACATCTCCAACATATGTACAATCTCCACTTCCAATCTTCCAATCTCCTCCAAAGCACACTGTCAGTATTTTAAAATCCATATGTTTGAACATAAAGAAACATTCAATGTCAATGGCTATTTGGTCACAATATATGTTGTTGACAAAACAATTGTTATACGGTTTATTATTCCTTTGTTGTGAACCATTATCAATCATTATCATTTGTTTGATTTAGTAGACTGTGAACAGTCCTTTTTAATGTCAACACCATTTATCATCACCAAATCACTCTCTCTGTCAACAATTATCATTGAATTTTCATGAAATTATTTCACGCATCAACAACTGTCATTAAATCGATGACAACAGTTGTTGACAAAGTAGTAAAAGAGGTCAAAATCATCAACGATAAATCATGAATTTTCAACATCTATCGACAATATGAATCAACTCCTTTATTAACGTTGTAATCAAGTATAATCAGATCGAAGCAACTCGTTTTTTCAACATAAATGAAAATTAAACAAATGTCAACAAGTGATTGATTCGAAGCAGATTTTTATACAGTCGAAAAACAGTGTCAACAATGTGATTTTTTGTCATTAAATATAAAACTGATGGAAGAATATGCATTCGTTAGTGTATATAGTGTGTGAAATATGGTAATGATGACAAATCTGATAAAAAGTAGCTCGCTTCTCATCAAAATAAAATAAAATCTCGCAAAAATGGCACTAACTTGCTCGGATGTTGTTGACAGTTTTACACGACTTGATTTTCAGCGTTCTTCAACGTTTACTATGTTTCTATGAGTTTGATATCGAAACTTCAACAGTTTTTATGTGTATGAAATCGTTCTTCAACACATTATCGCGCTCGATTTTTGTCAACGAAACTGGAAGCTTGCGTGGGGGAGGGGAAAACAGAAGCTCGTGAGAGAGGGTTATAGCGCGCAATTTTAGCTTTTTTGTCAACTAATCTGTAATTTCAACCTCTATTATAGGCTATTTACCAAAAACTCCCATAAAACACCTACTTTTTCCATTTCTCACTCTTCCACATAATCTTACACTCTCCCAATTTCATTTCATGAAACCCACTTAAATATCAATGAAACCCATGAAACCCATTTTTCTACTTTTCTCACTTTTCAACAATCATTTATTTCTCTATACACAATTATAACTATACCCTTCATTTATTAACTTTAAATATTTTTTTATCTAATTAAACGTGACAAATTAATTTTAATTATAATTTGGCTAATTTTATTATATTTTTGAGTTGTAGCTTTTTAAAAATATTTTTTAAATTCCAAGAAAAATTAAAATTAAAATTAAAATTAAATTTGGCTATTTTTCCTATAATACGGATATATGTATATATAACTAGTTTAATTTTATAAAAAACTAAATTTTAAAATATGTGTTTGTTTACTCTAAACCAACCTAAAAACTAATTTAATTTTAATATATTTCAAACATATACAAAATGGGTGTCTATGCATAGATAAAAAAATTATGATATAGTATAATTTTTTGTTATTATTATTAATTAAAAATTAATCAAAATTACTAAATACTCTGTACTAACTTAAGTTCAATTACTCAACTTTGACCAAAAGTACAAGCCACATGGCATTCTCTAATTGGCCAAATTGGCTAGTATAGGAGGGTGAAACTCCCTTCTCCTGGTTTCGTAAATCGAAACCCAATTACAAGTTTCACTTCATTTTCCTTTTTTGGTGAAACTCACATGAAATTTGGGGGTGAAACCCCCAATACGGATGGCCTAATCTTTTTTTTTTGAAATCAAACATGATGTATTATTTAGAGATGAAGTTCCCCTAAAGGTCTAAAGCGGTTACACTCGATGGAATGTCTTTCAAATACACTTGCTCATGACTCATGCCGGGACAAATATGATGTATTATTTAGAGATTGTTGCCTTGCAAGTGGGTCTTGGAATACAAAATAAATCTCTTAATTTATCATATTTAGGTAATATGTTTCATGATGCATCTCTTCTTTTGTCTTTCACTCAATCTCATATGTTAGTCGGTTTGGTAATACGATAGTTCATTTTTATAGTTTGTCTCATAATCTAAAAAACACATTCACTTGAGAATCTTCAATTTTCCAACATTTAAAGTTTTTTATTCCAAACTACATGCATTCACATTCTTTTGGTGCAACTCCATATTTTCGGATTAACGAGTATGATCAATCTCATCAATTATCATACTTGTCATATATTTATAGAATTCTTTCTTGCAAGTGGTAAAATAAATTGAGAAAAAGAGGGGCGGGCGGGGGGGGGGGGGGGGGAGAGGTTACACAATAACCAAAATCAAAAAATGACTTTGATTGTAAGACACACATCACCCAAGTCCCAGTCATCCGACAAGGTTCTAAGAGTTGATATCCACATGTCAAGCACTCTTTTTGCTTTTAGAACAATTGTGTCACAAACCAAGGGTCTCCTTATGGTTGCATCGTCATGATAAACATCATCCAACACTCCATAAGAGAGGGAATTTTAACACAACACTATCCAAAAAGCCGCAAAATGACAAAAAGAACAAAGAGAAAAACAAAATTTTCCACAAGCAAGGTTGTTCTAAAAGCAAAAAGGTTGCCAATTTACTATTCTCTACAACAAGCCAAAAACAAAGGCCATTATTGCATCATAATAGTTATACCCAGCTACAACTACTCAACATCAAGTAAGTAAAAGCATCTCCAACAGAATCTCCATTTTTCTTGAAAATGGTGAATTTGGAGAATTTAGTGTGTGAGTTTTAAGTCCAACAATTTGTTGAGTTAGGGTATAAAAATTTTAGAGAACATGGGATTTTGTTCTCCATTTTAGAAAAATTATAGAGAATTTATTGCAGATGCTCTAAGGGAGGCTTAGAAAAAATAGACAACAAACTCAGATTTCCAGTCTTTTCCTCATAGTTAGGCCACTTCTTCTGTTTATTTTCAATTAACCAAATCTTGATCTTGCATTCATCAATAATTCTTTTAGCACAAACCTCAACATTAGGGACAACATTTCTAAAAATGGCTGTAATAAAGGATTCCAATGACACCAAGGAGTTTTGGCTTGAAAAATGTTAATTATTTCAATTTATGCACAATAAGAACCAGCTCCACCACTCAAAAATGGTGTTGAATTTGACTTCAATACCCATCCAATTCAAAACATTATAAGTTACTTGCTTCACAAACTAGCAATCAAACCACAAATGATCTTTGTTTTCTTGTTCTTCATAGCACAATACATGATTACAATACTGAAAGAATATGGATCAATTCCCCTTGGGGTGTATCCTTCTCATTAATACACCCCCGCAGTTGAAACAATATAATAATACATTAATACACCCCGCAGTCGAAACTAGGGGTTCCAATGTTCCATAATAGTAAGATTGTCTCTAAAATCTAAAAATAAATGTCTGGGTAACCCTTCGGTAACAATATATGCATATTGATAATGAAAAGGAACATGAAGAACTCTATTATGACCCAAAGCAACATGGTCTCAAACAAAGTGAACATCTAACTCGATGTGCTTAGTACGCTGATGTTGGACAAGATTCAAAGCGAATATGTGGCTGAAATGTTGTCCGTGTACACGATGGAAGCTTGAGTCACATGAACGTGAAGTTCGAGTAGCAGATTGCGTAGCCAGGAGCACTCAGCAACGACATTAGCCACACCTCTATATTCAGCCTCAACACTAGACCGGGAGATAACAGACTGACACTTAGCAGACCAGGAGACAAGTTTGTCATTAAGAAACACACAATAGCCTGAAGTGGACCGTCAAGTAGTTGGGCAGCCAGCCCAATCTGCATTTGTATAAGCAACCACCAAAGCAGATGTAGGAGTGGTCGTAATGGTGATGCCAAGTGTAGGAGTGCCATGAATATGCTGAATGATGCGTTTTAACGTAAATAGACGACGCTCCCTTGGATCATGCATAAACAGACGAATATGTTGAACAACATAAGAAATGTCCGTACGAGTGAATGTGAGGTACTGTAAAGCGCCAACCAGACTCCTATAAAGAGTCGAATCAAACACAGGTGGTGTAGCATCAACAATTTCTCGAGTGTACTTTTCTTGGGATAAAAATAAGCCAGTCGGAGTAGGACGGGCCGATACACCAAGAAAGTAAGATAGCGGACCCAGATCAGACATGGCAAATTCTTTGCCCATCAGAGATATAATATGAGTTCATAACACATCAGAAGATGTAGTGAGGATGATGTCATCCACATAAGCAATAGATTCTCCCCGTTTAAAGATAAACAGAGAGGAATCAGACCTGTTGCTGTGAAATCCAATGGAATACAAAAATGAGGCAAAGCACTGGTAGCTTAATAAGAAACGAACAATATTTTTAGCTAGTATTAATGAAGGTAATATAATATATTTTCTAAGCCTCGACCGAATTAGTAAAATACAAGCTCTTATTCCATGAGCATAAATAATGAGATCGTAGAGGTCTGATAGTTTTCCTCGTGTCCTTTCTATTTGTTCCATTTCTGCCTGCCCGTCCCGCCGCTTTTCCATTTCATTGACTTCTTTTTTAATTTCTTCATAGTCTTGGTGCCTGCTTGAGTCCATACAAAGACTTTTTATGAAGGCAGACATGATTGGGCTTAGCAGAATTAGTGAATCCCGGAGGTTGAAACATGTAGACAGTCTCTTGTAACTGGTCGTGTAGGAAAGCATTTTTAACATACAACTGATGTATAGGCCAGGCTCGAGACACAGCCAGGTGAAGTATTGTCTTAATTGTAGTCGGAATTACAACCGAACTAAACGTCTCATCACAATTGATCCAGACCTCCTGGGAATGACCATTAGCCATAAGTCGAGCCTTATAGCGCTCAAGAGTACCATTTGATCAAAACTTGTGCCAAAACAACCACATACAGTGTACCACATTAGCCTTAGTAGGTTGTGGTACTAAATACCAGGTTCCATTACTCATAAGAGCTCGATATTCGTCTTGCATGGCATGGTCCAATTCGGGTCTAAGAGGGTTGTTTTATGTGAGGTTGGTATAGGCAACGATTGGTTGGACAGGGTGGTTTGATCGTTAAGGTCAAAAAGGCGATGGGGTTTATGGATGTCGGCCCGAGACCGGGTTGTCATAGGATGGCCGAGATGGGGGGAGACTACGCGGGCACCAACGGGATGTTAGTGGGCGTGAGGTTAGGGGCTGCGGGCGTTGTGGGTTGACGGGTGACAAGGGGGAGGCCGCAAGAACTACGGTAGAGGCCGCGAGCATAGGGGTTTGGGCCGCGGGCGCGACAGATTGGCGAGACTACAAAGGCGGGTTGAAATCAGACATAATTTTTTGCGGCAAGCGAGCCAAGGCGGAATAAAGAAGCGATGAGGGACCATCATCGGATTGAAGGAAATCATATTCGGGGTTGGAAAATCGAGACGATTGAGCAAAAAGGAAACAACGTTCAAAGAAAGTAACATGACGCGATAGAATAATTTTGTGGGACTAAAGGTCAAGGCAAATGTAGCCTCTATGATCCGACAGATATCCTAAGAAGATACATGGGGAAGAGAGAGGTTGAAGTTTATGAGTGGTTATAGAAGAGAGATTTGGGAAACAAAGGCAGCCGAAGACACGAAGGTGATTGTAAGCTGGAATGACATTATATAGGACTTTGGTTGGGCATCTATTTTGAAGAGTGGTGGTAGGAAGAATATTAAGAAGGTAGGATGCCAAGTTGACGGCAAAATGCCAAAACCGAGGCGGAGGCGGTAGAGACATGTGGAGGAGCATGGTAAGAGCCATGTTATTAATGGTGTGAATGATTCTTGATATTCGCCTTTTTAGTCGTGTTTTTAGGGTGTGTTTTTATGTGTTTGAGTCTTTTTCTTTAGTTTTGTGTTTTGTTTTGAGTCGATTGTGTAGGTTTTCGTATTTTCTTGAGATATGGAGTCTACATAAGCTTTGGTGGTGTTTTGTAGGTTTTTAGAAGCTATTTGGAGCACTTTTGAGGAAAAGAGCAAAACCGAGGAGGAATAATTAAGGAAAAGATCAAGGAACAAAGTTCATAAAGTCATTGAAGATCAAGTTTGATCATGGAAAGATGTAGAGAAATTCTTTACAAGACCATAGGAAAAAGAATCGAGTCAAACGGAGTTGTAATGAATCTGCTACACAAGTTTTACTAAAGGTTGTTCGTAGTGCTATAACAGCTCGGTACCGAGGCGCATAGATCGGTACCGAGGTATAGCGAAGATCGAGTCGACACATTTTAATGAGCTTTTATCTTATTTCCTTTTATGTAATTAGATAGTTTTAAGGGATATATCTTATTAGAAGATTTATTTCCTTATAGATAGATTAGTTTCTCTATAAATACTCTTGTCCCCCCTTTAGTTTTCTTATCACACGATTAACCTAATTTTAGGATAGAAGGGAGAGAGAGAGGAGGCGTGGGGAGAGAGAGGAGAGACGAGTTTTGTGGAGTTACTTGGAAGACAAGTTTGTTTGGATTCAAAGTTGTAAGCTTTCTCTTTAATTCAGTTTTGATGTTTTTAATTATGAATTGTGAGTAGTCTTTCTCTCTAAGGTTGGAGTTAAACCCAACAATGGTTATGCATGTTTGTTTATGATCATGTCTTGATTGTTTTTATTGCATGAATCTATGGTTTAATGATCTTTTGTTTTCTTGTCTCATACAAAAGAGGTTTTTATACTAGTGTTGTTTAAAAGAAGCAAATTATGTTGATCTTTCTTATTATTCACAGTGGTGATTGTATTCAGAGTTCATTTTGAGAACTTTCTAATCAACTAAGACCATATGAAACTAGAGAAACCTTTTGCTTTTTGGTGATGAGATGATCTTTAACTAATTTTTAACAGCTTCTGAATTGTTAAAAAGCCTAGTGATCAATTCCCCTTGGGGTGTTCCTTCTCATTAGTTAAAATTTATACAGATTACAAAGCCTAGGGTTACTAGTTAGGGTAAATACAATATAATAATACATTAATAAATATAAACCACAAGTGATTACTTTTTATAATTCCATAGCTATATAACTTGGAAGTAGTAGAAGTTTATTCGGAGTGGCAACATCCTCCTTTTCTGGGTCTTGGTGAGCTTGGGTGATTTCGAATCTGGTGGCAAGTACTTCTCTTCTTAGTTTAGCTAATAAGTAAGTATACATAGTTAGCAAGGAAAGAATATCGAAAATTCAAGTGGTTGAAGTTGAAGCAGCTACTTTTAAAGCTAATAGAAAGAAAAGCAACGACTGGAGTGGGAGAGTTAGAGTCGAAAAGAGGATTTCATAAAAAAAAGTAAATTAATAAAAAAATGACGAAGTGAAATTAAATTATATCTATTTATATGGATTCCTAAAGTTATGACAAAAAATTCATTCATGTCAGTTATTTCGCAAGAAGAAAAGAAGGGGGTTGTTGAAGAAACATCTCCCTTATTCGTGTGTAATATCGAACACCAAACTGATCTTCTTCCTTGGGTGCGTCATATCCCTTAGGAGTTGATCAAATTGTTATTCTTTGAGTGGTAAGTAATATTCACCCTAAGGAGTCCACTTATCCATCACTTCTATCCTAAGATATCAACATCAAATCGCAACAATCATCCATACCTCATTCACAATCGTCATCTGAAGCAATCCACATCCGGATCTCTCTTGTAGAACTCTCTACGACCCCTCAGTAAAATGACCATAACATTCCAATCCATGAACCAACCACTCTCAAATTTCTAGGACATAAACTAGACTTCTTGATCTAACACTGGGATTTGGAATCACTCAATTCGGACTCCGGACCAAAGAAAACAAGCTAGTTGAAGACATGCCCGATTTTTGAGTGTTTGTTGTTGATTCCTTGGAAGTCTAGGGGCTTACCTTGTATTGTCCTTGATTCTGATTGTTGACGATACAAGATTGACTCAGCAATATATTTGTTGATGGAGTGTAAAAACTAGGAAAAAAACATATTATTGCATTGATCCCAATTGGATCGATGAACAGAATCCGAAGCTAGATGAATACAAGATCTAGTGACAAAACCGAGCTTATTCTTAGCGAGCAAAGAAACTTCAACGGACCTTTTTCATGAAGCATAGTTCCGATCATCAAGAAGACTAGTAAAGAGAATGTAATTAGGATGATTGTTGTGATGTAAACACAGCTCATCCATGAAGTTTTGAGGATCATAAATTGGTGGACGATTCCAGGATTTTTGCTGATCTCATGGAGGATCTCGTACCAAAGGAGATTCTCGAGACGAAGGAGGTGTGTGGGAATTCACTATAGTAGAAACAAGTGAAATCATAGAAGAATCAATACAAAATCAAGATGATAATTGAGAAAAAGAAAAAAGAAGAAGAGATCGTCAATATTTTTATTATTTGTGAATGTGACATTATTTAGGATCTCAAACGCTATTAACATAGTCATAATGCTAGAAACATTTACACATTCTATCAGATCAGACCAAATTAATAGACCAAACCCTCATTGCTAATAGACCATTTGTGATGGGCCAACCAAACATGACCATTATGTTCTGAATTTCATTCAACCAGATAACACCCAAACACCTTCAAAACATCTGAACCAAACGCCTTCATAACCCATCAAAGAAAACTCCCTTTTCAATTCATCAGAAGGCGGAGTGGGAAATGGCCACAGTGAAGGCAGTGGCTGTAATTGCCGGCGATAAGAACGTCAAAGGCTCTCTAAGCTTCGTCCAAGACTCCACCGGTAAGCCTCTTTTCTTCTACTCTGCACAAATTTAATGATATTCGCCTCCGGGTTCTATTCAGTATACAACCCAAAAAAATCCCCTTCTGTGGTTTCAAAACACAGAATACACCCATGTGAAAGGAACGATTTCAGGGCTCAACCCGGGCCTCCATGGCTTCCACATCCACGCCCTTGGCGACACCACCAATGGCTGCATCTCTACTGGTCAGAAACAGATACTACAATTATCTATCCTTACTCTTTTTGCTCTTTTTTCCTAACAAAATTGAGATTCTGATAGCTATGGATGTGTGATTTTGTGCAATTTGATCTTTAAAGGACCTCATTTTAATCCGTTGAAGAAAGAGCATGGAGCTCCCACCGATTCCGAGAGACACGCGGGTGACCTGGGTAACATTATTGCTGGCTCTAATGGTAATCATCTTTTCATAGTTCTCTCATATTTTTTTATTCTTTTCGTTAAAGCATCTATGTATGATTAAACTGTAGCTCAATTGTGTGGTTACTAAATTTAGTTGATGAAATTTTGCAGGAGTTGCTGAGATTTCGATTCGAGACTTACATGTAAGTTAATTGTGGCAATTTGTTTGTGCTATGCTGTTATTGAGTTCTTCCTTTCTGCTGGTGGGATGGAAATTTGGAAGTTCATAGAGTTATGGGCTATATGCCTCTTTTGAGAGTTTCAATTTTCAATTGTTGCTTTGTCATGCTGTGTATGCTATATGTAGAGCTAAGAGATTCATCATTCCGAGGCTGTGTTTCAGATACCATTAACCGGGCTGCATTCGATATTAGGAAGGGCTGTGGTTGTACATGCTGATCCAGATGACCTTGGAAGAGGTATCACTTGTTGTAAACAAATTCTTTAGAATGAATCCATACATTTCCATTCTGAAAATAAACAACCATATTGAGAGTTTTTTATAATGAATTCAAGGTTTTTGAAGGATTCCAAAGATTATGTTTTTAGTTTGTCTATTTATCTGGATTCCAGCCCTGTGTCTTGTACTTTAGGCTATCCAGTCACATAGTATTCATTCTTAGTTATTGACTTATTGCACTCTTTAGAATTTGGGTTCAGAAGTGAAGCTTTTACTATCCTCAATTTTGAATAATTTTGGAATTTTACGACCTCAAGCCAATTCGGCTCATCACTAATGTTCTTGTGCACCATAGAGCTATAGCTTGACGCCCTTTGTTTTCTTTCATTGTATTGAGTAGAAATACACCTTCCAAATAAAGCTAGTCTTCTGTGTTCTCCATCACCTTACATTTCTGGGATATCATTCACTCACCATTTACTTACTTGTTGAAAGTAATGTAACTTTTTCACCCTCTCCATTCTCCTGTAGGCAGTAAGGTCATGGAATTGGTTTTCTTAAGTGTAATTCATTTCCATCGTTACCTTTAAGTACTCATGGAATTGTTTTTGCAATACTTTTACATTATACAAATAAGTGTAAAGCTTTCAGACTTCCTGGTTTGTATTCAAAGTTCTCGACACAAACCAAATGGCCGTATCTGTCATTCTTCTGATATGCAAGCAAATTACATATGTACCCTAAAGTGTATCACTCATTATAATGTATTGTGGAACAGGAGGACACGAACTCAGCAAGACAACTGGAAATGCTGGTGGAAGAGTAGGATGTGGTAGTACACTCGAAACTTCCATCTGTGTTTTGTGTTAAATTTTCTAAATGGGCATGAGGACGAAAATGGATGTAAAGGTTAATCAAATTTGGTGATTAGGTAATAATGAAATTGTCCTGAAGGTAGGTCAACTGGGTTTTATGTGCTCTGTGGTCTTGTCGGGTCTATTGGTCGCTCCCCCGTCGCTTTAAGCCAGGGGTGCCCCCATCTTGACCCCTCAGATTTCCCGTAAGGGAAGATCCACTGGGTTATTGTTGTTGTTGTTGTTGTTGTTGTTGTTTGTCCTGAAGGTAGGTAATAGTGAAATTGTCAAATGATCTATAATGGTGATATGATATTATTCAACAGCCAAAAAAGTGCACTTGCAGCACAGCTGATTTCATTTTTACAATTAGTTCCGTTCTTGTTAGAGCATCCTCCATTAAGCTGAAATGGTCAAAAGAGTATCCCTTTATCCCTCAGTCATTGAAGAAGATAAAGGAGACATCCAAAGTGAAAGAAAATTGGAAAATAGTATGCATTACTGAATTTGATCTGTGAATTTCTAATTTTGGCATGTAAAAGTCTGATCGGTTTACTGAACTGCTCTGCAGGTGTTATTGGGTTGCAGTCTAATGTTTAAAGCCCGCTCCCTATTGCTATGATCTTCATCTTCCTCTTTGATATTGTATACCTCACAACAGTTTGTTTACTGCGACTGGTTAAATATGTGTATCTGCTCAGTTTACAGTGTCTATAAAACAAAATAAAGTTTTAGATTTGGAAACACTTCCTCACATTTCTGCCATTATAATCAGTAGCAACAATTGGTATTGCATTGTAACTTTATAATCAGAAGGGAATGCTTCAACACTCGATCAAGATTCTTATCTTTTTAATTATTTATAAGGATTTGAATTGTTCAATGTATGTCAAAGTATGATGTAAATGGGCGGTGTTGGGAATTATCCTCGCCTCGCTGTTTCTATCCATAGAGTTAGAGAATAAACAAAATGAACATCTTGTGATTTTAAAGGAAGATGCTAAAAAAAGGCTTTACAGATACATGGCTTAGTAGCAAAAGATTTTGTGATTGGAGACAAATGTACGAGCGGCCAGTGGTGCATATGCAGTTTCAGATACTACACCAGCTATGAGTCAAAAGCTCATTCAACTTAAACATGATAAAATGAGAATTTTAGTATCATCTTTGTCAACAGATTAGTACAGACTACATGTTGACACATCAGCCAGAAAACCCGGATCCACGATGGAATAGAACAGAGAGATAGAGCAAAGACCCAGTAGAATCCATAAAGTCAGCTATTGGTGTATTTGCTCATCCTCTTATCCAGGTGTTTCGGTATGAAGAGTTGTCACGTAGAGAATCATTGTGGCGTTTGTATTCCATCATGTAACTATGAGGTAGCTTAAGGCATCGTTTGATTGAGTCTCTCAGAGCCATTACAGCCTGCATGAGAACAGCATGTCAAAACCACAAACATTAATTAAGCTGTGTATGACATTTGGGCATGAAACAGACAGAAGAGGCAGAAGTAAAATGTAATATTAAACCTGATTGTCAGATGCATTCCGATTCCAGACACTCAAAATATCCTCACTGAAACGAACGCTGAGGACTGCTCCACAAACATCCTCACTGTAATCAAGCTGGTCACCCACCAGTGCAAGAACCTGAAGGCACAAACAAACCACAGCAATTGATAAATGCTTTTGAGGATGAAATGATAAGAGGTGTCAGGATAAAACAGCACACTATTGTACACATATATATGATATTGCCAAGAGACTTTTGGGAAAATTAACAGAGAATGACAACCATCATGTGTAAACGCTGATGATAAGGCAAGCACTAAATCGCAATGGAGAATTACAAAGCAATACCAAATTACTTACAAGATCTTCCCAAAAACGTCCTGAAACAACCTTCTTGAATCTGATGATCCACTTACCCCCATTGCAATTTGCAGAATCCTAAAAGTAGAAGTACATATGTTAACATCTCTAATACAGTATTCAATCTATTAGTGATTACATATCCAACTAAATGTATAAGCAAATGATATTATCTTTACCTCCCACAAAGGGCGAATGCCCTCTTTAAATAGATGCAAATCAGTAGGACTTGGTAAGGTGGAAGAGCGAGCCAGATGGCAGTAACAGGCCCAAAATCCTTCAACCTACAGCATAAGCTAACACAACATTAACTAAAGGTACAAAAGTGAGCATCATAACCAATCAGTAACAAGACAGGAAGACTCAAATGAGAGGCTCACAGTGCTAAAGTCCACTATTTTCTTTATATTTTCTTCATATGATGACTGTGTTCGAACTCCAGGTGTTCGGCGAGTGTACCAGAAAACAAACTTGTTCTGCAAATGAAAATGATGAGCCAATGTCAGTAAATCACATCCCAAGTCATGATATCTTCAACGGAACAAGGCAATACATGTGGAGTATGTGGAACAAATGCTGAACCATCAATAATAAAATATGACCAATTTATTCACTCGAGAGTCCAGACCACTTATAACTTAGAAAGAATGACAAAAAATGCCCGTTATCAAATGTAACATGAAAATTAGACGATAAAACAATACTCATATACCAATTCAACCATTAGAAGCCAAACATTTGAAATAGCTGCAAATTAGGTCTATTCTTACAAGTTACAACAATCTGACCACTTTGCTGGTATATTTTATTGCAAAACACTGCCTTGAGTTTTTCAGTCATGTTATCTGTCATGATTCCAGTGTCCTTCCATCTTTAGTGTGTGAACTAGTGCAGTTCAAATCAATGCACAAAGTTGTTAAAGTCACATGATGGATAAAATTAGTAGCTTAGATGAGTACAGCAAAGTCATAAGGCCTCATCAACAGAATACATCAATGCAGTATCAACCTTATCAGGAATACACTCTGCCTTCCAATTACAAAAGAATACTACATAGGATGTTTGAAAACTGAAATTAGCAGCTAAGCCCTAGTTCAAATGCATGGATGCATAAGCCCTTGCCCTTCATCTACATATGCAAACTATCCTATAGGAGTGGAACAACACCAACCAAAATATGTCTATGTAACTCAAAATTAAACCAGATAAAGGATATTTTTCACTATGCTGGGAAATTAGAAGCCAATTAAGTTTCTAAAATGGCAAAAAAATAGATAATTTTGCCTGTACAAGTTATGATAGAATTTATCTGCCGAGAAGCAAAACACACGTACGTAAATAATAAAAGCAACCAAACCCTAATAAAGACCATTAGAGCAGTTCTTTGGCTAGATATGACATAGTTTATCTCTCGCCTAAACAATTACTAAACATGAAGAACACGAAAATTAAATAAAAATGCTCGAGTAGAGCAGTAGTCTTGTAAGGCTAATAACCTGAAACCCAGTACTTAGTTCAAATTGAGCTCAATTTCTTCTAACTATAAAAACGCATGAGAAAAAAAAATATGCAGCCATTAGCATTTCCGAAAATCATTAACCGGAAGAAGAGCTTCTCTTCATAGCCTGAACTCTAGCACGGAACCAATTTCTATTCAATTTTCCGCATTTCACTGAAATTATTTAAAATTTGAAACTGCTCAAAAACCACATCTACATGAACAGAACCTATCTCGATCTTCTTCTTCAACCTCCACACAAGTAAAAACAACCAAGAGCGAGAAGAAGATGGAAATTGGTACCTTGAGGGGATGCAGGCCAGCTTTGAGGTCACGAGCCACCCGTTCACGATCTTCGACCTCTCTCTCCGACAATGATTGATCCAGCAATCCTTGGTTGGCGGCCGCAGCGGCGTCTGAAACCTTGCTTTCGAGATCCTTCTTCTCTTCTACATCCATATGATCTCACCTTCGAAACCCTAACTCGCTTTCTCTATCAGGTGAAAGCTGAAAGCTGAAAGCCTTGACAGAAGCGGAACTCGGGAGTCGGGACTCAGCAGAGAATGAGAGAAGTGAAAGGACGGAGAGGAGTTCCTCCGATCCGCAGCGTTTTTGGCTTTATACGTAACCGCGTCCTTGATCCGCCGACCCAATCTCCGTACCGAAGGCACTAGCTATATCAGCTCTTCTTTGATCTCTACCGGGCTGGGCCATACTCTTCAGTCACATAATTGGCTTGGGCCGCATGGATGAGAACAGTCACATAATTGGCCCGCCCATTATATCTTGTTTGAGAACTTTCAGTTTAATCTTTTTTGGTTGAAAAACTTTCAGTTTAATCTTTTAGAGAGATTTTTCTTTTTTTGAGTCGGAAAGAAGTAGACTGAATTTGATAGATACTACAGGATGGCGTAGACCGGTATTAAATCAGTTATGAGGCACATGAACCATTCGAACTGCATCAGAACCATAGTATCTGAAGTTAACATCTCAATCTGCCAAGGGCGTGATTACTTTGAAAGCATATATTCTAGAAAGAAATTATGGCTCATTACTTTTTGCTAATTTGTGAAAGAACATTTTCAAACTATATTTCAAACAATATAAAAGGAAAAAAGTGAAATATTAATTGTTTCATCCAGGTTCTAAATAAATAACATGTATATGATTTTAGTATCATTGGGCATTTAGTGTGATCAGGATTGAAGCAAGATCCAATCATTTGATTTTGCTCTAATGCAAGTTTGGAGGTGGGGTGTACACTTGTATAAGAAGACTCGAACCCTTAATCAATTGTTGCACTTCACAGATAAGCATGGTGGATCCGAGATCGTGTACACGACATAGCCATCGATATAACTACTATAGCTATTCATTGTCTCTTTTTTTTCTCTGTCAAACCCCACACTTATAGAAAGGATGAGTTGAGTTGGATTTTGGACAAGTGAAAAAATTAGAAATCAAACTTTTTTTGGTTAAAATTATTCAAAAACACAAAATATCTTTTTTGTATTTCTTTGGTTACAATTCAAAAATCAATATCCAAGTTTCAAAAAATTGATTGTTGATCATTTGTTCACACCCTATTTTAATCTAACATCCCTTATTATTTGTTTAAGCCCTATTGGAAATTATTAGAAATCAAACTTTTTTTCAATTTTTTAATTTTTAAATGTCATTATACACGAGGTTACTTTCGGAAAAAGAAATCCTAAAATTAGATGCATAAGAACCCTAAAACAGGCAAGGTACATTATGTTTTGATTCGTGCATGAAGAATCTCCACGTAGAGAACTTGGACGGAGTTGACACTTGACACAACTTGTTGTTACCCGGAAACATTGAATGTAATGTAATGATAAACGACAACTTCAATCTGATATTATTGCCCCCCACCCTAAACGCTAAATATCATCAGTGAGATGAAATTTGGGTCTGTTTTTCTTCTTTTTTCTAAAAATAAGAAAATGACGTTTTTGAATATTCAAGCGTGTACCAATTATTTCCAAGAAAATGTATACCAATTACCCAATTGAGGGTCCTGGGGAATGGGATCACTTGCAAGTTGCAAGCCAAATTTATTAGGACTGCCTTTAGGGCCTTCCTCTCTCTCTGGTTCTATAACGAGTGTTAATTTTAAGCTTAATTGTATTGATCGGTTTGAAAATTTAAAAATTGTTCTCTTCAAGTGAAATAGGAGCTCTAGATCTTTTCTAATTTATGCTTCTTTTTTCAGCAATTATGCCAACCACGTTAATTTTGTTTGCAACAACAACTGACAACATATAGAATTCAGCAAGGAATTCACCACCAAATGTTGAAATGTATATTGAAAGTTTTGTTAAAGCCACAACGACAACACCAGTGAAATGTTAGTCTACTTCAACCGATCTCAATAAAATAAGTTCTTGTACTTCTTAGCCAACCAAACGCTCGAAGATTATGGTGGGTTTGGCTTATTAAATTGGATTTCTCTTGCTTATCTATCTATCAATCAATCCTCGTGAAAAAATGTGAAAACTACCTGCAACTAATTATTTATTACCAATCAATAATATCAACATGAACATTTTATATTCGTAGTAATTGGATCAAACGTGGGACCTCAACATAATTTTATTGTGGCATCTTTGAATCAATCAATTATAAACGTAATTCCTGCTTGAGTTGATAATTATCAAGAAGAAGCAATGTATCAACGCAAGCACTTGATAAAGACGTCTCCTCATCAAGAGCAGAACATTTTAGAGAACAAGTAGGGATGGCAACCTTGCACGGTATCGAGCAACGGCACGGTCTGGCAAGCGTCCTTAACCTCCCGCCCAGACCATTTCCTCAGGATTTCCTCGGCAGCATACGCGAGCTGGTGTTGCATCACGGCTGCACCCTGGGGCCCGATCACGTTCAGCCTCGTGGCAGCCGACACAACATCCCTCAGCGTTATAAACATGTACGCCCTCTGGGACGTCCCGGGATCAAACCCCAGAAGCCCGAATACGAGCCCAAACACGAGAGCGTGATGGAAAGACGACTTTCCTGATTCCAAAGACGCCTCCCTCATTCTCTTCAGAGTAGGCACCTCTGTGAAGACGGATGCAGCCACCCGTAGAAGGGCGGAGCCTTGTGTGAGGGACGCTTTTCGTGACACTTCGTTGGTTAGAATGGCTTCCAAGTGGGAATCCAGGACACGCCAAGTTTGTAGATCGTTGGAGATTGTGGCGGCGTTTACAAAGGGGAGGAGAAGGCTGCCTGTGTTTTGTAGTACTTGGATTACAAAGGTGTGGAGAGTTTCGGGGCTGGTTACTAGATGGGCTTGAATGGCAGATTCGAGCCCGAATGAATGGGCGAATCCACCTGTTGGGAGAATTGAATCAATGAGCTGCCATTGGCTCCATATCTGGATCGGATCTCTGTATGCATTTGTCATTCCATTTTCAGCTGCCTTGCTTTCCATTGGAAGGAAATGATCATAATTTAACTGGAATTCACAAAAAGTAGAGATGTTGATATCCAATCGCCTAAAAGGAAAATTTGGAAATGGGCACTCAAAAGATCAAAATGATGCTCATTTGTAAATCCAAGAATTTGACAAGTCTTAACTAAAAGAAAAGTGAACATTGCATTCTGAATCAGATTTTATCATTTCCACTCCATGAATAGATCGTTTCTCAATTTTAATTCAAGTTGAAATTCATTCTGTTTGGCATGGAAATTTCACTATACTCAGATCAAAAGCACCTAGGAGGTAAGGAGGCCACAACTCTATGTTCACTATAGCCCATAAGCCAATTACTAGATACAAATCACGAGCACAAGTTGAGAATTGAGAGCAACAGTTTAAACAACACAATTAACAAACTAAATCCTCACTAACTCCAAACGATCGAATCACATACTCTAATTTAATGAAGAAAGCCTATTGTTCCCGATTAGGCATTTCATCGAACGGCTAGAGTGCAATCTTAATTATCATACACAAACCCCATATTTCGAGAAATTTCAATCTACAAATATCCAAATGTCATGCTATAAGCATGAAATTAACGCGTAATAGCACAATTTTCTCAAATCAATCAACTAAATTGATGCTTTTCAACCACTGAAACTGAAGAAGAAAAAACGAGAAACTTACACTCTCAGCTGAACTTTAGAGATCTGATGGCGACAGGTTAGTTTCAATTCGGTGGTTGGAGGAGAGGAGGCGGTGCGTCGCCGGATGCGGTGGCAGTGTGGATACCGGCCGCTTGGGTTAAAGATGCTTCACGCTGTTCTGTAGAGATCGATGACCTCCATGTTTTGCGGGAGTGGAAGAGAAGGAGCATGGCATGTTGTAATATTTGCAAACATAAGGGGTAGTTTGTGTAGGTGGGCGAGGTATGATATGAAGCTCAGCACCGTCAATTAGTCGGTCGCTCTATCTCTTAATCTTACGCAAGTGTAATTAATATATAATTTATACCAAAATTAATCAAAGGTATTATTAATTTGAACTCATTCAAAATTAAGATTAAAAATATGAAATCTTCAAAGCTTGAATATGTGATATTTTATTTGTACATGACCTGTGCGTACATGACGGGATGAAGAATAGGATTTGATCATTTCAATTTTAATTGATCAATTTGAGTAGCAACTGCATGAAATTATATCTGTTTCAATCAAATGACATGATCAGAATAAAGTATAGTATAAGTTTTTACCCTTAAATTCAGGAAACCAATCAAATCCTTGAATTACTTTTTATTGGTTAATGTTTCAGAAAAAAATGAATGAAAGATAAATGTCAAAAAACTACTTAAGTTTAATTTGATTTAATCCTCTATGCATTTAATTTGCAAGCAACATTAATTACGGAGTTTTAGACTAATTTTTTTCTCTAATAGATTTACTTCATTGCAGGAATCATTCGGCGAATTGTAACGCTGAAGAAGCAATGATGGAGGATAGTGAGAAAGTGAGGCCGCCGGATAACGACGTTTCGTGGAAGGACGTGGTGATCGTTGGGGGCGTTTCGCAACAAAAGACGATAATAGATGAGGAATTTATCGAAGGGAAGATCCAAGTACACTTTCCGGATGGTGAGGATGGAGACCCATCGATTTCCATTGCGGACGAGGTAATGGATGCGCTTGCGTCGGTTTGGAAATGGTCGGTGGTGGTGAAACTCCTTGGCAGCCCCATTGCGTTCCCGGTTATGGAAAAGAAGATAAGGGAGATGTGGAGATCGAACCTTCGGTACCAGATTTTGGATCTCTCGCATGGGTGCTATTTGATCAGGTTCGGTAGAGAGGAAGAGTTCATGTCAGCCTTAACTGACGGTCCTTGGACGATTTTCGGGAGATGTCTGATCGTTCGTAGTTGGTCTCCTAGCTTTCGAACGTCTGAACCGATCAAGACCGCTCCAACTTGGATTCGATTATCGGATCTCCCGGTTACGTTGTATGAGGAAAAAATTCTTATGAAGGTGGCGTCTGCTATAGGAAAACCAATTAGAGTCGACCCCAAAACCTTGTACACCAACCGTGGAAGATTTGCAAGGATATGTTTTGAAGTGGAGCTCGAAAAACCATTAAAAGGGGTAGTGTGCATTAATGGTGACAGGTTCTTGATTGAATATGAAGGCGTGCCAACGATATGTTTCGGGTGTGGCCCTTTTGGTCACGTTAAGTCAAATTGTCCATTCAGATCGGTGTCCTCGACCCCACCGCCTGTTGATTCCTCAACATCAGTCCCGATCGAAAGAAGTCAGAATGGTGAGAACAGTATGCCCAAGGACTGTAACAACAAATTGACGGAAAAGAATGAAACTCCGGCACCGACCACCGGACCATCGGATGGATCCACGAAAGGAAGTCATGGGGCCTGGATGAAGGTTGAGAAAAGGAAAGTTCTTCCAAAGGGAAACAGGAACAATTCCAAATCAAATCAGATTAGAAAAGATCCCCAACAAGATAGGCCTTCTAACAATGAGAAAGGAAAGAATAAACTCTTCCCTGAGACGAATGCTCTGTTTCCACAATTGAATCGGTACGAGGCTCTATCCAAAATGGATTTGAAAAATTCGATTGATGCTGAGATCACGGAGGAGAATAGGGCAGAGATGCGGTTTACTAAAAATATCACCAATGATCAAGAAGCTACGGTGGATAACAAGGCTAGAAATTTGGAAGCTAATATTCATAGTTTAAGGAATGGTGGGCCTAGTAGTGCAGAGAAAGGAAAAATTGCAAACAAGAATACTGATGTGACAAATGGGCCTTTGCATGTGGATCCTAAAGTCAAATCCCCAGTGCAGACAATGGTAAATGGGCCAAAGGAAAACGTGAATGTCTCAGACCAAAGTAACAAGAACCAAGAGCAAGGTGTCATTCATCAGAGCTTTAATTCGGTTTACTCTAATGGGCTTTACCAACACAAGGCCCAAAAAGGTAAAAGACATATAAAGTTGGGCAGGAAAACAGGGGTCTTTTCATTGAATAAACAGAATGAGGAGAAATCAAGTGATCGTGATTCAAGATCAGGGGAGAACTTGGGAAAGCGTCCGAGACGTAATGATCATATTGATAGAGAGGTTGAAGCTCCTAAAGACGCTGATAATCGTCACGTGGGTTTAACCGCTTATAAAGAAGAAGAGATGGGTACCATTGACAAGAATGAGAACAAGGAGCTACCACAAGCTAGTATGGATACAGCCGACGAATCCGCCATGGCGGACAATGAATTGGCCCATGGGCCATACTGATCCCTCTCTGGTTCCTTTTTTATCCCTTTATTTTGTTATGATGATAAACTTATTAATGTGGAATTGTTTCGGTGCAGGCAAACCGGTTTTTCGAAGAGCTATTCGTTACATGAGTAGAAATCATAAAGTGGATGTCCTACCTGTGTTTGAACCGAGAGTATCGGGAGATAGAGCACAAGAAATCTGTGATCGTATGACGAGAGTTGATTACTCGGATTGTACTAGAGTTGAAGCTGTTGGCATGTCTGGTGGCATTTGGCTCTTTTGGAAGGATGAGAAAGTTCATTTGACAGTGGCTAACAAAGATAGAGATTTCATCCATGTTACTTTTATGGATAGTGGCAGTTTGGCTCATTTATTTGTGGTTTACGGTCCCCCATCAGAGGATCATAGGAGGCTGTTCTGGAATAATCTCAAGACCGCCATTAATAGTATTTCAGGGCCAGTGATCGTCGGAGGAGATTTTAATTGTATCCGTTTTATGCATGAAAGAATGGGAGGTTCAGGGGGTCTTCACGCCGACTCGATGACGTTTAACCATTGGTGCAGTAACTTAAATCTTATTGATCTTGAATACATGGGACCCAAGTTCACATGGAGTCGTAGATTGTCACATAACTCCATTATTCACAAATGGCTGGATCGAGCATTTGTGAATCCCGAGGCTAGAATTTTATGGCCGGAGGCTAGAGTGAGGCACCTCCCAAAGTTTTCGTCGGATCATTGTCCGCTCCTTCTTTCTCTTGATCCTCCAACTGTTCATAACCGGAAAAGGAGACCCTTTCGTTTTGAGGCAGCTTGGTTCTCGCACCCGACGTTCAAAGATAAACTCCGGGAGAGTTGGTACAGGGATTTAGAGACCCCATGTGCGCTGAAGGTGCTTAGAGAAGAGCTTATCAAATGGAATAAGAAGACTTTTGGTAATATTCATGAACGGAAAAGGAGGCTGCTATCCCATCTTGAAGACGTCCAACGTCGTTTAGCTCTCTTTCCTACTACTAATCTGATTGAGACTGAATTAGCAGTGGCTAAAGAGATTGAGCAAGTACTTGAACAAGAAGAGTTACTATGGTTTCAAAAATCTAGGGAACAGTGGATCAAATGTGGAGATCGGAACACTTCATTCTTTCATACCTCTACTGTTATTAGGCGGAAACACAATAGGGTGGAAGGATTGAAAGATGAGAATGGTAAATGGGTTGATTCGAATGTTGAACTTGAGAAAATTGCAACCGATTTTTTCAAAAGTTTGTATTCTGATGACTGTATCAATATCAGTGATATTCCGGATTCTGTTAACAGCTTTCCGAGTATTAGTGAAGAGGATAAGAGCAGAGTCGTTCAACCAATCACAGGGGAGGAGATTTGGAAGGCTATTCGCAACATGGGCGCCTTTAAATCGTCGGGCATTGATGGTTTTCAGCCTGGGTTCTTTCATAAGTGCTGGGATACAGTGGGTACTTCAGTCATTACATTCGTGAAAGACTTCTTTCGAACCAACAAGCTGTCGGATGGTGTTAACGACACTCTCATTGTTCTAATTGCTAAAATTGAAAAGCCGGAAAAGATCACCCAATTTAGGCCGATAAGTCTATGCAACGTCATTTACAAAGTAATTACAAAAATCATCACCACGAGAATTCAGCCTATATTGTCCAATATCATCGGTCCGACACAAGGAAGCTTTCTCCCGGGGCGTATGATCACGGACAATATTGTCATCACTCAAGAGATTGTGCATTCTATGAGGAAGAAGAAGGGTCGTAAAGGTTGGATGATCCTCAAATTAGACCTCGAAAAGGCCTATGATAGGCTGAATTGGAACTTCATTGAAACGTCTTTGAGGTGTGCTGGTTTTCCCGAGCAGCTCATTAGGTGGATTATGACATGTGTTTCGTCAACTAGAATGCAAGTGCTATGGAATGGAGAGACTACGGATCAATTTAAGGCTTCAAGAGGAGTCCGACAAGGTGATCCGATATCCCCCTATCTCTTTTTACTGTGCATTGAAAGGCTCAACCATATTATCTTGGACGTTGTGAATAAAGGAGAATGGAGACCTATTAACCTTACTCGGCGTGGCCCCTCCATATCTCATATCTTTTTTGCCGACGACATTCTCTTGTTCGCGGAAGCCTCGGAAGAACAGTTTAGCGTGATCAGATATTGTCTTGATTTGTTCTGTTCAGCCTCAGGGCAGAAAATCAGTATCAGTAAATCAAAAATGTTTGTTTCTCCGAATGTTGATAGGAATACTGTGCGGAAACTGAAAGATGTTAGCGGCATTGAAGTCACCACCAACCTCGGAAATTATCTCGGTATGCCAGTGTTACATAAACGGGTTAATAAGGACACCTTCTCCAGATTGGTTGACAAGTTTAATTCCCGCCTTGCGGGGTGGAAAGCAAGATGCCTGAGCTTCGCGGGCCGAGTTACTCTCGCCAAGTCAGTTTTGACGTCCATCCCTGTGTATACCATGTCTAGTGCACTGCTTCCGGATAGCGTTTGTGAGACTATTGATAAATCTGTAAGAAGCTTTATCTGGGGTAGTTCTAGAAATCAGAGAAAGATGCATAAAGTGGCATGGGACGAAGTTACCAAGCCTAAATCCCAGGGTGGCCTTGGCATTCGCTCTATGCGAGAGATGAATCTCGCTCTTCTTGGTAAATTGGGTTGGCGTTTTATTATGAGCGATGGAGATCTTTGGTCGACAGTCCTTAAGCACAAGTATGTTGATTGTGCTCTGGGGAACTCTTCGACGTGTTCGTATATATGGAAAGGTATTAGGATGGGGCTATCGCAAGTGATCAAGGAGGGAGTTAAATGGCATCTTAGAGACGGGAATTCCATTTTGTTCTGGTTAGACACCTGGCTACTAGATACTCCTATTATTGAGGTGGTGAATTATGCTGTCGCAGAGGATCAGAAACGGTTGAGTGTGAGTAATTATTGGAAATCTGATGGAAGTTGGGATTGGGCGAGATTATCCCATTATTTACCCAATACAGTTAGTCTGAAACTGGCGACAGTCTCGGTGATCGAAGATTTGTTTGTTGAGGAAGATCAAATTGGTTGGAGATACACTGTGGACGGACAATATTCGGTTGGTTCAGGATATAACCTTCTGACAGGAAATTTATCCAGATTGGGAGTTGATGACCGATTCTACAAGTGCATTTGGCGCCTGCAAACGACTGAAAGAATTCGTCATTTCATTTGGATGGCCAGCAAGGGTGGAATCATGTCAAATATGGAGCGTGTGAGGCGACACATATCTTCAACGGGAACCTGCACGCATTGCACGAACGCAGACGAAACCTTCGAACATCTATTTCGCGATTGCCCTGGGGTAAGAGTGGTTTGGGATTTTTTGAAAGCTTCTGATGTAAGTGAATTTTTCTTTCAGGTCCCTTTTGCTAGTTGGATAAGGGAGAACATCATACGCAACTCAACTTTCGGATCTCTTGAATGGCGTTCGATCTTTGCAACGGCGTTATGGTGGATTTGGCGTTGGCGTAATGCGAGGGTTTTTAATGAAGATGTGAGAGTTAATGATAAAGCTCACTATATTTTGGAAAGAACTTTGGAATATGTCAACGTTGCTGGTAAGTCTTCTCCCTCTAGTTCAATTCAAAATTCTATTATGCAGAGTGTTGTATGGCACAAGCCAGAGCAGGGATGGGTTAAGCTGAACACTGATGGAGCTGTGAGAGAAGGAAATAAAGCTACTGCTGGTGGTGTCTTGCGAGATGATAATGGACAATGGATTCAAGGATTTATCCACAACATTGGGTCCTGCACGGTGCCGATGGCGGAGCTTTGGGGGATTCGGAACGGCCTCGAGATTGTGTGGAACAAGAACTACAAGCAGGTGATGGTAGAGTGTGACTCCCAACTTGTTATTAATTTATTAAATAGGTCTATTAATAAGAGTCATCCGCTTTATAGCCTGGTTAAACAATGCCAAGACTTTATTAGTAGGAACTGGAATATCCAGATCCGACATGTGTATCGAGAGGCGAATACGGTTGCCGATCGCCTCGCGTCTATTGCTTTTTATTATCCGCTTGGTTTCCATGTATTGAGTGCCCCGCCAGAGGGGATTTATTTACTGTTAAATGATGATGTAAGGGGTCGGGCTATCCCCCGTTTGCTGACTACTTAGCCCACTTTCTTTTATTAATAAAATGCCTCCTTGAGAGGCCGGAGAGTACCGCCTCTCCTTCTACCAAAAAAAAAGATTTACTTCATTGCAAACATTTTAACATATATTATAGCAAAGTACAATTTTTTTAATATAGATATTGTCTACTAATAAGAATCCACACCTTGTAAACGTTCATTATTGGACACAAATTACTTTGAACTATGGTAAATGACTTTACCTACTTACGAGTTACGTAGGCTTGAATGGTAATTATAATACTAACCAAGTTGTATAAGTAGGCTTGAATATTATCATCTAAATATATAATTGAAATCTACCTACTTACATATAAATTTGGCATTGAACTATCCTTCTTCTTAGGGTAGGATCGTTAACTAATATGGAATCAATTTGGTGTTAAAAAACAACGAATCATATTATTTATCATCTTTAGTCTAATAGAGATCTGTTTTAGTTAACGTTGAACCGTATTTTTTAGTATTTATTTATGCTATCTCTATTTATTTAATGTAATAAAGACATCTCACACATCTTATTAAAATGCCCTTATACGAAAACAACACTAAACTCAATAAGTCCAAAGATTGTCGAACAAGTGCACAAATAAACTCCTATAACATAAAATCACATCAAGTGCTAGAGGAAATTTGCTCTATGGCTTCTAAGGTTGGAATAAAATGCTCATTAGCTTATGGTGGTACATTTGGTACTTTAGGAATAGGAAAGTTTTGACAACAATAATGGAAAAAACCCACATACACAAAGCAATATTTGAGAGTTTATCCGCTCCCAGATTAATGATTGGAAAAGCGCAGGCAAACCACATGACCATTCTCTTGGTTTGGGTGCCCCTAAAAGGATGAAAAGAAAAACAAAAACGCATTGGAAAAAGCCTAAACATAACTTTATTAAACTTAACTTTGATGGTGTAGTTAGTTCAAAATTCAAATGGTATCTCTTCCGTTGGATTCATCCTCTGCGACTACTCTAGCTCTCCTATCCATTTCGACGGTGGACTAATCATCTGACATTCTGTTCTGATTACCGAGGTCATCGCTCTTTAGTAGGAATTATTAAAGCCACCCGTCGTGGCATTTCCCACATCCAAATCGAGGGTAATAATTTGCAGTTGGTTAATGTCATCCTTGGTGACAAGCAATGCCCGTAGGAGATTGAGTTGTTTAGGTGCGACTTCCTTTCCTTCTTGGCCCTCTTTCAGAGTTGAAACATCGTGCACGTCTTCATAAATTGCAACTTTGTGGCAGACTTCATTACTGGATTGTTTCGTCATTTTCTTCTATCCGCTTGTAGTCAACTCGAATTTTAGAAATCACACCCATAAAGATGTTCTAGGACGATCTTCTATATTCAAGAGACCCCTTAATCTCTTTACTTTTAACAAAATATCTTAACAACTATAAAATCTCCCTCAAATCCAATAAATGCTATTTTTTTAAACCATTAATTTAGTTGACAATAATTATGTACAAAGCATATATACTTTCCTTTCAAATCCCTCCACTATGTATATAGTTGTGTGTAATATAATAAATAATACTATATGTCATTCCATATTCTCTTCGCTACTACATAACCTTTGGTTTTCGTGTATTGCTAAACAACCTATCATTTGGAGTACCAAATGCAAAAAAAATGCACCAATAAATGAATGAAGAATATCCTTTAGAATTCTTTCATCAACTTCCTATCAAACTTCCGGTGTAAAATATGGTATTGAGCATGAGATTGAAATTATTTTATGCAAAATATGGGATGTCACAAATGCATATGACATATATCTCAATACCGACTTCCTTGTTTGCGACAATAAAATTTCCCATCAAACAATAATTCAAAGTTGTATTATTTCATCATCTAACATACCTTGATCTATTTGTTATGCAGTGTACTTATGGAGCAATGTTGCTCATTGCTTTGTGGCTAACCTAGAGGAGAGAAACATATATATCATAAAGAACTTCACCCTTGTTCCAAACAAATAAATGTATAGGATTTATAAGGACAACTTTTATATCATTCAGTTTACGGACAATACTGTTGTCAAGCAATCTGCAACCCAAGTTGTCCATGGAGAAAATTACTATAAAGTTATTCTAGAATAATATATTAATTCCGTCCATCGGACGGGGTCAGTCCTCTATTGTCTACTAAAAATACTCCACATTGTAAACTACATTAAATTTTTTTCAACAAATTACATTATTAGATCCAAATTACTTTGTGAATTGTGGTAAATGAGTTGAATTTTTTTTAATGTGTTTTTTTATTAAAAAAAATTCAATTCAATACTTTCAACTAAATTCAAACTCACCAATTGAGTTCATTTTAATGAAATAAACCAAAAATTAATCAGAACAATTCAACATTAAAGTGGGGCCCATTTTGTTCTCATCCGACTTTCGTGATTGGACCCAAATCCAATTGAGGCACACCCCTATTTCTCATGTTCTTTATGTACAGCTTTGCCTTTGCCTTTGCCTCCAAGTCTCCAACTCCAACCCACTCATGGCTTCCTCTTGAATCTTCCCCTCAATCCCTCTCAAACAAAGTGCAATACGACACCCATGGAGGCGGGGTCGCATAACAATAATACTTCCTTACACAAAGAAAACCCTTCTTCTTCAATTCATCCTCCTCTCACTCAATAATTCAAAGAAATTTCTCCCTTTTTTTCTGCTGTTATTTGTTCTCTCACTCTCCCAAGTACAAACAAACAAACAAAAAGACTTCAATTTTGCAGATGCTATGGACTTGGAGGATTGGGAGTATCTCTCTGATGATGGGTTCGTCGATCATCTTCACCGACCAGATGAAAAAGGGAACGGCAAAAGATTGATCTCAAGTGATTCCACCAATTGCATAATTGACATGAATTACTTCCAGAAACTCGCCGACACCCAGAAGAAGGTCAAGATGGATCCAATTGAGGCTCCGATTTCACCAAATCCAGTAATTCAGGAATTACCCAAACCCTCTCCGTCCCATGATTGGGTGGTTAAGGAGGTAATTTCCGTTGATACAGTTTCCCCCCAAGTTTCCATTAAGGAAATTGGGGAGAATGAATTTGCCGACATGAAATTGGACTCACCAGAGTCCACAGACAAGGGTTTAACCCCACAAATTGAACTGGGTAGCTCTCAGATTGAGGAGAAAGAGGAGGAATTTGATGGTGAAGGAAAGTCTGATAAGGGCGTGTTTGGTTGGAATGAAAAATTTTCAGACCCGGATCAGAAAGAGAGGGAGAATGAGAAAAGTGATGGCGGATTGAACTTTTGGAAGATGGGAATGACTGGAATTGGAGCTCTTTGCTCTTTTGGGTTTGCTTTTGCCACTATTTGTGTGATTGCTATTGGCAGCCGGCCAAAGGAGAAACAGCAAGATCAGAAGCTTCATCTCCAATTCTACACTCGCGACAAGGTTTATTTTTCCCCCTCTTGTTGTCAATTTATCTGTTTATTTGAAATTTAAAGAATTTGTGTTGATTTTGTGGGTATGTGTTTAAAAAATGCAGAGGATGAAGAGGGTTGTGCATCATGCTGTCAAACTGAATGAAGCAATCTCAGCAATGAGAGGAGCTCCACTAAGCAGGGCAAACATATCCATTGGTGGGTATTTTGAAGGTCTCTGAAAGATTAAATCTTGTGGGTCGTGTATCAGCTTTGATCATCAACAAATTTCAATCAATCTTCTATCTATCCTTTTGCAATTATACTTTTACTTGTTAAGGCTACTACTACTACATCCAAGTAGGAATAATTTTAGTCGTGTCTGTAAATTATAAGCAACACAGTATATGATAGAATGATGCTAAGTGATAGTACATCATTGGGTTTTTAAATACCAAGTGTCAAGTCCTCCCATTTTTATAATACTCAAATGTCCGTCCTTTGTGTTTTGATGGCTTGTTCTTTTTACTGGCAATTTGTTATGAACATTAGCACAAAATAAAAGAAATTCACACACGACCAATAAGCAACTGGGTTTAGAATGAATCATGAATGGAGTTGGAGTTTTATAGGAGGGATGTTTTAATTTGTTGGAAATTTGGAATTCAGGATGAAGATTATAAAAAACACACAACAAACTCTAGGTTTTGGAGTGTGATTCTCCCATTCCTTATAGATTTTGATCCTTCCACATCCGAAGAACGAGGCTTATCGTACATGTACGCACATAAAAGAGCACGACAGCACGTCCCCTATTGATTGACACACCAGACTTGACTTAACGCGGCCTAATGCACTCGCACGGGATCCTTTATCATACACCCCTGTAGGCTGTTAGGGCCTTTCATTTGTGCTAGTTTCATTCGAATGTGTATCAAGATTCTTGGGAATGTTATGTACCATTCTACGATATAGTATTTGATAAATATAGCTTGTGGCTTGTGAGAGTGAATTATATATGTTGTTTTCTCCATTTGCATATATGCCTGATCCTCACACACGAACGTTAATTTTTTTTTTATCTTACACTCACTAGCAATACCTCAGCAATCAAATACAGATATGCTCCCCCTTTCATGTGTAAATAATGGTACAAAGACCCAGCACAATGAACAGTGCAAAAACCCCAAATCAAAAATTCTAGATCTCAAATCTGGGGTAGATGTGGAGCAATTCCTTTCCTAATCTTCATCTTTAACCTTTGTATTGACGTTTCGTATCTGATGGAGCTTCAATCTGGTGGATTTGGGCCCGAACTCTCGCAACTGAACTTCTCCAGAACGTTTTCGAATCGTTCTTCATGTCAATCTCTGGTGCCTCCGGGGCTCTTATACTGATGGTTCTTGTCCCTTATGGTCAGTTTTGACGGTCTCTTTTTATTTCATATCCATTTATGAAAGAAACCCATGTTTGAATACTCTTTGATTGAGAAATTGGACCTACCGTTGAAAAGGAACTAAAATTTGCCGAGAAGGCATTGAAATTTGCCGAGAAGGCTTGCAATTTTGCTGAGAAGGTTTTTAATTATTCGTAAGCTCAAAGAGAATTCTTTGTTTTGTGTATTTTATGGGTCTAAAGTTGAACTTTGAAGCGATGGATTTATTTATCTCGCTCGGTTTTTTGTTGAACCTGTCAATGGTTCGTCGAATTTCCGCCGCCGGTTTGTTCGCCGCCTGGTGTTTGTTTTGGGTTGTCAAGAGAAAAAAAAAAGAAGAAATGAGTAAAAAGAAAATTATTTGCTGCTTGGACCGCAAGGCTCTTTTTTTTTTAAAAAATGTTATTATTATTAATAATAATTAATGTTTTTGAAGAATAAGGATAATAAATTCTGCTTGCGCAACAAGTTTGTTAAACTTGCGGTGCAAGTTTTATTTTACTTGCAGTGCAAGTTTTTTCTCTTTTGCAGGATGGTTCGTACTCATTTTATGTAGTAATTTTCGAAGAGTTAGAGCTGTGGTCGATGCGTATCGGATCGAGTTGTACTAGGCCAGGTCACTTGGTGCTCTGAGGCTTCTGAAGATCCTTCATCTCGGTGGAGGGAACGTCAGCTGTCCATTTCGCACACCCCAGGATGGGTTGACCTGCTGCCTGCGGCGCTATTTTTAGTGCTTTACTCACCCTGATTTCGATCTCATTTTGCTCTTCTTTTCGAGGATTTGTACTACCCTTAGTCATTTCTGCTTGCCTCTAGAGGCTTCGTTGTTGACCCTTTTAGCCGTTCACGACTGCCGTTTATTTTAAACGGCCTCTCGAACTACCAACTTATTTGGTACTCCGAATTTTTACCTGTTTCAAAAAAAAAAAAAAAAAGAGAGGATGGGCCCACGCAAGCAAAATGAGGAGTATTTATTGGGGAATTAGGGCCCACGGGCCCATCATTGATAGTGGCATTCCGGCTAACGGACAAGTGGCGGTGGGACGGCTGAGTTGGCGCTCCCTCATTCGTCCTTCCCATGAAAATTATTTGGCGTGGCGTGCAACGGAGCCATCACTCTTCTTCAGTTCTATGACATTTCACCCATCTCTACCCTCTATTGTTTAACAAACAACGATATTTTTTTACAATAAGGTTTAAAGATGAATTATGAAACAAGAATAAAACGATTGTTTAGTAATATTTGGTTGCTATTTGTTAATGTGTCTTTTTACTCCGAGAATATAAAAGGACTGATTTATATAATTTCTCACCAAAATGTAACTTTACGTAGGAATAGTCCTTTCTAAGTCAGGACCCAAAAAATAGTCCTGTGCAATTATTTTAGTTGATATTTATATTTCTAAGGAATCTAAATTGGTTTAATATATTAGCATCCTTGACACACAATATTGATTGTTTTTTTGGTAAACTCATTGTAGCTATTTTCAAGCAAACATGTTGGGTGGGACGTGGGCCTAATGGGCCTTCATCTAATATTTTTGCTAACATTTGCCCAAGGTATAACATGGGTTAGGGATCAACAATGACCTACCACATCCTTTGCAACATGCATATGTGATGTTTTTTTGGATTTATATTTGATGTTGCTTCAAAGATTTGAACCCATTAAGAGTTCATTTGGTTTTCCATTCCGGAATTGTAAACGGAAAGCAAACGAACCTAGTTTATATATTAACAACAAATTTTCTCTTGCCTTGAGTCATCTCATTTTTCATGCAAAAAATGTAGCGCAAACCCCATTACGATACTCTATCTCTTTTCCTAATTTTAACATGGGGTACATACGTATATCCCCTATTCTCCTCTAACTATTTCTCTTCCCCCTTTTCTAAACCCACAAATAAATTTTGCTATCAATGTATTGTGACACATAAGTTGTCTATATTCATTTCCTATTCATTTACGTTTCCGTAGTTGGAAACAAAATGGGCCATAAACCTTACTAACTCACCCAAAAAAAAAATGGATCTGGTCATCAAATCTAAAAAGCATCATATATCAATCCAAATTTTATATAGATGGAGGTTCTCAAAACCTATTTGAGTATTTGATATTATATAAAAAAAAATTGACAGGTTTCTACTTTACAATTACCAAAATATAAATATTGTTGGACAAAATTCTCAAAAAATTTGAAACTTTTTTACAACCAAGATTTTTATATTATAATTTCGAGCCTTTAAAAAAACATACTAAAATCTCTTTCCATCTCGTTTGGTATAAATTCCCTCCCTATATTAATTATCATTATTTTTAAGTTAATTTTTAACATAAAGAATAATTATTAAAAAATTTAACAAGTATTATAAGTATGCTTTTATGAAAGATTTTATCAAATAAAATCATGCCCACCTTCAATTTTATAATTTTATAAAATTATAAATGACCCACTTAAATAATATTGTCCTTGAGAATCATAACTATCATAACTATATACTAAAGTGAAAGTTAAAAAAAATAATTAAACAACACATGCCGCTTTTAGATTGGACCACGCCACCACTTTTATTGAAACCAATCTTTGGTAAAATAATTAAATTTAATATAAAGATAGTGTAATGTACGTACAATCTTATATCACTATAATCAATGGATAGAAAATCCCATTCTTAATTTTAAAAAAATAATCTTTTATTTTTGGATATGATAAATAGGAAGATTATTAAGATATTTTTTATGCTATATATTATACGAATATTAGAATATTTATTTTATTTTTAGATAGAATGCATATGCTAGGTTAGTAGGTTTAGATAATTAAGTTTAATATAAAGATAGTGTAATGTACGTACAATTTTATATTACTATAATTAAATTTATTTTGAATGGTCCCATGTATATAGACTTGTCAATCGGGTCGGGTCGGGCGGGTTCGGTCATTTCGGGTTCGGGTTAAATCGGGTTCCAGTTCGTTATGGCTCACAGTTCAATCGGGTCGGTTGTAGCGGGTTTTTGGTCATATCGGGTTGACCAGCGGGTCTAAAATCTCCTTTTTATTTATGATTATTAAAATCAATTTTTAATTAAATAACATTATTTAATTATAATATATTATTTTCATTTATTTTAATAATAAAATATATTATAGGTTTCAAAATAAATTTAAAAACTTTATAAATATACTAAATCGGTCAACCCAACGGGTTTCGGGTTCTATCAGTTTCGATTTATTTCGGGTTTCGGGTTCAAATTTTTGGGTCTTGACCCAAAAATTATCGGGCGGGTCGGGTCGGGTTAGCGGGTTAGGTTAGTTTTTGACAAGTCTACATGTATATAATAAATTGATAAGTTATCTTATTTCTTATCTATTTTCATAATTAAATAAATGATCATGTTTTGGATATTAATTTAATTCGTAATACTAATAAAATATTATTGTTAAATTAATTTTAGATATTTATTCAAAATTGGTATTTAACCATTTACACGTTTTTTTTTTCTCGGATAATAAATATATTTGAAAATATTTTATTATTAATATTTTATTTAAGAAAAACTTGTACAAAGTACGGAAATACATACTGGTATTATTAATAAACATGTTTAGACTAAATTATTTAAGGATAAGAATTTACACTAATATTCCCTTTATAATAAAAAGGGCTACACTAAATAAAGGATGAGAAATGAAATAAGGAATTATAATATATTTCATTTTTATCATGTGATATCCGACCTCTGATTAGGTCGAACTCTTGAGGAGGAATCCGTCCGAGACAATATGCCTTAAAAGGTGAAATTGAAATCTAAGGCAAGTAGAGATTTCTCTTTTACCCTTTTTATTCTTGATTCCACTAAAATATTCATCTCTGGTTGAGAACTGCTTGTGTGTTAAAAATGAGCTTAGGTTTATTTATTATTTAGATATCACATTATTATTATTATTATTAATCAAAAAGTAAAAATCCACATTTCTATTAAAAAGACTCAACGCCTCATCAAAGACATGACCAAGACCAACAATGCCAACATTCTGAAGAAGCTTTGATTGCAAACCGGTAGATTGTAACTGAGAAGCAAGAAAAGCATAATGGCTAACATCACCTGCAGAATAAACACCAAGCCCTCCAAACGCAAAAGGAAAGGTGGCAAGTCGCCATACCAATAGCCAAACCCAGGTCCCGAAGCAGTAACAATACGCTCCAAGGAAGATCGAAGAGCCCCGTCAAATGTGCGCTGAGCCACCTCAAAAATACCAAGAGTACAAGTATGCAAAGCAAAGTAGATTTAGAAACTCTGATACATGCCCTGAGTAACAACAACTCAGCTTGAGGATCATTAAGCTTAGAAATTATCCATAAGCATAATAGTCTTGGTCACCCTCTGCATCACAAGCTCTGCACTAAAAACAGAATTTGGAACTGGCCGGATCACCAAGCAACTTAACACCATGCAAAGGTTGAGCAATATATATTAGTGGGAAAGACACCCACAAGCGTGCTTCGAGGGTCTTCTTTAGGCAAAAAAAACTTCAATTTTTCCACGTTGAGATGTAACCCTAAACGAGGCCCTTCCTCCATAATCAACTGATGAACCTTCCCCACCACCAAGGTGTCACCACCAAATACCACGCCTGAAGACATACATCAAAGGCAATTCGGATTTTACGAATCAGGGGTTGTAAGACCAAACAAAAAGCAGAGGACCAAGGGGATCACCCTGTTGCACCCCTTGAGACGACCACAAGGTGTGCTCCCCATAATACAATCTGGATGGATTAGAGTAGCAGAATTCAACCAAATGTGAAATGGTCGGAGTGTCGGACAACAAAGACGAACTTCATGTAACATGACAACACGATCAACTAAATTGAAGGCATTTTGAAAATCCACTAATAACATTGAAAGACCAATATCAGTACCACGATCTTCAATCAACCGGTTAACAACATGGAGAATTGCCTCACCACCTGCAGAAACCCCCAACACCAAATTGAAGACCATCAAAATAACTTCCCAAAGACTGGACAACCATAACAACACCGACCTTTAAAACCAGACGCCGCCTGACAGCACCCACAACTATAGGACGAATAACCCCACCGGGCTTGACAAGAGGTGTTAAAGGAGCACTAGCTATACTCTCCCAAATCCATAGGACATTTTCTAGCTAGAAAGAGATTAACCACCCTAGAAATTAAGCCAACTAACTCATCTGAAACAGCCACAACAACACCATTGAAGCAATCCATAAGGTGTTGAGCACATAAACCGTCCCTACCACATGATGTGCCACGTGGAAAACTCTTAACTCGGTCTGAAACAACAACAACAACAACAACAACAACAACAACAACAATGAGATGATGATGATCAACAAGTATATCATTCAAGGATGGAGCTAGAGAAGAAGGGTGTTTTGACTGTAAATCTACAAGAGTGGCCTCATTATAAGGAGCAATACCAGAAGAAGAAAGAACCCAAACTGCGGCAGTGTAATGGCCATCACAAATCTTCCTACGATACTGCTTGATATTACTCTCTTCCAAATCAAGGTACTCATCAACATCCATCAAAGGAGGGGATCCAACTGCCAAAGTTCTGAACTTAGGTCTGTTTATGTGTGACCTTGTTTATTTCAATCTCTTTTTGTGATTTGTTGCAGATTAGTATAGAATTAGGGATGCGGATTTTGCCCCGACATCTCTCTCTATAACTCATCGGGTGATATGGCATTACACCCTCTCTTTTCTCGATATTTGGATCATAATCATCTCGTGAATGCTCCTCACTTGAGGGGGTTTACTGCACCCTAGCTAAGTATCGGAACTTCGTTCCTTTAAGTGGATCGACCATCGTAGCCCTCTAAAAACCGTCAAATGAATGCAACATTAATAAGATAAGTGCCTTATGCACAAAGCTAAATGAACCAGGATGGATCGAGTACAACTTGAAAAGTCCACTCTTGCTCCCAACTTTCAAAGACCTTATTTCCAATCTGAATGCTTATTCGGCTTGGCTAGGCAGGGCTTCATACTTAAGCGCATTCGCGGCCACCTCCCTTACCTGGTGCTCCGAATTTAATGAGGTTGGTTGAGGTCCGATAAGTTGACATAGGCTTTTTAAAAATTGATGTGAAATAAAAGTTCCTAACGAAAATCATACTCCATAAAGGAACTACTATTCTCATAGTGTCTTTTTCCCTCTTAAACGTTATAATGTCCCTTCAAGTTGATTAACTTCTCTTTCTCCTAAGACACCACATAAAATATTTTCGCGTCATTTCTCATCATCTTCTAATTGTTAATAATTATCCATCCCCACTTATGAGAATTATCTGTTCCCAATTGCTCAGTCTCCTTAGACAAACTCTTTTATTTTTGCATTTGCCTAGTATTTCTTGCCTTTCACGAAAATATCAGACTTTAGGAGAAGAGCATCTAGAAGATAACGAAGAAGTTGTAAAGATGCCAATGAAAGAGAGTTACAAGCCATTCTTGATGGTTTCTATACTTTTGAACCCACTAATTTTTGAACAATCTCATGAATTGTTCAAGCTTAAATTTGTGAAATTGCATTTTAATATTTGACCGATGTACTACACAGTCTACACTACTACTAGTCTACTACCAAGATAATTTGTGTTAATGAGATATATATACTTTGTGGAATAAACCGCATCTCCTTCAACAAAACATAATTAATTAAATACTTATAGAATTTTTTTATAATATGCCTTAATAGCATATGATAAAAAAAAATTAATCTAAGATATTTAGTTAGGTGTGATTTTTTATATTATTTATAAAAATTCTTATAAATACTATTTGTCTGTTAAGACTAGCATTCTTACGATGTGGTTACAAAATAACCCGATTATATACATATATTTAATAAGATAATTATTAAATAAACATAATCGACTGTATGTTTGTATGATTTTTGTAATAATAAGGTAAATATTAGATTACATGTAAATTATAAGGTCAACTTAAATAAGTTTAAAATTGGTAAAAACAATTGAATTATGCAATGATCTTAAAAATTGGTAATTACTTAACGAAGAGGAGAAATATTGTCATCCATATTATCATTGCCGGAATACCCGGTGTGTGAAAGTGGAGTACTTGTTCACAACCTAAAGTTGCTTTTGAAAAAGTATGTACAAAATTAGTGGTCTAAAAGCCTTCGTATTAAAGTCAGGTAGAGGCACACGCGTCTATCTTGAGCAGGATACTTCGACGACGGCGTAACCTTCAAGTTCAACATTTGACGCGCTTGAACTAACTTCAAGTTAATTAAGCAATGGGTGTCTACTTATTTATTGACAAGTGTGTATCTTACATGAAGTTAAGAGCTTGAAATTTTGAACAAACATCATCATCCATCTTTATTCTTTGAAAAAGGGTCATGAGTTTTGTCCTTCGAAGTCATGTCCAATAAAGGCTCTCTCGATTTGTTTGTTTCCCTCTAATACCGTGTTATGGTTACCTACGTTCCTTGGCTATCCCTTTTTTTTTATTAAGTGATAATTAGGAGGCACTATGTTAAGGATGGCGTCCTATAGCATCCTTCAGAAAGTTTTGGACGATTCTTAATAAATTCAGTGGGAAGATTATGACCCAATTTAGCAATTTTATCGACCACAACGTTACACTCCTTATGAATATGATTAATGAAAATATCATGGGCTCCAGAAATAGACAAGGATTTTGGCGATTATAAGTTCAATCTCCCATGGGCATTTAGTTATCCCTTTAACCGCGTTAATGACTAGCAGGTTGCCTCCTTCAATTTCAACCTTTCTTAGGTTTTTTTTTTCATTTCCCAAATAGCTTCTTGGAAAGCAAGATTGGCCAAGGTGATTTCTAATTACTATTCCTTTTGTTGCTTGATTATTAGTAAGTCTTGATGCATCAAAGTTGATTTTCACATGATCTTGTGCAGGTCTTTTCCACTTCCTATTTGCTATATTTCGTTTGCTTGATTTTCGAGGTTTATCCACTCTTATGTTTTTCTCGTCTTCCGTCCACAATTTTGCCTTTTCCCAGTTTATAATTTGGGTTCGGATATATCTAGTTAGCTCAGTAATGCCATCGCATTGGTTTTGTTGAAACATTAATTTGTTTCGTTGATGCCAAACACTCCACCAGATAACAGCTAACTCTGTGAACTCCTTTTTCCATAGTATTTGTTTAAACTCATCATAAGAATTCTTGGTGTTTTGTTATATGGATCGACTCCTCTATTCACTGGAGCAATATTTGGGTTTACTTTATTTGCAATATATATATATACATATATATCATGCATGGGCACTTAGTAAGAATATGATTAGTGTCTTCAGTGGTACAATCACATAATATACATCCTTCTGGAGTGACCAAATTCTTTTCACGCAACCGTTCTTTCATGGGGAGACCATTGTCATCAATTTTCTATAAGAAATTCTTAATTTTTTGGGTATGTTTTTTGGCTATCCTAATTCCCATAGGCTCCTCTCAAAAAAAAATTCCAATAGGCTTTTCTTCATTAATTTAGCCGCTAAAGAGTCCTCATATTATATATCCTCTAGTTTATATATAATGGCATTTCACATATTGTCTTAGGCACTGTTCGGCACTAGCAGAATTGCTAGCGTTTTCAGTTAGGGGGAGCGGAATATTGGGCGGATTGAAGAAGCTCTTCCTCACGAGCTTCTTCAATTTCCGCTAGATGAAGCGAAAAAAAGCTTCCGCTAGTACCTGCCGAACGGAGCCTTAGTTGTGATATATGTATATTATAAATAAAATTATGAAAATATATGTATGTCAAATAGATATATGTGAAAGTTTAATAACCAATCTAAAATCACTGGCCTATAAAATAGAAGGTCAGAGATCGAGCGCAAATGGACGCTTGCATGCAAAATGTAAGAGAACTTGAGTCATTGGATGGGAAAATAAAAATCAAAGATGCAATCGTTTCCCTTAAAAAGAGAAAAATATGTCACGAACGAATTTTTGACAAATTGCTCACATATCTTTGCAAAAGGGGGAATATAGGAGAGATGTGCATAATGTGCATCAAAACTAATTATTTATGTATCAAATTGATTTATTATGCATTAAAACATATGTGCATCAAAATTGGTCAAGTGTACATTAAAACCGATATCTTAGATATGTGTTTGTATTTCAAAACTAGATGTTTGTGCATCAATACTAACCTCCTATGTACAGCAAAACTAGCTTGTGTGCATAAAAAGTTAAAAACAACTAAAAAATACATCTTGGTTACGTGTGTATAAAAACTGACAAAATATGCATGCTGGCATTTTAGATATATGTTTTTGCACCAAAGTCAATTGTATGTACATAAAAAAAATAGCCTTAGAAAAAATGTGTCTTTTTTATATACATGCATCAAAATTAACCGTATGTGCATTAAAACAACCAAAAAATATTTAATTTAGGCATGCACAACAAAACTAATAGTATGTGCATTTCAACTAGATAACTATAGTGTTCCATACACAACGAATATTAAAAACTATAAAAAAATAAAAAAAGTTCGAAATCGATGCACATAAATAGCTAGTTTTGATGTACATAAAACTAATTTTGATGTTTATCCAACGCAAAACCAATGCACATTATGTGTTCGTCTGTCACATCCGAATTTTCTGAAAAATACGCAAATAATTTAGAAAAATGTGTGTCATTTTTTACCCTTTTAATAAAATTCTAATTTAAAATGACCATTTTTTAAAAGAATGGATGAGATACATTCTTATTTTACATGTAAATTGATATTTTAACGTGATCCTTCTCCTAAAATAAAAACTCAACAATGTTAGGATATATTTTAAAAAAATCATAAACTACCAAAATGATCAAAGATAGAGAAGGTTAGGGATTAGAAGGTTTATATTACCTTATTCAAGTTGGTTACTATTATTTTTAGGAAAAATGACTCTAAATAAAATCAAGTATCAACTTTAAACCAAAAATAATACGAACTTTAAAAATCACCACCAACGATACAAAGTATGGCAATATTAACCCAAAACGATATGAAACCAATTTCCAATCAATTTTCCGATGGGATTGATGATATAGCGATCAGAAATCTTACATGGCAAGTTAACATTTTATACTTTTTTTAATTTTTTTTGTGCCATATCATTATAATAACCCTGTCATTAATATTACAAAAATAAATAAAACCAAACAAAGAAACTGAAAACCAAATCAACGAACATTTTAGTCTAATTAAAATCATCTTCTTCTTGATAAACTCTTAATTAAAATCAATAAAAAAACTAAATTTTAATTACGAAAAGAATTTTTTGACTCATCTTCTTCTTCCGCATTTCTCCTCAGACGACCCATTCCACCATCTCCGCCCATTCTGCTATGGCCACCTCCCCGTCATCTCCGACCACCCATCCTACTTTGGCTGCCACCCCGCCATCTCCAGCTGCCTTTATCAATTAAATCCCAAGAAAAGCCATAAATTAATTTGGATGATTAAAAAAACCCTAAATCAATTTAGGAAAGCCTATATTTGAAAAAAAGAACCCAAATAAGAAAAGCCCTAAATTAATTTGAGAAACCTAGATTTGAGAACAATAATCAACCCTTGCGCACTTTGTTTTCAAATTTATATCGAATTGTTTTGAAATTTACGAATTTGGGTATGTGGATTTGGGGGCAGTTGGATCGTTTTGCTGCTGCAAATCTCTGATTCTATATCAATGGCTGCTCAATTGGAGCAAGTTCTGGTTGATAACAAGAATGGGTCGTCTTCGTCAAATGAGTCTTCTTCGTCAGTTCGTCGTTGATGAATTCAAACAACCGCAAGAGCTCTCTCCGTTCTTCTCTTCTACAAAAGTTAATTTCTTTTTTCATTAAGTTCAGTTTTTTTTTACTTTAATTTGGCCGGGTTGGATTAAAATTTTAAATTTTAGATTAAATGTTTTGGATAGATGTAGTCTAATTAAAACAAATTGGAGAAGTTAGATTTTTTTTATTGGGCTAATTTTTATTGACATATATGTATAATGACATGCCACATAGGATTTCAATGTAAAACAAATAAAGGGTAAAATTTTAATTTGCCACGTAGAAATTCCGATCGCCATGTCATCAATCCCACCGGAAAACTAATCGAAAATGGGTTTCATATCGTTTTGGGTTAATATTGTCATATTATTTTTGGTTAAAAGTTGATACTTAGGATTATTTAGAGTTATTTTTCCTTACTTTTAACCCAAAAAAAGTTGGTTGTTATTACAGGGAAGGGAGAAGAAGTTTTTGAAGGTGTTCTAATTGCGTGAAACCAACAAGTAGCGACTAAGACCCTCATTTGCATTCAACTTCTCCTCCGCCTACAATATTCTAAGTCCTCTTGGCGCTAGGGAAAGGCCATGGGGACAAGAATCCAAACCGTAAAACGTCGCCAAAAATTAGGACAGAGTTTCATCATATAAAAAAGAGAAAATTCGAGACAAGAAAGAAGAGGGAAACTTACTTGTTCGTTCAAAGAGACTCGAAAGCTTCTAAGGCAGCAAGAGAACCATCGAAAAATGAGAGGGCGCGTAGGACAAATTCAAAACAACACTGATGAAGAAGACAAAAAGTATAGAGTAAATAATGGAGAAGACGACAAAAAAAGGAGAAGATGAGCAAAATTCCTTTTATAAACCTCGTTATTTATTCAACTCGTGAAAGGTAAGGCCCAATAAGCAAAGTCATCCCAAACAAAGTCCAATAAGTGGTCAACCCAAAATCATGAAGCTTAAAATCGACCCATTAGATAGAGCACTCTCAAGACACTAAGTCAAAAGAAACCCCATGCAAACAAACTTGCACGCTAGGAAAGAAGATATGTCGCATATTTTCTTTGAGGTTGTGATTAAGCGTAAATAATTTGGTGCTAGACAACAAAAAGGAATGATCTAAGCAAGAAAAAAAATCAAGAAAGCATGATGCAAGCAAGCTCAAAACTCATACCACGACATGGTGACACCTATGAAATCACCCCCCCTAAAAACGCATAAATACCAATCTCCTCACCCAAAAGCACACTCAATTGAGCAAGACGATTTACACTTGTGTACGAACAAAGCACATAATCAACTAAGAGAATAAAGGCCAAATAGCAAGTGAAACTACCATGAAAATCAAGTATAAATATTGTGTATATTCTACATAGCAATCGGCTACCTTGCCTATTCAGTGCGCTAGGTAAATTCCAAATGAAGTCGCAATTTACGAAGACACCAACTAGTAATGGCGCTTGTTGACGTTGCATGCTAAACACATCGACTTATAATATGAGTTACACCACATGCCTGCTCGTTCGTCGCACATCGAAGAATCAATAAAGGACACCCCACATGCCAAAGCCCGATCTAATCCATACGGTCTCTACACGCCCCTACCCATCCCGGAAGCCCCATGGGAATATTTTCCCATGTCGAGGCGAGGTAAAGATCGTCTTTCGTAGTCGTGGACTGTTTCTCCAAAATGGACCACTTTATTGCATGTAAGGGGAACAACAATGCGCTTGAAATCGCAAACTTGTTTTTCGAACACGTAGTAAAGTTGCACGATATCCCTAAAATTATCGTTAGTGAAAGGGATGCCAATTTTGTAGCAACTTTTGGAGAACGCATTAGGAGAAGCTAGGTACACAACTACTCTTTTCTACTACTTATCACTCCCAAACCGATGGTCAAACTGAAGTGACCAATCGTTGGGCACCCTTTTTCGGATGATGCTCCAGTCAAACCCACGTCAGTGGGAGGAATTACTATGTATCGTGGAGTTTTCTTATAAGATGTCCTTTCACTCCGTGATGAAGAAGACACCTTTGGAGATCGTCTATGGGTGTAATCCTTATACTCCACTAGATTTGCATGGTGTCGCACCCATTAAAGAACAACAAGCATATAGACGCGGCCAACCACGCCGATGTCGTGCGACGCCTCCACGAGCGCACCATGATCCATCGAGAGCACCGCGCTAACCAATACACTGCCCAACACAAAAAAGGGGGTATTGGTCTTCCACCCTGACAACCTAGCTTGGCTTTACCTTTAGAAGGACAGGTTCCCGGACACCGGCAAGATAAAGCTCCTTATGAGTCATCGAGTGAGTTGGGGACAACGTGTACAAGATCGACCGTCCAAGCAAGTATACCATCCATTCTACGGCTAATGTTGTTGATCTCTCTCTCTACATCGAGTCCGCTTTCCATGATAAGGAAACAGGTACATTTCTCACTCATGGGGGGAGGGTGATAACACTCCTCCTATGAACACCACGCAAGAAGAGGAGGCCATGTCCCTACGATGTCCGGTCACTCGTAGCGGGATCGTGTCATCGGCACAACCACACAATCGTTCGTGTCGCGCACATTGGCCTGCCATCGCCCTCGACCGCCACGATCTACTTGCTCGCCTTAGACTCCGAAGCCCCGATGCGCCCGCCCATGCAACCCTCGGCGTTCATGTGCCAAGGCCTCGACACATGAGGTTCTCGCCAGCCTGGAAGCCTCTACGTGCCATGATGCCCCAACATGTCAGGTCCTCTGTGCGCGCCTTGCCCTTGTCCGTGCCCCGCGGAGGCCATGTTTTGCCTTGGTCTTGACACTCTCGACCTCTTGGCCACGACGTCTATCTTATTTGCTATTTCTATGATTTATTTCCATGTTGAACATTTCTATATTTGTTTAGCTAGTTTTAGTAACCTATTTATGGGCTTTAGGGGGCGTTGGGCCTAGATTCCATCTAGCCCTAGTCTATCACTTGGCCATTGTTTTAACCCTAGCTAGGCGCCTCCTCTATATAAGGGGACTTTGGCCACCTAGTCTAGGTTAAGCATAATTTTAATTCAAGATCGTCGAAGCTTCGCTCCTTTCTTTTGTATGTGTCAACCCTAATTTGTGTCAACCCTAATTTCTTGACTTCTATTCCCTCTTGATCGAGCCTCCCTTGGTTCGATCACCTCTTATATCCTCAATCTTCTAAATGTACTTCTCAAAGAACCTCAAGTTCACTCATAATCTGCTTCCGCATCACATTGGGAGACCCACTACATAATCAAGTCATCGATTCGGCGCGTACTCGAATCCTTTCGGAGACGGGTTCGCATCAAATAGTTACTAGGGAAAGTCCACGACACGCCTTACCATTTTATGGTTTGGTAAAATAGAATCCGGACTATCAAGGAGTGTATGAGGAAAAGGGGGAAATTATAATGCTAAATATTGCAACGAGAATCCCCTTAGAAAGATGGGATACTCTTTGATCAACGATCACTGGTTTCCTAATAATGCATGAGCGGTAGAGGAAACAAAGGAGGATGTTGCTAAAGTTGGTTAGAAGAAGGATGTCAGCGATGGTCCACAACAAGGTGCGGTGATGAAGTTGTTGAAGTTAAACAAATCATGAAAAGTGATTATGAAGGTTACTAAATTTAGAAAGTCAAAAATCCACAGAGTATTATTAATATTATAGGACATGTTGAGAACATTGTTAATTGCTAGTGGTTTACCAAGAAATTTCTAGGAAGAAGCCACTAATGCTTGAGAGGAAGAAATGTGCATCTATATTAGGGTTAGAATAATTTGGATGGAATGGGTAGTTCAAGTCATTGGGTGACGAGTTGGGTTATGGGTCAGGTTATTCAAGTGGCAAATTCTCATCCTTACATAGCCCGAAACCCAACTTTGTTCGGGCTTTCATCCTTTTATTCAAGTCGTGTTATTTTGATGGGTAGGCCACCCGCGAGTAACTACTAGCTCTAATCTCCAATTTCAAGCGATCTTTGAGTTTGTAATATCCGCGATATTCCAAGCTTTTATAATATAAAGTTTATTATCAATTATTTTTCTCTAAATTAAAAGAAGGATTTTAATCGAATAAGAGTCTACTATACTTTTGGAAAAAATTTAACAATACAAAGATCTTAGTCGAAAACTCGAAATAAATACTCGAGGGAGATAATTTAATAAGTGAGGATTTTATTTAGGAGAAACATCAACTAAAAATGATGAGTTAGAAGTGAATTTTTATTCATAAAATAAAAATACATAAAGGCTTAAAAATCACATTACAAAGTCTTGTAAAAAGAATGCAAGAGCCGGGATTTGAACCCGAGATCTCTTGCATCCTCCCCTCACACGCCCCACACTCTCAACCACTAGACCAATTGCACTTTCTTACTACACCACACCATTCTAATCAACTTAAATCAAATTAATCTCCTTCTCTTACAAAAAAAATAGACATCAGACTATGTCTGATGTGAGTTACGTTGATGTGAAATTGACCAATGCATGCTTCTTCCACCACCATTGCCTTGCAAGACCACCCTTACTACATCATCTTCTCATCACCATAGAAGAAACACACCATTGCCCTATAGGAGAGCTTCTCCTCTTCCTCCATTGGTCAATTTCCATTGCCATGGATTGAAGACTTCATCACCTTGTCTATATAAACCCCTCCCAAGACTCACTTGAAGCTTTTGCTCTCTTCTCTAGCAAGAACACCTCTCCCTTCTATCAAGTGTCATTCTAGCATTCAAAAATCAGCCACTCCCTCTAAGCTATTCATCCATTCAAACACATAGAAACACCACCAAAAATCCTCTTTTCTTCCTTTGGAGCCACCGAACCACCACCGGGCCGCCACTGCCGGACCGCCGGCCGACCGCCGCTGCCACGCCGGAGACGCCGGAGACGCCGCCGCCCTTCGCCGTGCCGCCCTGCCGCCGAGCACCTCCCCTGCCCTCCCTCTCCAGTGTTCTGTAAAACAGAATACAGAAAGTATAAAATTCTATCTTTAAAAACTATATTATCCATATGTATTTATTTAATTACAAATCTTTTATAATTGTTAAAAGTATATATTAGATTTTATAGAATAAAAATATATGAGAGAATCTTGTTAGTTGAAGAAAAACTAGAAACTATATGTTTTTACCATAGTAACTTAAGAGAAATAAAAATAAGTAATTATATTCATGAAATTATTACATGCATGTTATTACAAGACATAAATAGATGAAATAAAATTAGTATAGTATTAAAAGTCCATTTTTAGCATTATCTTACCTTAGATCAAAATAAAATGTAGAGAAATATCATGCATGTATTTTTATACAAAAGAGGATATGAATTTATAACCTTATAAATCAAAAGCTTGCACAATAAAAATAATAGCATATTTTCAAGATTATAATAAAAAGTTCAAGTAGAGAAAAGCCTTGCATGGCATATAACATATATGATATAGAAATTATAAAGTGGAAAAAAAATAGGATAAAATATGTTACTAGCATGTGAATATTAAATAAGAAATATTATTAGAATCTTGCTTGGAAAAGAAATAAAAATAGAAAAGATTCAATGTTAAGAACCATAATATATCATATTATATGATTATGATCAAAGAAGTTTTATGGATCATAAAGTATAAAAGAATTTTTGGAAATAGATCAAAGTTGTGAAGGTAGTATGTTAAGTAGAATAATACAAATATTCTAAGATAATTATAGAATAAATGAATTGTTGGAAAAAGAAAAACATTCGAATATAAGGAAAATATTAGTTTATAAATTAAAAATATTAAAATAATAGTATGATCATAAGGTGAGAATTCAATAAGGGAGGAATATTTATGTTATACAAGATAAGAGAATATCTCTATAGATTTTATAAAACATAAAGGATTCTAGCAATATTATAAATAAGGGTAGCATAGCATATAGTAAATAATGGTAAGTTACCTAAACAAGCAACTTAGGAAATCCTATTTTAGGAAACTACTAAGTAGAGAATTATGGGTATGATATTTTTAGATAATAAGAATAGTGAGAATAAATACAATTTATTTTAAAGTATTTAAATTGATAATTATTTTAATAAAGATATTTTCGGAATAATAAGGATATTACCAAAACTAAAATAATAATAACGGAATATTATTATTTTAGGAAAAACTTTTTCTAAATTATTATTATAATAATTTAGAAACGTAAACTCTCTTATAAATAATATAAGAGGTATTTCGAACTCTAAAAGTAAAAATCGTGTTTTGAGCTTTTTCGTAAATTCTATATCACTAGGTCGGAGTCCTCGCTCATAGTAGGAACTCGCCTAACTTTCGTCAAAAGCTCGTTGCTAAACTCGGTTACGCTAAGGCAAGTGGAATTTCCCCTTGTGCCCTTTTAATCCGTCTTTATACTATTTCTCGATGTTGGGAACGACTTGTATGCTTAAATAAAAATGAAACTAGGAAATATTGATTGTTAGAAATAACGACTATTGTTAGCATAGATTGCTTTATATATTCCTTGTTAGGATTATTTATGCTAGTGTGGTTATTATCTTGATTGTTACGATCTCGTTTCGAGATCGATGTCGAACTAGTGAGGGGCGTGGGATAGCCAACGCCTCTACATAACCCCACTAAGTCGTAAGTGCCTACGCGTTTGAAGTACGACTTTCGGGATCATGATCCCATCCGCTCCGATTGCAAGGAGGGATGAGCGCACTCTAGCTAAGTGCCGGGAAACGGAGTTTTTCCCTCGGGTGGCTCGGTTTATCCGTGTCCCACCACATACTCATTAAATCATAAATGGAAAGCGAATGTCTTTTATCACTAAGTAAGATAAGTGCCAAAGCACAATTAAACGGACTAGATCGGACCGGTCTCTAATGACCGATCCGGCCCTCGGTCTATTATGGGCGCGAGTGGTGATTGATTGATTGAATAAATGAAAGTTCCCAACATACCTTCTACTCTAAAGAAGACTACAATCTAGTAGTACTTCTCTTGCTCTTCAAGCTATCCCTTTCGGGATATGTTATCATTAATTCTCGTATCTTAGCTCCACAAAGTCAAACCATCGTAAACACAACCCTTTATCCTCTCATCTATACTGACAAGTTGAAATTACCAAAGTACCCTCGGGAAATTCTAATCCCGCTCGCTTAGTCTCCTAGACTAATTCTTCTTTCCGCATGTTTGCCTGGCATTCTATCGCCCCTCGCGAATTATGTCAGATTCAGGAAACCATAGCAAGGCGAAGTGAAGGAAGGTGAAGGAAGTCAAGATTCGTTCAAAGATGTACTTTTATTTCCGTTTTAGTTTTAATATTACTCTATCTCCGAGACATGATGGATTTGGTGTTTGTTTTCAAGTAATCCTTAAGCTAAAGACAATGTAAGATATTTTGTAATGAACTAAGTCTCCTTCGGGAGCATCTTTTCCGACTTATGTATTATGTTTTATTCCGCATTTTAACTGTTCTATATCATTCTAAAAGCCTTGGGTGACTTTGGACGGTAAAGTCTGAGGTCACTAGCGGTAATACCCAATGTTGTAAAATAGGGGTGTTACAATTGTGGTATCAGAGCTAAACATTTCGTTTTAAAACCGAAAAGTTTTAAAACCAAGAATTTTCAAAAACCGAGAACTTCTTAAAGCCTTAACTCTTACTTCCGCTACTTAGAACTTTAAATTTTAGAGGATTTCCTCCTTTACCCATTTTAAAGAGAACCTAGGAATAGTAATCTTCCAAATTCAACTCTTAGCTAAGAAAAATATTTCCCGAATTTATTAGAGACTTTAAATAGTTAAAATTTAGTTCTAGAACTACCTAACTTCTTTCTAAGGTTTTTTCTACCTTTTGAAAAACCTAAAATGATTATGAACTTTTCTTATCAATAACGTAAGTGTTCTTTGAGAAACTTATCACTGGAGTCTTATACTTCCACTTTAGAAAAACTTATACCCTTATATGAGAAATTTGATAAGTGATCACAAAACTCACTTCATAAAGTCATTTGGTTAAAAGAAGAAAACCTTAATGTCATAATAGGGCCAAGAAAATGAAAAGCATAAAGTGAAATTTTGATTTAGCAATTCTGGAAGTCTTGACTTCATTCACTACATTTTCCTTTCATAGAAACTAAGGAGGTTCTATAATAACGCCTTTTCTTTTCTTTCTTCCTCAGAAAAACCATGGCTAGCCCGAACCGCAACCACCTTGAGGACCACATTGACGGAGCCAACTTCGGGATGCAAGCCCCGAACCCGTACTTTCCCTACATCGACGAGGATGGTCACCTCGGGGTCAATATGGAGATTGACCAAGTCGGTGAGCCATGGGAGGAGTCAGAAGAAGATCCTGAGGAAGATCCTAACCTACCCATAGGACTATCAGATGATGAGCTAGCACCCGTCAAGTTGCCCCCATCGCCCGTGTATGAGCCCGAGGATTACCCCTCGGAAGATGAAGAGATGGCACCGGGGTATGAACCCGAAGATTACTCCGTTGAGGAAAATGAGGAGTTAGTGCCTGAACAGGACCTTGAGCATGGAGAAGAAAACGAGTTTGATGATGAGGAGCTGGAGCTATTGTGGCAGGCACAAGCAGATTGGGACGCTATGAATGAAGCGTCGGAAGAAGAAGACGAAGACGGGGTGGTAATCAACCCAGAAGCACCACCTCCACCTCCGCCACCAGCGAGCCCCGAGTGGGAATATGTTCCACCTGCTCCGATGCCTCCTATGATCGAAGTCCCAAGAGTCATGCCAAGAATGGAAGTCGTTTCACCCCCAAGGGCGCCTGAGCCCGAGGAGCCTATGCCACCGATGAGACACTTTTGGTGTCACGAGGACGAGGAGCTCCTACAACAGCTCCAATCCATGCAGGTTGATCATTCCAGGGAGAGACAATATGGACCGCCCTCCCTACTTGAGCGGGCAAGGCAGGCACCTAGGGAGATACAGATGGAAGGATTCACCACTTGGATGGAAGGGGAATCTTCCAACCGCCAGGCTCGTCAACCGTTAGTCAACGCACCCCCATTCTCCGGCGTAGTTCCCACTAGAAGTTGGAGGATAAACCGTGGCATGCTTGAGAGTCACCAACGGGAATGGATGATGGAGACGGAAAGGGAACGAGCGGAAAGGCTCCAACTTCAGATTTGCATCGCGGAGCTTCAAGCACGTGAAAACCGTCGCCATCGTAGGATTGAGCAGGCCAACATCCTCCTTAGCAACGACACGGGGATTATTGACGAGACCCTCTTCGAGGAAGGATTCCTCGATACTTACGCCGACCGTATTTAGATTTCCCTAGGATTGTATTTCCCTTTTAAAGAAGTGAGCTTAGACCACTTCTTTCGACTCTATTTTGTCTATAGGAAGTCGAAGCAGCTTAATTTCCCTTTCTAGTTAAAATGGCTTAAATTATAAAAGCCTTGTACTTTTTATTATGAATCTTCAATGAAGTTCTTCCTTTCACTATTAGAACTTGAGTTATCTATTCCGTCTTCATACTCTAACGAATTAACAAGTAAAAACAAAAACCTTCAGATGGTCAACACAAGAGCTACTAATCGCAGCACCACTGGACCTAGACATGGCAATGAAGAGGGCGAGTCAGAAGCCCGAGGAGAGCTCGGATTGAACCCGCCCCACGCACCTGCAGCACCCATTGCATTCAACGCAGAAACTGTGAATGCACTACGCACTCTCGTACATCAATTAATACGAGAAGAAATCCCTGCCGCGGTTCCTAAGCCCGTGAACCCCGATGCACCAAACGAGATGCCAGAAGAGGTACAAGAAGAAGTGGGTCAAGCGATTGAGGGGGTTCCCGTGAAGCGAAATCTGGTTAGCTTCACTGAAGGGATCAAGGCTTTCAACGCTATGAAGCCTGATTCATACGACGGAACCGGGGACCCGTCAGGAGTACAATACTGGTTCTCTCATGTGGAGAGGCTTCTACGAAACATTCCGTGTGCTGAAGCAGATAAGGTGCACATGGCTGCGCTAAAATTGAAGGGTGAAGCTGGTGAATGGTGGGAAAGCTCTAGCCTATCAAGTCGTCCAGACCTGAGTTGGATTATGTTCAGAGATAAGATGATGCGCCGCTTCTTCACTGAATCAATGCGAGAGGAAAAGCTGGACGAACTCCACTCCCCAAAGTTGTATGGGCTAAATGTGCTTGAGAGAGCCAAGAAGTTCAATCATCTCCTGCAATATGCTGAAGAGGAGATTACCACAGAAAAGCAAAAGATCAAGCATTTTCACCGCTGGATGAGTGACCACATCAAGCCTTGGATGGCAAACCGCACCTTCAACACTTTAGAGGAGTACGTGGATCATGCTCACCGGATGGAGACGACCTTGAAAGTTCCTGAGCGCAAGAAATTTGGTGGAGTAAAGCCTCACCATTCCAGCCACAGTGGATTTAAGAGGCCAGCATCTCCTCAGGGTTCTCAATGGTCGAAGAAGAGCAAGCTCAAAGCTTCATCGGCAGGGTCAAGACCTGGCCCTCGGACTGAATCAGCAAGGCCCCCACTTATCTGCCACAACTGTGCGGAACCGGGCCACATAAATCGGAAATGTCCCAAACCGCTCAAGAAGTGCTTCAACTGCAACAAGGATGGACATCTCCAACAGTTCTGTAGGCGGCCAACCAATTCCCTGAGCCAAAACCGTTCAAACGCTGTGACCCAGCGACCACAGCCATCAAACAAGCCAGCAGGAACCACATCCGTCCAGTCTACGGCCAATCAGAGGAACAAAGGACCTATGTATCCACAGAGTCAAGGACAGAGATTGTATGAGATGCGCACCACAGACAAGCCTGAAGAACCTACCTGCCAAGGTACTCTTCATATCCGCTCTAAAGATGTATTCATACTCTTCGATTCCGGTGCTTCGCATTCCTTCATTTCCGAAAAGTGCGTAGAACTCTTAGGATTAGACAATCTTGAGAGGTGTGAGCCGTTTATCGTGAACCTGCCAAATGGGGAAAAGATGATTGGGGTAAGACAATTAGCTAAGTTCCCCTTATGCATTCAAGGAGGAAACTTTCCTTCCAACTTAATATGCATCCCCATGGATCCGTATGACATCATTCTCGGAAGAGATTGGTTGTCTCTGCACGGAGCAGTAATTGACTTCTACACCCGAACCGTGACCATCAACTTGGGAGGAAAACACATGTGCAAGTTCAAGGGGAAACGGGAGGAAGAAAATGGAAGGATGATCAACGCCATGAAAGCCAGGAAACTACTAAGTCAGGGCTGCATTGGGTACCTCTTCTACCTAGAGTCGACAGAGAAGAAGGTTGTGAACATCCAAGAGATCCCCGTGGCCAGAGAGTTCCCCGACGTCTTCCCCGACGAACTCCCCGGGTTACCTCCTCGACGAGAAGTCGAGTTCTCAATAAGTCTCGAGCCGGGTACTGGCCCAATCTCTAAAGCGCCATACAGAATGGCCCCGCTGGAAATGAAAGAACTCAAGAGTCAGCTTGAAGAACTGCTTGAGAAGGGTTACATTCGACCAAGTGCATCACCATGGGGAGCACCAGTGCTATTTGTAAAGAAGAAGGACGGAACTTTCCGTTTGTGCATTGATTACAGAGAACTGAACAAGGTCACCATCAAAAACAAGTATCCTCTTCCAAGGATAGACGACCTTTTAGATCAACTTAGAGGTGCAAAAGTTTTCTCCAAAATTGACCTGAGGTCAGGCTATCACCAGCTTCGAATCCGCGAGGAAGACATCCCGAAGACAGCCTTCCGTACCCGCTATGGCCACTACGAATTTGTAGTGATGCCATTTGGATTAACAAATGCACCTGCGGTGTTCATGGACTTGATGCACCAATGCTTCCATGAGTACCTCGACAAGTTTGTCATTGTCTTCATTGATGACATCTTAATCTACTCCGGGAACCAAGCAGAACATGAAGAACACCTCCGAACTGTGCTACAAATCCTAAGGCACAACCAACTTTACGCCAAACTGTCCAAGTGTGACCTTTGGCTTACGGAAGTGGCTTTTCTAGGCCACGTCATCAATCAAGATGGAGTTATGGTGGACCCAAAGAAGATTGAAGCAGTCTCAGAATGGAAGCAACCGAAGAATGTGAAGGAAATTCGCAGCTTCCTAGGACTCGCAGGGTACTACCGAAGATTCGTTGAAGGGTTTTCGAAGATCGCTCTTCCCATGACGAAGTTACTCCGAAAGACCCACAAGAAGTTTGTGTGGGATGAAAAATGTGAGGAGAGTTTCCAAGAACTCAAGAAGCGCCTCACGAGTGCACCAGTGTTAACTCTGCCAGATGGACACGATGGTTATGTAGTATACAGTGATGCCTCCAAGCAAGGGTTGGGATGCGTGCTCATGCAGAATGGGAAAGTGATCGCATATGCATCAAGGCAACTAAAGGTGTATGAAGTAAATTACCCAACGCACGATCTTGAATTGGCAGCGGTAGTGTTCGCCTTAAAGATTTGGCGACACTACTTGTACGGGGTGAAATGTCAGATCTATACGGACCACAAAAGCTTGAAGTATGTGTTCACACAGAAGGAGCTAAACATGAGGCAAAGGAGATGGTTAGAACTGCTAAAAGACTACGACATAGAGCTACTCTATCATCCAGGAAAAGCTAACGTCGTCGCAGATGCTCTCAGTCGAAAGACGCAACAAGAGGGCATGATAGCAATGTTGACCGCCCAACCAAAGCTGCAGCAAGAACTCATCAAAGAAGGCATTGAGGTTTGGTTTGGAAGACAACACGGATGCCTAAACACACTGGAGATTCAATCTGAATTAATTGCAGAAATCAAGGAGAAGCAGACAGATGACATTATGTTGATCAGAATCAGTGGCGAAGTGCAAACGGGCAAGGCACCGGGATTCGTTATTCAAGATGACGGTTCCCTTTGGTTCCAAAATCGGATCTGTGTGCCCAACGTGGACGAGCTTCGAAAGATTATTCTGAGAGAAGCCCACTCATCTGCCTATTCAGTACATCCTGGAGCAAGCAAAATGTACAAAGACGTACGCAGAAATTTCTGGTGGCCAAGCATGAAGCAGGATGTCGCAGAATTTATATCTAAGTGTTTGGTTTGCCAGAAAGTGAAAATTGAGCACAGAAGACCTGGAGGAAAATTGCAATCCCTGCCAGTACCAGAATGGAAATGGGAAGACATTGCAATGGATTTCGTGACCGACCTACCAAAAACTCAAAAGCAAAAAGATGCTATCTGGGTCGTTGTGGATCGGCTTACAAAGAGTGCTCACTTTATCCCCATTCAGAAGAAGTGGAAAGCTCCAAAGCTAGCAACGGTCTTCGTCAAAGAAATAGTTCGTCTCCATGGCACTCCAGAGACAATCATCTCCGACAGGGACGGCCGATTCATGGCCTCCTTTTGGAAAAGACTACATGAGGCCATGGGCACAGAACTGAAGTTCAGCACAGCATTTCATCCGCAAACCGATGGTCAATCTGAAAGGACCATCCAAACTCTTGAGGATATGCTACGAGCTTGTACGCTAGACCGTACCATAAGTTGGGATGACAGCTTACATCTCATAGAATTCACTTACAACAATAGCTGGCACTCTTCCATAAAGATGGCTCCCTTCGAAGCCTTATACGGCCGGAAATGTCGTTCCCCGCTCTGTTGGGACGATAATGCCGACAAGATTCTCTTAGGTCCCGATCTAATAGAACAAACTGCCGCCGAAGTCGCCCTCATCCGTCAAAGAATGTTGACCGCTCAAAGTCGACAGAAGTCTTATGCGGATCTAAAAAGACGAGACATTGAGTTTGCCGTAGGAGATAAAGTCTTCGTCAAGGTATCTCCTTCAAAAGGCGTATTCCGCTTCGGAAAGCGAGGCAAGCTTAACCCTCGCTATGTAGGACCCTTCGAAATCCTAGAGAGAATCGGCAACCTGGCCTATCGAGTTGCTTTACCGCCATCTGCTCACCCTGTGCACAACATGTTCCACGTGTCGCTCTTAAGAAAGTATGTGCCCGACGAATCCCACGTGATCAATTTCGACGATGTCGAGATCCAATCGGATGGCACCTACGAGGAGAGACCGATCAAGATTGTAGAGCACCGAACCAAGCAATTGCGCAACAAAGAGGTACCTTTAGTCCGTGTACTCTGGTCCAAGGATGGCAACGAAGGTACAACTTGGGAAACCTGGGAAACCGAGCAAGACATGCAGAGGCGTTTCCCAGAGTTAATGTCTCCTTGAACACCACTAGTGTGATCCTTTTAAGGGGGTACTAGACCCCATAGAATCCTCGCAAGCCCTAAACTGTAATTGCTTTTGTCACTACATCCCAGTACTGCCCTGTTTTCTCTAAGTTTCGGGGACGAAACTTATTTAAGGGGGTACTATTGTAATATCCGCGATATTCCAAGATTTTATAATATAAAGTTTATTATCAATTATTTTTCTCTAAATTAAAAGGAGGATTTTAATCGAATAAGAGTCTACTATACTTTTGGAAAAAATTTAACAATACAAAGATCTTAGTCGAAAACTCGAAATAAATACTCGAGGGAGATAATTTAATAAGTGAGGATTTTATTTAGGAGAAACATCAACTAAAAATGATGAGTTAGAAGTGAATTTTTATTCATAAAATAAAAATACATAAAGGCTTAAAAATCACATTACAAAGTCTTGTAAAAAGAATGCAAGAGCCGGGATTTGAACCCGAGATCTCTTGCATCCTCCCCTCACACGCCCCACACTCTCAACCACTAGACCAATTGCACTTTCTTACTACACCACACCATTCTAATCAACTTAAATCAAATTAATCTCCTTCTTTTACAAAAAAAATAGACATCAGACTATGTCTGATGTGAGTTACGTTGATGTGAAATTGACCAATGCATGCTTCTTCCACCACCATTGCCTTGCAAGACCACCCTTACTACATCATCTTCTCATCACCATAGAAGAAACACACCATTGCCCTATAGGAGAGCTTCTCCTCTTCCTCCATTGGTCAATTTCCATTGCCATGGATTGAAGACTTCATCACCTTGTCTATATAAACCCCTCCCAAGACTCACTTGAAGCTTTTGCTCTCTTCTCTAGCAAGAACACCTCTCCCTTCTATCAAGTGTCATTCTAGCATTCAAAAATCAGCCACTCCCTCTAAGCTATTCATCCATTCAAACACATAGAAACACCACCAAAAATCCTCTTTTCTTCCTTTGGAGCCACCGAACCACCACCGGGCCGCCACTGCCGGACCGTCGGCCGACCGCCGCTGCCACGCCGGAGACGCCGGAGCCGCCGCCGCCCTTCGTCGTGCCGCCCTGCCGCCGAGCACCTCCCCTGCCCTCCCTCTCCAGTGTTCTGTAAAACAGAATACAGAAAGTATAAAATTCTATCTTTAAAAACTATATTATCCATATGTATTTATTTAATTACAAATCTTTTATAATTGTTAAAAGTATATATTAGATTTTATAGAATAAAAATATATGAGAGAATCTTGTTAGTTGAAGAAAAACTAGAAACTATATGTTTTTACCATAGTAACTTAAGAGAAATAAAAATAAGTAATTATATTCATGAAATTATTACATGCATGTTATTACAAGACATAAATAGATGAAATAAAATTAGTATAGTATTAAAAGTCCATTTTTAGCATTATCTTACCTTAGATCAAAATAAAATGTAGAGAAATATCATGCATGTATTTTTATACAAAAGAGGATATGAATTTATAACCTTATAAATCAAAAGCTTGCACAATAAAAATAATAGCATATTTTCAAGATTATAATAAAAAGTTCAAGTAGAGAAAAGCCTTGCATGGCATATAACATATATGATATAGAAATTATAAAGTGGAAAAAAAATAGGATAAAATATGTTACTAGCATGTGAATATTAAATAAGAAATATTATTAGAATCTTGCTTGGAAAAGAAATAAAAATAGAAAAGATTCAATGTTAAGAACCATAATATATCATATTATATGATTATGATCAAAGAAGTTTTATGGATCATAAAGTATAAAAGAATTTTTGGAAATAGATCAAAGTTGTGAAGGTAGTATGTTAAGTAGAATAATACAAATATTCTAAGATAATTATAGAATAAATGAATTGTTGGAAAAAGAAAAACATTCGAATATAAGGAAAATATTAGTTTATAAATTAAAAATATTAAAATAATAGTATGATCATAAGGTGAGAATTCAATAAGGGAGGAATATTTATGTTATACAAGATAAGAGAATATCTCTATAGATTTTATAAAACATAAAGGATTCTAGCAATATTATAAATAAGGGTAGCATAGCATATAGTAAATAATGGTAAGTTACCTAATCAAGCAACTTAGGAAATCCTATTTTAGGAAACTACTAAGTAGAGAATTATGGGTATGATATTTTTAGATAATAAGAATAGTGAGAATAAATACAATTTATTTTAAAGTATTTAAATTGATAATTATTTTAATAAAGATATTTTCGGAATAATAAGGATATTACCAAAACTAAAATAATAATAACGGAATATTATTATTTTAGGAAAAACTTTTTCTAAATTATTATTATAATAATTTAGAAACGTAAACTCTCTTATAAATAATATAAGAGGTATTTCGAACTCTAAAAGTAAAAATCGTGTTTTGAGCTTTTTCGTAAATTCTATATCACTAGGTCGGAGTCCTCGCTCATAGTAGGAACTCGCCTAACTTTCGTCAAAAGCTCGTTGCTAAACTCGGTTACGCTAAGGCAAGTGGAATTTCCCCTTGTGCCCTTTTAATCCGTCTTTATACTATTTCTCGATGTTGGGAACGACTTGTATGCTTAAATAAAAATGAAACTAGGAAATATTGATTGTTAGAAATAACGACTATTGTTAGCATAGATTGCTTTATATATTCCTTGTTAGGATTATTTATGCTAGTGTGGTTATTATCTTGATTGTTACGATCTCGTTTCGAGATCGATGTCGAACTAGTGAGGGGCGTGGGATAGCCAACGCCTCTACATAACCCCACTAAGTCGTAAGTGCCTACGCGTTTGAAGTCGTAAGCGCACTCTAGCTAAGTGCCGGGAAACGGAGTTTTTCCCTCGGGTGGCTCGGTTTATCCGTGTCCCACCACATACTCATTAAATCATAAATGGAAAGCGAATGTCTTTTATCACTAAGTAAGATAAGTGCCAAAGCACAATTAAACGGACTAGATCGGACCGGTCTCTAATGACCGATCCGGCCCTCGGTCTATTATGGGCGCGAGTGGTGATTGATTGATTGAATAAATGAAAGTTCCCAACATACCTTCTACTCTAAAGAAGACTACAATCTAGTAGTACTTCTCTTGCTCTTCAAGCTATCCCTTTCGGGATATGTTATCGTTAATTCTCGTATCTTAGCTCCACAAAGTCAAACCATCGTAAACACAACCCTTTATCCTCTCATCTATACTGACAAGTTGAAATTACCAAAGTACCCTCGGGAAATTCTAATCCCGCTCGCTTAGTCTCCTAGACTAATTCTTCTTTCCGCATGTTTGCCTGGCATTCTATCGCCCCTCGCGAATTATGTCAGATTCAGGAAACCATAGCAAGGCGAAGTGAAGGAAGGTGAAGGAAGTCAAGATTCGTTCAAAGATGTACTTTTATTTCCGTTTTAGTTTTAATATTACTCTATCTCCGAGACATGATGGATTTGGTGTTTGTTTTCAAGTAATCCTTAAGCTAAAGACAATGTAAGATATTTTGTAATGAACTAAGTCTCCTTCGGGAGCATCTTTTCCGACTTATGTATTATGTTTTATTCCGCATTTTAACTGTTCTATATCATTCTAAAAGCCTTGGGTGACTTTGGACGGTAAAGTCTGAGGTCACTGGCGGTAATACCCAATGTTGTAAAATAGGGGTGTTACAGAGTTCTTGTTTCCACGAGAAAGATTTAGGAATTCTTAAATATTTTATGGGTATTTGAATTGCTTGATTTCCCAATGAAAATTTTCTTTCTAATCGAAAGTATGCCCTTGACATACTTTCTACAACTACTTTATTAGTAAGGAAACCTTGTAATTTTCTTATGCAGCAAAACTGCAAACCAACAACTTGCCACTTTTGAGAGTATTTTATTCAAGCATCCAAATTTCCAAATTGATATAGATAGATTATGGGATGTCTCGACTAACTAATTATCACTTGTCTTGAAATCAATTTCGCAATTCATACCTTAGCTTAGTTTTTTGCAATTTTCAAAGCTTAATCGTTGGCATGTTGCACTTTGTGTTCAACACTACTTCAAAGGTCGTATTGATCAAGAACTTCTTGTATTTACATCTGGCATGATATACAAATCTTTGCCTATAGATTCTAATTAATTAGGTGACCTTCTTGCTTCCCAAACACTCAATCACGAGATGTTTTATTTTGTTGGCGAG